>JARBWK010000011.1:50288795-50700864 GCA_030556195.1 Anolis apletophallus | reverse complement strand
AGCTGAATCCCGTCCGTCACGGCATCAATCCCCCCTGGGGATTGAGAGTTTGTTATTTTTGAGCAGGGGTTAGCTTATGGGGTTGTGAGGGTTCTGACAATGTGTGGGACTGTGTGGGCGCTGGGAGAAATGTTCTATTCTATTGTTTTGCAATGTTATGTGAAGTATTTCTAATGTATGCATTGGTGCTCTGTGGACAGAAGGGAGGGAAAATGTATTTGGCTTTTTTGTCTTGCCATGGGCTGTTTATGGGGTCCAATGTGATGTTGCCATGTGTGGGTTTTGGTGGTGCTGGGGTGGAGATGTCCTGGTTTTATTGCTATGCTGTGGGACTTGCTAAAATGTTCTTCATGTGCTATTGGCTGTGCAAATGTTGTGTAGGTGGGGCAATGGGAGGCAATGGTGGCTGGGTGTACTGGGAGGGACGAAGTTGGTGCAGTGTGATGTATGGGACTGAGTGGGGCAGAAGGAAAAAAAAGGGTCTGGTACTGGTGCAACTTAGGCCATGGGCCAAAAGGAATACTGGGGACTCTCTGCGGTTGGATCTCCTGGATTTGGGCTTCCTGGTTCGGCCATAAAAGGACACATCCAACTTCCGAAAAAGCCCTTTAATGCACTTGTAGAAAGCATGGGATGAGTCCTTCCTAAATCTTCATTTGCGAAGAAAAGCTATCTGTATCTATATCTATGTATGTATATAATAAAAGTGAATGTTTGCATGTTTGTTTGTGGGTATGCGGATATGTGCCAGCTTTCTGATTGGCCCCCAGCCTCTACATTCCAACATAATGATAGGATGCCACAGAGGGCGCATCTGCATATGGCTAATGATTGGCCAGTGTCAACATTCCAACATTCTTAGGTGGCAGAGAGGGAAAACAGAATGGCCTCAGGCAGTCAGGAATGGTGGGAATTAAACTCCGAAACAACTTGCCACCCCCAACAATGACAGAACAAGACCAAACTTGGCACACACAGCCCCCATGACCCACTCTACATCCTGCTGTAGTTTTGAGAAAAGCAGACCATGGATGATGGGACTTGAAGTACCTCCACTCAGTTCCCGACACCTCTGCAGGCCTCATCCAATGACTGATCAAAACCAAACTTGGCACACATAACCGCCATGACCCCCTTAAGTCCTGGTGCACTTTGGGGGAGGTCGACCAAAGATTATGGGATTTGTAGTACTTACAAACCCCATGGATCCCACAGACCACTGTGGCCCCCAACAAAGACTGATAAAGACCAAACTTGGCACACAGAGCCCCCATGACCCACTCTACATCCTGCTGCAGTTTGGAGGAGGATGAACCATGGATGATGGGAGTCACAGTGCCTTCAGTAACTTCCTGACACCACTGCAAGCCACATAAATCACTGATAAAGACCAACGAATACCTTTCTCAAATCATCATCGTCAGTTTCTCATTTGTTAATCGCCCTCCATTAAAATGCTCCAGGCGATTTACATAAAACAATTTCATAAAAACATTACACAAATAACCCGGGCACCTCCGGGTCCCCAAGCTAGTATATAATAAAAGTGAATGTTTGTATCCGGATATGTGGCAGCTTTCTGATTGGCTCCCAGCCTCTACATTCTAACAACATGATTGGTTGCCACTGAGGGAGAATTTGCATACGGTTCCTGATTGGCCAGCCTCTACATTCCAACATTCCTAGGCGGCAGAGAGGGGATTGGTTGCCACTGAGGGAGAATTTGCATATGGCTTCTGATTGGCCGCCATCAACACTACAACATTCTTAGGAGGTAGGGAGGGAAAAGGAAAGGGCCTCAGGCTGTCAGGAATGGTGGGAGTTGAAGTCCAAAAAACCTTGCGGCCCCCAACAATGACAGAACAAGACCAAACTTGGCACACAGAAGTCCAATGGCTCACTTCACAATCTGGTGCGGTTTAGGGCAGGATGGGCCATGAATGATGGGATTTGCAGTACCTTCACCCGATTCACTTCACAAACAACACTGTAGCCCCTACAAATCACAGACCAGGCCCAAAATTGTAAGGCTTCCTTACCTTGATTTCCTGACTAGGCCTCACTTAATGGGATACTGTGTAAGGCCTGAATTGACAGTAAGGCTTCCTCAACTTGATTTTCCCGACTAGGCCTCACTTAATGAGACACTGTGTAAGGCCTGAATTGACAATAAGGCTTCCTCAACTTTATTTTCCCAACTAGGCCTCACTTAATGGGGTACTGTGTAAAGCCTGCACTGACTGTAAGGATTTCTCAACTATCAAGAACAAACTTGGCACACAGAGCCCCCATGACCCACTCTACATCCTGGTGTAGTTTGGGGCAGGATGGACCATGGATGATGGGACTTGCATTACCTTCACTCACTTACTGAGACCACTGCCACCCTCACCCAATTACCAATAAAGACCAAACTTGGCACACAGAGCCCACATGACCCATTCTACATCCTGGTGCATTTTGAGTCCATGAATGATGGGACTTGAAGTACCTTAAATAATTTCATGATACCACTGCAACTCCCAATTATGATGGATCAAGGCCAAACTTGGCACACAGAGCCTCCATGACCCACTCTACATCCTGGTGCTGTTTGGAGGAGGATGGACCATGGACGATGGGATTTGCAGTATCTTCACTCGCCTCCTGAGAGCACTGCGAGCCACATAAATAACTGATAGACCAGCCTTGGCACACAATGCCTTTCTCAAATAACCCGGGCACCGCCGGGTCCCCAAGCTAGTGGACAGGCATGTAGCCAGGGGGGGGGGCTAAGGGGGCTTCAGCCCCCGAAATTCTCAGGGTGGTCCACGAAAAGGCCTTACTGGTACATTATTTAAACTGTTATGTTTATTCATATCATGATCTGATCACCATGCTCATTATATCCCACATTAATGGGGTTATTGGGATAACAATACAAAAGATTTGCTAGGGTAGACCCTCTTCCACCCAGTCTCAGCCCCGAACCAAACTCAGCCCCCTCCGAAACAAAATCCTGGCTACGGCCCTGCTAGTGGAGGAAAGCAAAAGGAAACAGTGATAAGGGGAGATATGCCCAGTTAAATGCACAATTCCAGAGGTTAGTCAGAAGAGATAAGGAACTATTTTTAATCAAGCAATGCATGGAAGTGAAAGAAGACAACAGAATAGGAAAGACAAGAGACCCTTCCAAAAATTAGAAATATTGGAGGTAAATTTCAGGCAAAAATGGGCATGGTCAAAAACAAGGATGGCAGGGACCTAACAGAAGCTGAAGAGATCAAGAGAAGGTGGCAAGACTACACAGAAGATCTGTATAGGAAGGATAATAATATTGAGGATAGTTTTGACAGTGTGGTGAGTGAATTAGAACCAGACATCCTGAGGAGTGAGGTTGAATGGGCCTTAAGAAGCATTGCTAACAACAACGCAGCAGGAGACGACGGGATCCCAGCTGAACGGTTTAAAACCTTGACAGATGATGCTGTCAAGGTGATGCATGCCATATGCCAGCAAATATGGAAAACACAAGAATGGCCATCAGACTGGAAAAAATCAGCTGATATCCCCATACCAAAAGGGGAAATGCTAAAGAATGCTCAAACTTTTGTACAGTGTCTCTTATTTCTCATGCCAGTAAGGTAATGCTCAAGATCCTGCAAAGAAGACTCCAGCAATACATGGAGACAGAGAGTAGCCAGATGTACAAGCAGGATTTTAAAAAGGCAGAAGAACGAGAGACCAAATTGGCAATATCCGCTGGGTAATGGAGAAAGGCAGGGAGTTTCAGAAAAAACATCTATTTCTGCTTTATTGACTATTCTAAAGCCTTTGACTGTGTAGATCATAATAAATTGTGGCAAGTAATTAGGTAATTTGGTGGTATGGGCATACCAAATCACCTTGTCTCTCTCCTGAGGAATCTGTATAATGACCAAGTAGCAACAGTAAGAACTGAACATGGAACAACAGTCTGGTTCCAGATTGGGAAAGGCGTACGGCTCATATACTCTCACCCAACCTATTCAACTTGTATGCAGAACACGTCATGCGATGTGCGGGGCTTGACAAATCCAGGCCTGGAAGAAACATTAACAACCTTAAGATCCAACCAGTCCATACTTCAGGAAATAAAGCCTGACTGCTCAGTGGAAGGAAGGATAGTAGAGGCAAAAATTAAGTACTTTGGCCACATCATGAGAAGACAGGAAAGCTTAAGAGAAGATAGTGATGCTGGGGAAAAAGGAAGAGGGGCCGACCAAGGGCAAGGTGGGTGGATGGGATTCTTGAAGTGATTCGCTTGACTCTGAAGGAGCTGCGGGTGGTGACGGCCAACAGGGAACTCTGGCGTGGGATGGTCCATGAGGTCACAAAGAGTCAGAAGTGACTGAATTAATAAACAACAATGATTATATTCTGTATTTTATGTTATATATTATTGTGTTGTTGAAGGTTTTTGTGGCTGGAATCACTGGGTTGCTGTAAGTTTTCCAGGCTGAATGGCCATGTTCCAGAAGCATTCTTTCCTCTGAGGATGCCATCTATGGCAGGCATCCTCAGAGGTTGTGAGGTATTATTATCTACCAGCTTGTGGTGCCTGGGTTATTTGATAGTTTGTTTTGGGGCGTTAGGTCATATCATTTAGTTAATTAGTAACACTATTAGGAAAAAGCCAGTTTTTTATTTCTTTGTTTATGAATGCTCCCATTAGGAAATACGTAACAGTGTGTGCGAACTACAATTCCCAGAATTGTGGGTGAATCCTCCCCAAACCAGGCCTGTATGCACAGTTGGCTATGTTGCAATTGTGTGCCAAATATGGTCCAGATCTGACGTTGGCTGGGTTCACTGCTCTCTGGATAAGTATGAACTACAACTCCCAGATCCTAGGTCAATCACCCCCCCCCCCCAAAAGCAGGCCTGTATGCACAGTTAGCCATGTTGGGTGTGTGTGCCATGTTTGCTCTAGTACCAAGGGCCCAAGAATATCCGGCCATCAAACTGATCTAATGTGCAGCAGGGAGTTCCGCAATTCCTGATGCCCCTGTTTGGGCCAGCAATCTGGAGAACGTGGATACCGCAGCGGTTCAACTAGAATGTATTCCTCTTTCTCGCTTTCCCCCCCAACCTAACGTTGTAACCAATCCCCCAATAAAAGTACTAATATTGCAACATTTACCCTCTCCATAGAGTTACATTGTGTCTTTCACTGCCTCAGCTAACCATGAACCATAAACCTACCATTTCCCAAGCTGCAGAACACTGCAGGCTTGCCTGGGATGCCTTTGTGGTGCCTCGGGGAGGCCGGAGACAAGTTTCACAAAACCGCAGATACGGAAACCCCCTCAGTCCCCGTATCCGCAAGTTAACAGATTGACTCCATTTCAGTGGCATATTTTTCCTATGCTAATACCTCACTTTTTCTGCTATTTCGGATTTTTCGTTTGAACATTTCCTCCCCAGAAATAACCCATTTGGTTCTGAGTATTATTTTTAGAAAAATAACAGCTGACTGTCAAATCTGCCAGCACTCCTGCTTCTCATCGTTCTCAATGCTGTTACCGGGCATCAAGGAAGTCTGTGTCCCATGAGTCTGCTACGAGGTCATCCCTAGGGACTTCATGATGGCAGACCAGAATTGACAGCCCCGAGGCAGCCTGGGAAACATAGTTCTCCCCCTTTTTCAAGTACGGGAACCCTTCTCAATGTTGGATCAAATGAATTTCCCCTTTCAAGGACTTCACATGACTCACCTCCATGGACTCTTTCTCCAACTTATTATGAACTTTCCCCAAAGCTTTATGACTTCAGCTTATGAACTATCATGAATATTTCCCCAATCCCAATGAACTGTCATGAACTCTTATTATGAACTCTTTTCCAAACCCCTGGACTCATCAAAGGGCCCCTCCTGCCTGGACTTTCCAGCTGGATTTTTCCAGCCTTCATGAACTTTTTTAAAGGACTCTTTAGTTTTCCTCTCATGAAATAAAGTTTTATGTAACTCTAGTGAGTGGGATGGTGGCAGATATGAACCCTTTTATCCTCAATGTATTCTTCCCTGCATGATCCCCTCTCTCATGTATGAAACATTGTTAAATATGAAATGCTACTGTTAATATTAGATTTCAAGCCGCTCCCAAGTTTCAAGGCGAGATCACATTCCTGGAGTTGGCAAATTCCAGGCTGATTTGGGCCGTCACTTCCCAACTTGCATGACAGATAAAAGATGACCTTTTGTCCTCTGAGGAAGCCCCACAAAAGGACAATCTCGCTACCTAGGCAAGTCAATCAGATTTCTGAGTTGTCTGTCTGATCAGGCTTCGCCCCTTGGCAGAAAACCCATTTTTCAACAAAGAGATGACATTCTCAGTAGTTGGAAAACTGAAACTGTCCCAGCAGATTCCTTTTGTCTACCTTGAACTGAACCAAAACCCACCAGCCAATATTAATCTGTGTCACAAACAACAAGACACAGGCTGCCCCTAGAGTTCAGAGCCCTTTACAAACTCCTGGTGCTCACCTTTAAAGCCCGGCACAACATTGGGCCTTCCTATCTGAGTGACCGGCTGACGACCCAATGCAGCGAGAGGCCAGCACGCTCCATCAACGGTGACCGCCTGACTACTCCTGGAGTGCGGGAGGCTAGACTGGCGGAAACTCGGCGGAGAGCCTTCTCCGTCGCGGCCCCTTCGACTTGGAACTCACTGCCGCCCGCCCTCAGAGCCTCTCCGACTCTATCTGGATTCCGCCCAGCCCTGAAGACCTGGCTCTTCCGCCTAGCGTTCGGGACTGGCTCGGTACCCTGGACTACTTGAGCCACCCCTCCTGTTTATATTCCATGTTTTTAAACTGTTGTACATTGTTCACCCTAGGGTTTTAACTGTTGTAAGTCGCCCGGAGCACCGCCGGTGGAGGGCGACTCACAAATATTAAAGTATTATTATTATTATTATTATTATTATTAAGAAGGCACAGATTATGGAACCCTGGCTTTTGCCAAACCAGATGTTTATTTGACATACACAGAACAATAAGAAAACCCGGTTTGAGATGCCTGGAGTGCTCGCAGGGTGCAAGGACCTTCATTAACATATTTAATCCACTCAACTGACCTCCGTCCACATTGTTCTTCGTTCAGCCTGCTTCTCTGGCCTCATTGGCTGAAACCCAGAAGCGAGGCTGATTCCTGATTGGCTCAAACGGAGGCTTGTGATTTGCTTGTGATTTGCTGAGGCGCAGCCGGCCGGCAACGCCTCCCCAGCTGACCGAAGATTCCATCCAATCAGCTAAAAGCCGGCCAGGGGTGGGGAGTGGGAAATTTGAATTTGACAGCTATGTAAACCTTTAAAATGGCATGTTTTTCAATGTAACCTTATGCCAGCCTTGCAGACTGTATGTAAATGAATCCATGCCTCTGACCTTTCGGGTCAAAGAAGAGTCTTTTGTTGTTGGCAAATGAGGAACTGGTCCATATCTACCTTTTTCCTGTTGAGAAAAGGTCAGATGCAGGTCTTTTCATGTGGGTTTCAGGAATAATTAATGATTCTTCGCAGATTGCTGAAACTCTTGAGGTCCGAAGTCAAAAGATAACAGCTTCTTTGATAAATGGGAGAGATATGCCTAACTAGGGTTGCCATATGTCCCTTATTCTAAGGGACGTCCCTTATTTTGGCCCTAAAATGTATGTCCTGTTTTTTCAGGTCCTGTCCCTTATTATTGACTAACAGGACAGGACTGGGCGGGGTTGACCAGAGGAAGGCGCGCACTGCGGTTTCCATGGCAATGCCTGCCCGGGGATTCCAACTCGCAGGGCAGACTGACAGATGCGCCCTTGCGAGTGTGTACCTACCTTCGTCCTTGTTGGGAGGAAGAGGCAAGATAGGACTTTTCCAAAGTACAGTAGACTCAATTAACCGTTACCCAAGGGGAATGTTAGATCATGTTGGATAAAGATAGTTTCTGGTTGCTTGAGAGTTACTCTTAAAATAGGCCTAGCTGTGTATCCCAATACTATATAATGCTGTGTATTCCATACTATTCTATACCATTAACTATTGGCATAATAATAATGAAGATGTACTGTCTTATAAAATTTTATTTTATTTTAATGTTTAGACAGTGCACTTTTAAAGTCAGCAAAGTCAAGTACTAAATACAGATGGAGAAAATAAGGTAGTTCTAATAATGTTTTTTTCTGCATGACAAAACATGCAGAAACATACCATGTACTGTTAAGAGGGTGTAAGTCAGTTTCTTTTGTGAGTTTCAATCATTATCTTATTCTGTTAATAAAACTACACCTAACATTTGAGTTTCAAGTTTTTAATGAAGTGTCCCTTATTTTTGTGAAAAATCCCATAAATGTCCCTTATTTCTTACATCAAAAAGTGGCAACCCTATGCCTAACGCTCATAGAATAATAGACGAGACGAAACTCTGAGGGTCTATTGTCTTTGATGCAAAAATGAGTTTTCAATGGAAGGGGGGGAAAGGGCCCCCCTTCAAACTAGAAAAAAAATCCTATCCTTCCATGCAATCGCTTTTGATGAGAGGATTAAGAGGGTGCAAGTTGCAACCTTTGGAATGTGGTTGTCCTGATGTCATCTCACATCAGCTGGTTGCGTAGACACACAAGGCATTTTCATATATTATTTTTAAAGGTATATGAGGAAAGGAAAACATGCAGGAAAAGGAATACATATTTTTGGGAATTATGTGGGGACATTTCCACCACCATTTCATCCCATCTATAGTATTATTTCATAGAAAAAATGAGAATGTAGTTCATTTGATCATAAAGGGAAAATGAGACACAGATCTATAGGTTTCTGGGGAAAATCATGATAAAAGAGGTAAAGTCCATCTGAATCCAGTCCTTGGAAAACTATAAGAGCAAGTCCTTTTTGCTGCCAGCCTTGAGGAGAGGTCAAAAACATGAAAGTCCTTGGAAAACTATGTTTCCCAGAACGTTCAGGGCTATCCAAACTTTGGCCTGTCTACATGCAACTCCTTGGGATGTGCACAAGGAAATCCATGGCTTTAGAACCTTAATGGGAGCCCTTTGCGGTGGCAGGAACCGATGGGTTTGAAAAACTGGCAAGTTTTGACAGTCAGCGGATCCTTGGAAAAATATATTCTTTAAAAATCAAAAGGCTGCAGAGAGGCTGGAGATCTTAGAGGAAGAAAATCAAGATAGCAGAAAGTCTTAGAATAGGTCAAAGAAAAATATGAAATTGGAACTGAGTCAATCGGTTCAACTGATGTTTTTGTGAATAGCGAGGGAAATCGGCACCATTTTGAAAATTCCGTATCCGCGGTTTTGAGAATCGCAACTCCGGCCTCCCTGGGATGCCAGGAAGACATCCCAGGCGGGCCCGCAGTACTCTGCAGCCCGGGAAGGTTTATTTTGCAAGAGCGGAAAGTATGAGCTATATGGGACACTTTGTATCTATGCAGAAAGGAGAAATGTTGCGAAGTGAAGTGTTTATGGATTAAAGTGGTGCTACATTGTTTCAGATTAACTAGGGCATGGAAATAGAAAGATTGAAATGGCTGGAGGTCTTCTGAAGCTCAGTCCCAGCCTTTGTGCTTAAGATGCCAGACCACATAGAGCATGCAGGAACGTTGGAACTCCCTGCTGCAGGTCAAACCAATTAAGATGCAAGAGGGGGGTCTCCTGGGGCTCGCCTTCACCGTGACCCCTAAATACAGTTCCTCATGTTGTAGTGACCCCCAACCATAAAATTATTTTCATTGCTACTTGTTTTATTACCAATTATTAAATTATTTAATATTAGATTAAATTATTCATCAAGTGCCCTGATTCAAGTGCTTGAATCAGTCTGCAGTGCCTTTCATCTTAGTTGATTCGTGTTTTGGGAAATGCTGCGTTTGGCAGTCCCTGTTGTAGACTTGTCCACAGCTGCATGGTACACGGTAGACTTCTGCAGAGGTCCTGCAGATCCTCTCATCTCTGCAGGTGTCTACTGTATACCATGCAGCTGTGGACAAGTCTACATAGGGGCCACCAAACGCAGCACCCAAACATGAATAAAGGAACATGAAAGGCACTGTAGACTAATTAAACCAGAGAAGTCAGCCATAGCAGAGCACTTGATGAACCAATCTGAACACAGCATATTATTTGAGAACACATAAATGCTCAGCCACTCTAAAAACCACCATGTCAGACAACACAGAGAAGCCACATGAAGCACATGGACAATTTCAACAGAAAGGAAGAAACAATGAAAATGAACAAAAACTGGCTACCAGTATTAAAAACTCTAAAATCAGGAGTAGTAAAAAAAAGAACAACACTCTGAAAATAAGGGAATCCCAGGCAGGAAACAATCAGGGCCAGCTAACATCTCCCAACAAAGGATTTCCCCAGGCAGAAATCTGCCAGACCTTGAAGCTGCAAAGCTTTGCAATGCTAATCAAAGTGAATAATTCCAGCATTCATACTTGCTTCCAACAGACACGAGTTCTTTTTCCCACCCTGGACACCATTCCACAGATAAACCATCCCAAAAACCTCTGAGGATGCCTGCCATAGATGTGGGCAGAATGTCAGGAGAGAATGCTTCTGGAACATGGCCATACAGCCTGGAAAACTCACAGCAACCCAGTAATATAAATATCTGATAGGCAGGAAGTATTTTCATTGTTAAAAAATGAATATAATTAAGGCATAGTGAAGAATCACAAAAACAATATGGTTGGAGGAATATGGGCAATGGATGATGGGATTTGCAGTATCTTTAACCGATTCCGTTCTGACTTCCACAGACTACTGAGACCCCCAGGAATTACAGACCTGGACCAAACTTGGCACACAGAACCCCCATGACCAATATACTGGGGAGGTTTGACAGTGATTTAGGGGAGATGTTGTTTGCCTACTTCTGGAGAGCACTGTGATCCCAAACAATTATGGATCTGGACCAAAATTGGCATGAATATGCAATATGCCCAAATTTGAACACTGGTGGAGTTTGGGGAAAATAGACCGTGACATTTGGGAGTTGGAGTTGATTGGCTTTATAGTTTACCTACAGGTTCACCCTGCATATGTGGCAAAGGCAGGCCTGGACTGTTAGGAATTGTGGGAGTTGAAGTCCAAAATACCTGGAGGGCCCAAGTTTGCCCATGGGTGGCTGGCTGCAGACACCGGGGCTGTAACCTGGATTTAGGCAGCATGGATTGGGGAGGGGAGGAGAGGAAACGACAGAAAGATGGAAGGAAGGAAAAAAGGAAGGAAGGAAAAAGGGGAGGGGAAGAAGAAAGAGAAGGAAAACATTTAAACATTTAAGGGTCAATGTTTTTATGGATTGAATATTGTTTTAACTTGGAATGACTGTGTATGATGCTGTTGAAACTGTATTTTAATGTATCTTAATGTATTTTAATTGTTGTGGGGTTTTGAGGTTTTATGCTGTTGTGATGTGGGCATCGAATTGTGCCGTACTGTAAGCCGCTCTGAGTCCCCCCTCGGGGTTGAGAAGAGCGGGGTAAAATCCTGAAATAAATAATAAATAAATAATTTATACACTCAGTGTGAAACCTGGGACTGTTTCGATGAACACAACATAGACAGCCTGGCAGGAACGGCAGAAAGACACAAATTTCCCACACAGAACTCCCATAACCAAGAGAAAATACTATAAGAGTTTGGTGGGCATTGACCTTGGGTTTTGGAGTTGTTGTTCACCCATATCCAGAGAGCACTGTGGACAGAAACAATGTTGGATCAGGACCAAACTTGGTATAAATACTCAATATGCCCAAATGTGAACACAAATGGAGTTTGGGGAAAATAGACCTTGACATTTGGGAGTTACAGTTTCTGGGATTTATAGTTAACACACAATCAAAGAGCATCCTGAACACTTGAGAAAATGGAATTGAACCAAACTTGGCATATTGAACTCTCATTACCAAGAGAAAGTACTGAAAGGGTTTGCTTGGGAATTGACCTTGAGTTTGGAAGTTGTAGTTCACCTACACCCAGAGAGCACTGTGGGCTGGAGGGGGAAGAAAGAGTATTTGGAGGTTCCAATTTCCCACGGCACACCTGATGATCGCTCACGGCACACTAGTTGGGAAACACTGTTTCAGGGGGTTCACCTGGCATGATGGGAGTTGTAGTTCACCCACAACCTTACGCATTTTGTAAAATTTTAAAAATGACCTTTTTCAAATAACCCGGGCAACACAGTTTTTAAGGTTGGCTTTAAGCCCATCTTTCAATCTCTCTTCCTGTCCACCAACATTCTGTTTTCCATTCTTGAGTTGGGAGTAGAGTTAACTGCTTTGGGAGACGGTGATCTTTGGGCATTCAGACAACATGACATTCAGTCCAGCAGAGTTGATGGCGGAGGAGCACCGCTTCAATGCTGGTGGTCTGTGTTTCTTCTTCCAGAATACTGACATTTGTCCATCTTCAGGATATTTTGGAGGCAACGCTGATGGAATTGTTCCAGGAGTTGAGTGTGACACCTGTAAACGGCCCACGTTTTGCAGGCATAGAACAGGGTTTGGAGGCACATCTCTATTGGAGGTTTATAAACAATGAGCACCTTGGTCCATCTCTATTGGAGGGTTTGACATCAAAACTGGAGGCAAGATCACTAAAGATGAGTTCCCTCTGTCAGCTCCAGCAAGTTGTTCCTAACACCAAAAAAAAAAAAACCAAAACAAACCTGCAGGACCAACCATTTAGAGCTGGAAAAGCCATTAATGATTTGAATTAAACCATGGTTTAAAAGTTTGGAAATACCTAGAACCAACCACTCCACTCTGAGGAATTTACAAGAACCTCCCCCCCCATCCCTAGAAATCAAAGTAGGTAGAACAACAATAACAAATTAACAATTTGCTCTGATTTCATGACATCCAAGATCGACTGCATGAGTTGGCCACTTCCTTCTTCAGCCAGCCTTTGTTTACAAAAAAAGGTGGGAATAACAACCTTTTCTTAAGAAACAAATCAGACAAAACCTTTAATGATAGCTAACATATGGTTTCCTTTTGGGCAATGTGAAACTTGCAAACGTTTCCTCAAACCCATTCACCCTACATTTGAATTAGAACACAAAATTCACTAGGACAAATGAACACGCAAAACAAAAAAAGTGGATTTGTTAGTGACACTGGGCGGGCAAGAAGAAATTAAGTAAAGGGTTTTTATCTGTTCTACAAAACTTTTAATAAGAAAATGTGAGGAGAATGAGTGAAGTCTAGCTGTTATTAAGAAAACTCACAACACAGAGTACATTATATAGAACATATATAATCTGGTGTTAGGGAATATATATAATCTGATAGATGCCAATGCCACTGAATGTGTGTACATAAATCAGCGGCTGGGCTTAAATTCGGAGTGCGAAAGTCTCCTGGAGGTGAGAATGGGCATGGCCGACTTACCGGCCAACCCCTTTTGCGGGGTAGGGCTGTCCTCATCGCCACCTTGGGGAGGTCAGGGGTCTTCTCCTTCCCAGAGACCCCTGGGGCGGCACCCAGTTTCCCGCTGCCAGGGCCAGCTAGCCAATGAGGGGGGCTGGCCATGCCTCTCCCCTCCACGTGGCTAGCTGGCCCTTCTCTTCGCCCAGGCAGCATATTTAAGGCTGCCTGGGACTGCCCCCAGCACTTGCAGGGGCCAATTCGGTTTTGCTGCTTTGACTGTAATTGAGAAGCTGAATGACCATAATTACAAACAATGGTCTGTGTTCATGCAGCATTTGCAAAAGACTATTTTGGGGACTGAACAGAATGCTGAAAAGAACCAGAGGGGGTTATCAAGCCTGATTCTTTGTTTGAGTCCAGATCAAATGATTCATGTTCAGAATTTGCAAACTGCTCAAAAAGTCTGGGAAGCACTTCGTCATGTACATCAGAGGCAGAGCACAATTGGCAAAATGATTTGGACTAAAAGATTATACAGAGCTAAATTGGATGGACAGAGATATGAGAATGCATGTAAAGAGGATGCAGGAATTGTTTATGGAATGCCAGACCAGAGGTGTTCAAATCAGTGGTGAACATCAGGCATACATCATGTTGTCCAGTATGCCAAGTAATTGGGATTATTTATTGCATTCTCTATAAGCTGTGCGTGCTCAAGACCTCAATTGGATCTAGTTTGTTCCAGGATTCTGGAGGAAGAAGACAGACGTTTGTTTGAAAGAGAGCAGCAAGGAGGTTGCAGGCATGAGGGAGAGTCGCTGCAGACGGATCTGGAGAAGGAGCCTGTGCTTGCAAGTGTGCGTGGGTCTACAGCAAGGAGGTGCTATTCTTGCAACAAGCCTGGAAATCTGGCCAGAGATTGCAGGACCAAGAAGAATCAAACCAGAGGAGGCTACGCCAGAGGGGGCTTCAGCAGAGGAAGAGGCCTTGGTGATGAATCATCAAATTATGCTGGAGCCAGAGTAATGATGGCAGGAGGACATATAGACAATGCTCCAAATGAAAATGATACATGAACTGTGCTGAACATGTGAATAAGGATTCAAATGTACCTTTACATAACTCATGTGCATATTTTTTCCACAGGGTGATGGGACATGTAAGCTTTTGTGGTCTAGAGAAATTAGCTAATGTATGTCCTGAGTTAAAGATGTATGAAATGTTTGACAAAGGGAATCGTATTGGTGAAGACAATGTTGAAATCATGTGTGTAGGTAGTCAAATACAACATGATCGCTGTTTACATCTGTTCCATTGTGTCATGGGTCATGCTAATATAGAGATCTTGAAGAAAACCCTCAATCTATGCCCAGGCTATAACATGGAGTCATGCTTCTATGAGTTAGATTGCGCCATTTGTCAGGAGGTGAAAAAGGTGCCTATAAAGTTTTACAAAAGGTCCAAAATAAAGGTGACTAGAATTGCGTATTTTGAGAGACCCACAGACGAGTGAGATTCATTCTAATACAGAACATCTTCATGGTTTCCCTAAAGCTAGAGACGGTGTTGTATGTGATGAGAGTAAAGAGAGTAAAGAGACATCTAGTGGTGTAAGGGAGCAACAACAATCAGTTAAGCCAGAATGTGTAACACCAAAGAAGATTGCATCAGAAAAGGAGAATGAGTACACCTAAGAAACAAGAAACAGGTACACAAAAGAAGGAAAGTAACCAGATGCCTAAAAGTAAAGTAACAGCTAAGCAAATAAAGCAGGAGGTGACAGAAGAAGTCAAGTCAGGAAGTGTTAGTGCAGGAAATAAGAAAATATATGCTTATTCCTTATTTGTCTAAACCAGGGCAATTTCACAAAGTTCCTGTTGGAGCTAATTATACGATAGCGATGAATATGTGACTTGTGAAATGTAGTTGTGTTGTTCATAAAAATAGAAGCAGTAGTATCTTGAAGGAATGATTCTGCAGAAGTTTGTGTATAGCAGTGTGTGAAATCATTAAATATTCCCTGTGTATATGAAATGTACTAAGAGATAGCTGTATAAGATAGTATATAATTGCCTAGTTTAAAGAATAAGATTATAAGAGATTCAGAGTGATTTAGGTTGAATAAAGTAGTTATATATATGCTTAGGTATTGTGTATATAAGAGAAACAGAAAATTACATTTAAAGAGGGGGATTGTTAATGTGAGAATTGGTGTAATGTGAATGTTTAAATGTAATTTGTGCAGTGCTTGTGAATGTAACATGATTACATCATCTGGGAGTGCTCTGGCACTGAAGGAATTAAACAGTCAAGCCTCTAATGAACTGGGACAAGGATGTGACCCTGAGAGCGCCTGGAATGTGTAGGGCGGATTCAGAGATATCATTCATTGCTCATCAGTCAGTCTGTTCAGTTGGATGCTAATGCTCGTGTGTGTTGTATGTTTGCTCTACTCAGTAAAGCTGTGTGTTTGCTTATAGTATACTGAAGTCTCAAAGTGTCCATTCTTCTGCGCTCCACAAGCTCCAAAAGTTTCTGTCACACTCTGACATGTCTCACTGTTTAAACTAGGCATGGGCCAACTTCGGCCCTCAGGATGTTTTGGACTGCAACTCTCACAATTACTAACAGCCTACCAGCTGTCCAAAACACCTCGAGGCTCATGCCTGGTCTAAGAGAACAACTATTTTAAAATTTCCAAAAAATGAGGGGGTTGGTGATACATTCTGAAATTTGGGCGCTTGCTTGCATTGTAAACATGGACTACAACTGAGGTGAGTTTCATGCCGATAGGCCTAAAAATGACGGAGAAATGAGCATCAAAAGTTTCCCCATTGGTGGCAATGGGCCAAATCTTTCCTGTGTGAAAATGGGAACCCCTTCTAAATTTGGGAACTTCTCTAAAAATGGAACAGGGCTGGGGCAAAAACTGGGCACCGAAAACGGCACAGGCTTTTTGCCAAATTGCACACCCTTACTGGGAAGGAGCTGCGATGGCACAGTGGATCAAACCCTTGTGCAGACTGAACTGCTGACCTGAAGGTCAACAATTTAAATCTGGGCAGCGGGTGAGCTCCTGTCTGTCAGCTCCAGCTTCCCATGCAGTTTCACACAGGTAGTAAAACATCTGGGCATCCCCTGGGCAATGTCCTTGCAGATAGCCAAGTGACTTGCAGTATATTCTCAAGTTGCTCCTGACATGATAAAAAAACCCCTGGCAATTTGTTATTGCTGTCACTCGCATCTACCAAATGGTCAGCCTATTAGAGAGTAAAAGGCAAATTGTAACCCAGGAAAAGGGTTCAATGGGTGTTGTTCACAAGGGCTCATGATAGAAGCATGCAAGGCAAGAGTCTCTGTGCTCGTAAGAGGGGCCTTGTGATGATGGTGCCACTTGGGAGTCATTTCTCAGTTGGAGAGTCTGGTGATCAGAAGGATCCTTATAAGGGGAGACAGTCTTTCCTGCAAGCCAACCTCAATCACTTTGCTGTCCAACTTATCTGCTATTTTTATCTATTGTGTCAGAAGCAAATTGAGAATACAGTTATAATGTATAAAAAACCACAAACAAAGTTAAAAACTTGACATGATGCTAAATGTCCTTTGACCAGAAGCTGGCCACTTGGAGTGCCTCTGGTGTCTCTGTGAGAAGGTCCTCCATTGTGCATGTGGCAGGGCTCAGGCAGCATTGTAATAGGTGGTCTGTGGTTTGCTCTTCTCCACACTTGCATGTCGTTGACTCCACTTTGTAGCCCCATTTCTTAAGATTGACTTTGCATCTCGTGGTGCCAGAGTGCAGTCTGTTCAGTGCCTTCCAGGTTGCCTAGTCTTTTGTGTGCCCAGGAGGGAGTCTCTCATCTGGTCTCAGCCATGGATTGAGGTTCTGGATTTCAACCTGCCACTTTTGGACTCTCGCTTGCTGAGGTGTTCCTGCGAGTATCTCTGTCAATCTTGGGAAGCTGTTTCTTGAGTTAAGGCGTTGGCGTCCTGACTGATATCCTAACAGAGGCTGGGCCGGAGATATCACTGCCTTGGTCCTTTCATTATTGGCTGCTACTTCCTGGCGGATGTCAGGTGGTGTAATACCGGCTAAACAGTATAATTTCTCCACTGGTGTGGGGCGTAGACATTCTATGATAATGCAGCATGTCTCATTGAGATCCACATCCACTGTTTTAGTGTGGTGAGATGTATTCCACACTGGGCATGCATATTCAGAAACAGAGCAGCCAAGTGCAAGGGCAGATGTCTTCACTGTGTCTAGTTGTGATTCCCAGGTTGTGCCAGTCAGCTTTCGTATGATATTGTTTCTAACTTCTCTGCTGACATTGGGAAATGGAAGGCATGCTGCATCTGGACCTCCGGATGCAGCGGTGTCAGACTTTTGGAAGAGGGAATTGCTTTGATGGCCGATGTGTTCATTCTGCAAGTATCCCTTCCTGGCTGAGTGGCCTGCTCAAGGAATGGAGTGGCATACTCCGGTTCTGGTGGCAAAGGCTCAGCATATTCATGGTACTTGCTGGGAACGTCATAATGACTGACAAACAGAGGGAGTGTGTAACCTTCATCCAAGGTGGGTTTGAATGTCGATGGAGCCATCTGGCTACTGGGACTGACTTGGACCACATCTGGCTCGGCATATTCTGTAAAAGGAAGTGTGAGGAGAATAATTCAAAATGATATAGAAAAATGGCTATGTGTGAACTGGTTTGGGAAAGTTTGGGGTTTTTTGAGGACTATAATTTTAAAAGCCACCAGGCATAGTTGCTGGCCTTTAAGGATTCTAGTGTTTTGCTGGGGTTTTTTAATAAAAGGAAAAGAAAAAGTAAAAGCTTTAATGTACTACTTAAATAATAATATATTATTATTATATTTATTTATACCCCATAACAGGCAGCTGGAGCTCCCGCCCCCCAGGCGACCCAGCCAAAGGATCTCCGTTTTTGACGGGTTCACCTTCAACCTGCTGGCCCGCAACCATCCAGTCACGGCTTCAAGGCACCGATGGAAACAATCGGGTACAGAGTCCGGCCGGCCTTCCATCCTCAGCACAAGCTGGGTGTCATCAGCATACTTGATGTGGCATTGGGGGCTGTGCAGTGGTGGTGGGGTGTGTGTGTGTGTGTGGAGGGATGGGTGTATTGTTTTGTGGTGTGTACGGGGGAAGGCATGTAATTTCATTGTGCAATAGTACAATGACAATAAAGCTATTCTATTTCTATTTGTATTCTATTCTATATATTCGTGTATATACCTGGTATTGCTTGAGTGTCATTGGGAGTACTGTCTGCTTACTTTTTCCCTTCTCCAGCTCCGAGAAGGCAGGCCTTCTTACAATGTCTTATTATTGCTATCTGACAGATAAACAGCTTTTATCCTATGTGGCTATATTGAACTCCATGGCTTCGCACTGATATAGCATTGGGGGCTGTACAGTTGGAGGTGTGTGTTGTTTTGTGAGATGTGCTGGCAAAGGCATTTAACCATTATAGTGATTAGATTGTGGCAAGATGGATGTGTGGTTTGTGGTGTGTGCGAGGGAAGGTATGTAATTTCATTGTGTAATAGCACAATGACAAATAAACCTATTCTATTCTTCTTCTATTAACAGAGGATCATGGATGTCATTTGACAGCCCTTCAAGGAGTGGACTAGTATCAGGCATGGGCAAACTTAGGCCCTCCAGGTGTTTTGGACTTCAACTCCCACAATTCCTAACATCCTCAGGCTGCTTCCTTTTCCATTTTCAGTCGCTTAAGCAAGAAAACGAAGGGGGGAACAGGAAGGGGGAACAGGAAGGGGCCTGAGACTGTTAGGAATTGTGGGAGTTGAAGTCCAAAACACCCAGAGGGATGGCCGAAGTTTGCCCATGGCTGGGATATATGGACACTCGCTATGAGGAAGGTTAAAGAGGCCTAATGGGGGGCTATTTGTGGTGATTGATCGTCACATAACTTACCTGGTGACTGAGCTCTACCAACATCCACTGGCATTCCTGCTCCATGGAAAGAGGTGACTTCAGAGCTAGAGAGTTGCAGGGTCCTTCCAGGCCATACCTGGCTGGGCTCAGATATTGGGTTCATTACAGAGGCATCTTAAGGTCATCAAAAAGAAAAAGAAAAAAAGAAAAGAAACAGAAATCTTGAAGAATTTGTGCATATCATCATCATCAGTTTCTCACTTGTTAATCGACCGCCATTAAAATGCTCCAGGCGATTTACATAAAACAATTGCATTTAAATAAATACACAATACCAAATAGACTGCATTAAACATTAAAAGCTCTGCTAAAAAGCCAGGTCTTGAGTGCCTGAGCAAAGGGTCGCAAGTCACGCATATGTTGATGGAAAAGCATTATTTGGCTTAATTTTGGAGGGAGCATACTGACTGTTTCAGAGACAGCCAAAATGGAATAGAGTAGCCTAAAAGAAGAGTGACCAAGTTAGACATCCCTAAGTTTAGGAGATAGTGCACCCTGGTCAGATTTAATGTGTTCTCATCAGCATCATTGCAAGGCAGATTTACCCCACACCAGGAATAAGTCTGCCCATATGGTATGCAGATAGTAGAAACCACCTGGCATGTCCTCTTATACTGTGTCTTTGATAGAGATATCCAAGCTGTTTTTATTACTCCCATTGTACAAAAGATCCCTGCTAGAAATGATGACTGCTATCTAGAACAGCTCATAGACAACAAGGAACCCTCGATCCCTCTTAGGGTGGCTACGCTTTGTGCTATAAAAATTTGGAGGCGAAACAGGGTTAAACCATTGAACTGTTGAATCTGCTGACCTAAAGGTTGGCAGTTCAAAGCCGTGGTTGGGGTGAGCTCCCGCTGTTAGCCCTAGCTCCTGCCAACCTAGCAGTTCAAAAGCATGCAAATGTGAGTACATCAATAGGTACCGCTCAGGGGCGGATCTAAGTGTAAGCGAAGTGAGCTTACACTGCTTCCGGGCGCCATGTGGCCGGCGCGCGGGCGTGAGGCGGGAGGCTCTGTCCCAGCTGCAAAATGTTTCCCTGTCCTTTTCATCCTCTTGGGAGTGCGTTTTGTTACTCTGTCCACCAAAAGTGCTCTGTCCCAATAGCGCATGCGTGAACCTGGCAGCCAAATGCGCCCCTGGTCACATGGCACCAGAAGCGGCCGCTTACTTTGCTTACACTTCGCTTACACTTCGCTTACACTTCGATCTGCCACCTATTGATGTACTCACATTTGGATGCTTTTGAACTGCTAGGTTGGCAGGAGCTAAGGCTAACAGCGGGAGCTCACCCCAACCACGGCTTTGAACTGCCAACCTTTAGGTCAACAGATTCAACAGTTCAACGGTTCCATCCCGGCTGCAAAATGTTTCCCCGTCCTTTTCATCCTCGTGGGAGTGCATTTCGTTACTCCGTCCACCAGAAGTGCTCTGTCCCAATAGCGCATGCGCGAAACTTTCACGCAAATGTGCCATTTGGACGGAACGCTTCTGGTGGACAGAGTAGCTAAACGCACTCCCAAGAGGCCGAAAAGGATGGGGGAACATTTTGCAGCTAGAGGCGGGAGGCTCCGCCCCGGCTGCAAAATGTTCCCCCCTCCTTTTCATCCTCTTGGGAGTGCGTTTCGCTATTCTGTCCACCAGAAGCACTCTGTCCCAATAGCGCATGTGCGAAACTAGCTGGCTGCGCGCATGCGTGCTCCGGCGCACGCGCACACATGCGCAATCTCCAC
Organism: Anolis apletophallus; assembly: GCA_030556195.1. NCBI lineage: Eukaryota > Metazoa > Chordata > Lepidosauria > Squamata > Anolidae > Anolis > Anolis apletophallus. The sequence goes on along the minus strand of JARBWK010000011.1, from coordinate 50,679,759 downwards.
CAGGCTGGAGAGCCAGGGGGCGCCAAAATAATGTTTGCTTGCTACTTTTTTTAACCTTTGTCCAGTCCTGATACCGCTTTGGCGGGAAGGTAATAAAGATGCCATGGCAACAGCACAACCAGGAGGTGTCTACGGACAACAAGCTTCTTGGCATGGAAATGGAACAAGAGCACTTCCCCAGGGCTAGAATTGAGCACTGCCTCCAGAAGCCGGAGATGAAAGGGAAGCCTTTATCTTTGTTCTGTGTATTTGTATGTTATTGTTATTCCACTGTATTGAAGGCATATCTGTGCACGTTGTAATCTGCTCAGAGTCCCTTCAGGGAGATGGAGAAGAAAATAAATGAAATGCTATTATTATTATTATTACTATTATTAATGCAGGGGAATGGGAGAGTTCACATGTAGTAGAATTGTGAAAAGCTACAAAACTTCTACAAAAAGGATAAAGGATGAGATAGAATAATTATCAGGGAGAAAAACCGAAATAAACCAAAAGCAACTTGAAGGTAATGGAAGGAATAAAGACCAGATTGAAATTGCAAAATATATGATAGCAGCAACCCAAGCAACAGTTGCCTTAGGATGGAAAGATGAAGGGAAATGGGAAGTTTTAAATAACAGCTTGAATATTGATGGCTCCAAGATGACATAACTGAAAGGAGAACAAAATATATGAATGGTCAGTGATCCAAAAGAGAACGAACTGGGAGTTGAAGTGGAAAAGGCTTATAAGCAGAGCTAAAGGAAAATAAAAGAAACTGAACCAAGAAATCTTCATGATCAAACAAATAACATAAATCAATGAGTAGATTTCATTTCATTTCATTTCAATTTATTATTTCATGAGTTGCTCTCCACCGAAGTGCTCCGAGCGACTTACAATAGCAATAAAACATACATATATATCATCACATAATTACGAATTAAAAGCTTTAACGAAGAGCCAAGTTTTAAGAGCCTGGGTGAATGACCGCAAATCGGGCATGGCTCTAACATATGGAGGCAAGGAGTTCCACAGGGTTGGAGCAAGGACTGCAAAGGTCCTACGCCTTGTAGAGTCTAGAGTCTAGATTCATAACTGTCTGCGGAGGGAGGGGGAAAATGGATAGGTATAAGTCAGTGGTTCTCAATCTGTGGGTTGCAACCCCTTTGGGGATCGAATAATCCTTTCACAGGGGTCGCCTAAGACTGAAAAACTCATATTTCTGATGGTTTTGGGAACTGAGACATCGCTCACTTTTTCTCATCCCCTTCACTTCCCAGAGGCCTCTTTTTCTTCTGCGGAGAGAGGTGGTGATGTCACTGAGCCATGCCCCCCTCTGCCTTTATAGGAGGAAAAGGCGGGAGTGACAGAGGTGAGGTTTACTTTGTAGCCAAGAGGGAAGAGGAAGGACGAAAAAAGGGAGAAGGTGAGGGAGGGTCTAAGGAGAGGGGTAAAGTGGCCCCTTCACAGTCAAATCCCAGAGAGAAAGAAGTAACAATGAAAATACATACAGTACATCCTGCATATCGAATATTTACATTATGATTCATAACAGTAGCAAAATTCCCGTTATGAAATAGCAACAAAAATATTTTTATCGTTGGGGGTCAGCATAACATGAGAAACTGTATTAAAGGGTCATGGCAACCTGTAACTAAATCAAGGTCTTTATTCTGTATAAGTTCTGAATTACTGATGTACTGCTTATTTTATGTTATGTAAGTCGCCCAGAGCACTTTGGTGGAGGGTGACTAATCAAATAATAAACGATGATTATGATGATTAGGAAAGTTGAGAACCACTGCTGTAAGTAATAGATGTATTGAACTGTAAAAGGTAACATGCAAACAACAGAACATGTTATATGAGGTTTAGAAACTAATAATATATACTGTTGTGTATTTGCAATTGTGACAATGTTACAAATTAGTTACATCTAACCAATAATAATAAAAATAAGGAGGCAGATTGTGGACGATGGTGGGTGATTTCAAAGGATAATCTTTAAACCCACCCATGCTATTGTCTACACCCACAGATTTTATAAGCCACTGCTGGCTAGACCTTGGGTAGCTCATGGACCCTGTGGTCCTGAACCTTGGCTCCCCTCCCCTTTCTTAGTTGTAGCACCCTCCTCTTGTGCTGTATTGTTTTGTTTGTGTACTGTTGTATTTTATGTTTAGACTGTGAACCGCTCTGAGCCTTTGGATAGTAGCGGTATAGGAAGTCGAAATATAATAATAATAATAATAAGAGCTGATCCAGATGACCCCCCATTGGGGACTTTCTGCTTTTGATGTTTTAGATCAGTGTTTTTCAACCTTTTTTGAGCTGGGGCACATTTTTTACATTTACAAAATCCTGGGGCACACCACCAACCAAAACGACACAAAATGACACTCTAACACAGTAATACATATACTGTAGTTAGTATGTTTTTAAATGTATTTATACACTCAGTGTGAAACCTGGGCCTGTTACACAACATAGATATCCTGGCAGGAATGGCAGAAAGACACACACAAAGGTCTTACTCAACAGCTGGGAGTTATAGTTCACCCGCAATCAAAGAGCATCCTGAACTCCACCAATGATGGAATGGAATCAAACTTCCCACACAGAACTACCATGACCAAGAGAAAATACTGTAAGAGTTTGGTTGATCTTGAGTTTTGGAGTTGTAGTTCACCTATATCCAGAGAGCACTGTGGAGGGGAGGGAGGAAGACGTGGGGCAAGTCTGCGCAGTAGCGCCCGCACGGGGCACGTCTTCCTCCCTCCCCCCTCCCACAGAAGCAGCAGCGTGAGCAAAGCGATGCAAAGCAAGCAGAGCGAGGCTGAGAGGAAGGGAGCCCGAGTGGAAAAGAAAAAGTGTTCGGCAGGAGGGGGAAGAAAGGGTATTGGAGATTCCAATTTCCCACGGCACACCTGATGATCACTCACGGCACACTAGTGTGCCACGGCACACTGGTTGGGAAACACTGTTTTAGATCACTGATGTTAATGTATTTCCTTTTAAAAAAGAATCTCTGGTTTTAATGTTTTAATGCTTTGTACCATCTCAATAAAACTCATTCATTCACAACTTAAAAGAAGGCATGCCTGCTGGCTGGCTCCAAAATGAGATTTTGAACTCTAATGAGTTCTCTCTTTTGGAGTCAGAAAAGGAAGGACATCTTGGTGCCGATGGCAAAGCAATCAATGATCACAAACGTTGCCCTTTTTTAAAAATCCCAATGCCAAAAAAGGATATCAGAATGGGCACCAGGCAGGGATTTCTAAAAAGATAATTCCAAATACAAAAAGAGAATTGCAAATATAATATGCCACAACTGAGATTTAATAATCTATACTTCAATTATTTCTTTAAAAGCGAGAGAAATATGATAAAATATGATAAAAAACACAAGTCGCAATCTCATCCACCCCCAGCCTGTCAGATTAGAAAGCTAATCTGTTTCCCAGCTCACAAATATGACTAGTTTGTCTTGCATTTGTGTGTTTTACCTTTTATGACATCACAGTCTTGATCCGCTACTGCCTTCCTGCAAACGTTAAGGAAAGAAGACTATCAGGTAGACTCAACAACAGCTTCAGCACCAAGACTAGAACCAATAAGTACTACTAAATGGCATACAAACCACGTGACAATATTGTTCCAGTGCAAAATACATATGTACATAGTTGTGTATGAGCCTCAATTCTTGCCTGAATGCTAAACTTTAAAAGGACAGCATAGTGATTACTAATTAAAGCAACCTTCCTCAACTTTGTATCTTCCTGATGTACTGGATGACATCCCCCACCATCCTCAGCTGTGCTGGGGAGAATAATGATAACTGTAGTCTAGGATCAGGCCTTGAGACCAAGACGTGGGTTCATATTTCCAGGGATCATCACTAAACCCATTGGGTAAACATAAGATAAAACCAGTGGATTCCCTGGTCCAGCCCTGTGCTCATGCAGTGGCCAGCCAGATGTTTTGGGAAACCTACTAGCAGATCATGACCACAACAGCACCCTAGGTGACCTCCAATAAAATGCATGCATATCTAGCATGTGTTAGACAGAAATGCATTGGCTGTAACCATGTTGTGTAAAACTAGTGGAAAATACAGTTTTAGTGGACATGTGTGCTGGGGAAAGACTCTTGTTGTCACAGTGATGTATGGAGGGCTTAGCATGCAGATCATAATTTAGTGGCTGCTACATGTCTACCTCCCACTTTCACAGTACAAACTTGAAACCCCATCTGCACCTGTTGTCTTTACCCAAGCCGCTACACTCTCCCGCCCAATGACAGCTTCCCTTGCTTAGAGAGTTGATTAGCCACCAAATCTAATTCCCAGGGGGAGGGGTGGGTTCCGGAGGAGACGGGCACCATTGAGGTTGTGTGGGGGAGGAGGAATGTTGGTCGCCAATATCCCAGGGAGAAGCGCAACAGAGTTTTTGCGACCCTGGAGAAGGTAGGATGTGGTAGCACCCATGACAGACCCCCCTGGACTTAAGATCCTGCTGGTAAATGCCAGGTCCATCAACGGTAAAACAGCTGTCATCCAGGACTTGATCCTGGATGAGGGGGCGGACCTGACTTGCATCACTGAGACCTGGCTGGACGAGCTGGACGGGGTAAATCTCACTCAGCTGTGCCCACCTGGTTTCAGGGTCCACCAGCAGGCTAGGTCCGGGGGGTGGGGAGGAGGGGTTGCAGTAGTCTTTCGGCAGTCCATCTCCATGATCAGATGCGCTGTTCCTCAGTCTTCTGGGTTTGAGTGTATCCACCTGAGGGTGGGAATCCATGATAGCTTGGGGATTCTTCTGGTGTACCGTCCACCCTGCCAGAGCTTGCAGATGTTGTCTCTAATTCGGCCTTGGTCTCTCAACACTTAATTGTGTTGGGGGACTTTAACATTCATGCAGAGACTACCTTAACAGGAGTGGCTCAGGACTTCATGGTTGCCATGACGACAATGAAGCTCACAAGTTATAGCTGGTCCCACCCATCAGGCTGGGCATACACTGGACCTAGTTTTTACTGTGGACAGCAGAAGGTTCAGGGTGGAAGAGCAAAATATTCTTCCTCTGTCATGGTCTGACCATCATCTGATCAGTCTTAGACTTGCTGTGACCTCTAACCTTTGCAGGGGTGGTGGACCAACTAAGATGGCCCGCCCCAAGAGACTGATGGATCCGGATGGATTCCTGAGGAATCTTGGGGTTCTTCCTGTCATGGAGGCTGGCGATCCTGTCAACGCCCTGGTCGATCGCTATAACAGTGAGATGGCCAGGGTGATAGACACAATCACTCCCGAACGTCCCCTCTCACTGCGCCTCATCTCCTTGGTTCACTGAGAAGTTGGCAGAGATGAAGCGGGTGAGAGGGAGACTGGAGTGCATCTGGAGGAAGTCTCGGTGCGTCTCCAATCGAGCACGGGCTAGAGCCTCAATTAAGGACTATTCTGTGGCTATAAGGACAGCCAAGACGACTTTCTTGACTGCCCGCATAATGTCCGCATCCAATAGACCTTCGGAGCTGTTTCGGGTTGTTGGGGAGCTGCTCCATCCCCCTAGGGTGGAGGCGGTCACCAATGACCCAAAAGCCCGGTGCTGCGATTTTGCCCACCACTTTGCGGATAAAGTCGATCGGATCCGCCTCGAACTAGATACCAGCTTGAATGCAGTGCCAGGGGAGGTGACTGAAGCATCTGCCTGTCTGGTGTTGTGGGATTCCTTCCAGTTTGTTCGTCCTGAAGACGTGGGGGGTCCTTGGGGCTGTGAGGGTGACCACGTTGGCTCTTGACCCTTGCCCTTCTTGGCTAATTAAATCGGCCAGAGGTGGGTTGGTTGATTGGTTTATGTTGATCATGAATGCTTCCTTGGAGCAGGGAACATTTCCATCTGGTTTGAAACAGGCGGTAGTTAGACCACTCCTGAAAAAGGCCTCCTTTGACTCCACGGTTCTGAACAATCACAGAATGGTCTCCAGCCTCCCTTTTTTTGGGCAAGGTGCTGGAGCGAGTGGTCGCCACTCAGCTCCAGGGCGTCCTAGAGGACATTGATTACCTGGATCAGTCACAGTCTGGCTTTAGACCTGGTCACGGTACCGAGACGGCTTTGGTTGCCTTGGTGGATGATCTCCACAGAGAGCTGGACAGGGGGATTGTGACCCTGCTGGTTCTCTTGGACATCTCAGTGGCTTTCGATACCATCAACCATGGTATCCTTCTGGGACGGCTCTCCGGGATGGGTCTTGGGGGCACAGCCTTGTCGTGGCTCCGATCCTTCTTGGTGGGTTGTTCCCAGATGGTGAAGCTGAGGGACACCTTCTTGGACCCCTGGCCTTTGACCTGTGGGGTCCCGCAAGGTGGCATTCTGTCTCCCATGCTTTTAACATCTACATGAAACTGCTGGGAGAGATCATCTGGAGTTTTGGAGTTGGGTGCCATCTCTATGCAGATGACACCCAACTCTACTACTCCTTTCCACCTAATTCCAAGGAAGCTCCTCGAGTGCTGGATGAGTGCCTGGCCGCTGTGATGGTCTGGATGAGGATGAATGAACTGAAGATCAATCCTGACAAGACAAGAGGTCCTCCTGGCCGATCGTAAGGTGGATCAGGGTATAGGGTGGCAACCTGTGCTTGATGGGGTTGCACTCCCCCTGAAGTCACAGGTCCGCAGCTTGGGTGTCCTCCTAGATTGAGTTGGAGTTGCTGGGATGTTGTTGGAGTTCACTTACATTAAGGACGCTCGGCGGCGGCGCTTGCTCCCTCCCTGGACTCTTACTGCTCTTAGATTGCACCCACAATGCACTGGGGGGGCGGCGACGACGGGGAGGGGAAGGGGAAGGGGAAAGGAGGGGGCGGGGGGGAGCCCCCCCCAACAGCAGGTGGGTGTCCGGGTTTGGCCCGTGCGCACTCACGTCAGGCGGGCACTCCTCCTCGCCCCCTCCTTTCCCCTTCCCCCCTCCCTCCCCGCCGTCACTGCCGCCCCAGTGCATTGTAGGTGCAGTCCCACAATGCACTGGGGCGGGAAGGAAGGCAAGAAGGAAGGCAGGAAGGGTGCTTGTGTTGCCTCTCTCTCTCTCTCCGTAGTAAAGAAAGGGAAGGGAAGGGAAGAGGCGGAGGAAAGCGAAGCCATGTTCTGCGGCACTGCTTGCTCCTGGCCTCCTCCTCTTCTCCCCCCTCCCTTCCCCTCCATTGCCCGCCGGCATGCCTGCCGGGGCCCGCCTGCCTGGGCCCTTAGGCGGGCTGGACAGAACCGGCTGGGGGGCTGGATCCGGCCCGTGGGCCGCAAGATGCCCAGGTCTGCTTTAAATGCTACTTTCACAGCTGACCCTGATTGCCTGCCTTCTCAAGAAGCCACGCTGAGCCTTTTCTCTCCTTAGTTTCACAAAGGAAGGCACAGTTAACTTTTCCTCACCCTGCTCAACATAAGCTTCTTGTGTTTGGCCAGCAGGCTGAGTAGTTGTTACATCTGGTTGCCCCAGCATTGAATCTATGTCAAAATACAGTTCTGGTGGACATGTGATTACCCCGAGGAATGGCTGAGCCATAATCATGTGAGGTTTATGACAAGGGGTCATTTGTCCCTTAGTGATGACGTCAGCAGGTGGTTGTAAAAAGAGAGATGAAATGCTCAATCTTGTGTGAATCACATCATGAATATTTCTCTGTCTCTGAGGATAGTCTGTAAGTGCAAATGTGACTGTGGAACTATGTATCCTGATTGTACAGCAGTAAATAGTGCAACACTGAAGATTCAAGTCTCCTGATATTTTTAGATGAGAAACTGAATCTGTGAGTTTACTAAACAGTATGTGGAGAAAGTCAGACGTGGCAGTTGTACTCTGCTGATTAACTGACTGAAATGCCTTTGCTGTCAATGGACAGGTTTTGCTTGCCTCTGTGACATTTGCTTGTCCAGTGTGCAGCGGTTCCAAGGAGGTAATGATTGGAAAACTATATGTCACTTCGCGAATCTATCCCGCGACAGTTGCTGTTCCTGGATGAGCTCTAGTTCAACAGCCAAGCCCTCACTCAGCAAATCCTTATCCACTCTATCAATGACAACACCTAGAGCAGGGGTGCTCATTAGGTAGATCGTGATCTACTGGTAGATCGCGTAGGGGGTCCTGGTAGATCGCAGGCAGGCAGGAGGAAGGCTCAGTCCCGCCCCCCAGGCTCACGCCGCCGCCCAGATGCAGCCAGCCAGTCAGCGTGGCGGCAGTGTGACCAGCGTCTCTATGGCCCATATGGGAGCCATTCCTTCCTTCCTCATCTCCTTTCTTCCTTTCCTTCCTTTCTCCCCTCCTTCTTGCCTTGCCTTCTTCCCTTCCTGTTTCCTCCCTCCCTCCCTCCCTCATTCCTTCCTTCCTTCCCTTCCTCTCTGCCTTGAACATTTGCTGTTGGTTGTGGGGGTTCTGTGTGGGAAGTTTGCCCCAATTCTGTTCTTGGTGGGGTTCAGATTGTAGCTGAACTATAAATCCCAGCAACTACAACTCCCAAATGACAAAATCAATTTTTTTAGTGATGGTCACTCCTTGTAGGTGTCTTGTGGCCAAATTTGGCAGCAATTCCTCCAGTAGTAAGAAATCAGTTTGTATGTGTCAACTGTAAAATAGGATGTGTGGAAGGGCCCTGGGTTATCTGAGGTCCTTTCCACACAGTTGAATGAAATCCCATGTTATCTGCTTTGAATCAGATTATATGGCAATGTGGACTCAGAAAACCCAGTTCAAAGCAGATATTGTGTTTCACATTTTTGTAGTGGGTAGGTAGATCATTTAGACTTGGTTATTTTATAAGTAGCTCACATGCTGAAAAAGTGTGAGCACCCCTGACCTAGAGAATTTATTCCATGACACCTATAGTTTCCAGTTAAAGGCTTGCTTGCCAGGATTATCATCTAAGACATTTGAAGGTTGTGGGCCTGGGGAACACTGCTGTAATCTAGTCACAGAATATTGATTTGGAAATAAAGATTCAAATCGCCTCTTGGATATCTCTCCTTGTGGAGTGAAAAAGCAGAGCATAAATAAACATTATAACAACAACAATCTAGCTCACTGGCTGAGACTGGTCCAGATTATTAAATCAGACAATTCACTGCCACATAATCCAGTTCAAATCAGATAATCTGGATTTTATATGACAGTGTAGAAGGGGCCATAGTCTAATCATCCTTTCAGGATGTTGTGAGACTAAAAAGGTGGGGAGAACCAAGTATTCCTTGAATGCCGTGGTGATGTACATTCAACAAACAAAGGTGCAATGAAAATTTAACGAAGAAGAAACAAAATGTTACTCACCTCTTCTTATGGCAGAGGAAAACCAGTAGTAAAAGAGCAGAACAGATTAGGACAAAACCTCCAATCAGTAGCATCACCAGTAAAGGGGGCCCTGAATAAAAAAACAGAGTTAGCCCTTGGGCTCCCTTTCTCCTCCATTACAATGACTGTCCATGAAAGAGATCTTGCTCCAGCAGTCCATAGTTCACTGTCATGAACTATGACTGCAGATATTTTATGATGTACTGAAATACTGTGCATGTTCTCCTCACTCAAAATCCTTTATCTCCTTGACTCAGACCAGCTTCCCTCTGGCTTCATTAAAGGGTGACCACAAAACTCTGCCTCCTGAAATATTCCCATTGGAAAATATCTCCTTCCCCTTTTTAAAAAAGCTACACTCCCGTCAACTTTTCAACAGTTATAGCCTTTGTCAATATTACATATCATGGATTTACAAGAGATGTGTAGAATCTGAAAGTGAAAAGCTTCGGCAAAGAAAGGGCCTTTTTACCCCAACATTGCTAACAGATCGGCTTCAACTCAACGGTTGGGAAAACAAACCCACAAGAAATAGGATAATTATTATGGATTAATTCAACTTTAAAGGTTTTCCTTCCACTACAATAACATTATTTGTAAAAATGCTATCAGGATTGTTCTCTTTCCCTTGGAATCATAACGAGATTATAGCATCTGTTTGCACTAAACCTGCCATAATAAACTGTGCTGATGACCACTGACAATGATTAACTGTTGACATTGCTGACTTGATTAACTATTGGTGGAAAAACAATGTGTTTATATTATCAGAGACAATGACTCTTTAAGTTGAGGAAATGTTTACAAGGTTCCTTACATTAAAAAGGAAGTCAACACAAGGTTCCTTATGTTTACCATCACCAATTAAGCAAAGTCAACATCTGCGAGGAAGAGATGAAGCCAGGATGTTTTAGGCTTAGAAAAACATCTATCATTCATTTACAACTTTGGAACAACATCAGCAGGAAATATTGCTATATAATAGACCTTCTAATATTTCAAAATTGTGACAGACAGAGGTGCTGTTCACCTGCCATGCTCTGCTTCGTGGGAAGGAGAGAGATTGTATATTTGTAGGGTGACAGATCTGCAATGGAGCACAGAGTTTGGTTGCTGCCTCCTTCTCAGGTTGGATGGAAAGGAGTGTGTTTCGGAAAAGCACTGTCCCTTTAGTCTCAATTCAAACTGCAGATCATCACCTATAAAGCCCCGAATGGTCCCGACCTGCCTATCTTTGCGACCGCATCCCCCCACGGCCCAATGAACCTGCACGAGCATTAAGATCTGCCAGGGAGGCCCTCCTCTTAGTCTTGCCTCTATCACAAGCATGGCTGGTGGGATGAGTGAAAGGGCCTTCTTGGCTTTGGAACACCCTCCCCAGGGAGATTAGGCAGGTCCCCACACTGTCCTCCTTCAGTAGAGATCTGAAGACTTGGATGTTTAAACAAGCCTGTGAGAATGTCTAGCCCCAATGGTCCACAATCACAGCACTTTACTTTCATCCCATTAGCTACAATTTGCACTATCCTATTCCCTTGTCTTGTTTACAGTTTGGCCATCTCTTATGGTAGTTGTCACCATAGGTCATTGGGCATTCCCTGTTTTTATGTTATAGTTTTCTTGTCTTGTACTTTGTGTTTAGCTTTGTCTCAGCACTTTGTGCCATCGAGTCCCTTCAGGGAGATGGAGTACAAAATTTGTTGTTATTATTATTATTATTTAGGAATGGCAGATCTGCAATGGAACTCAGTCTGGTCACTTGCTTCTTTCTCAGGGAAATGGAAAAGATGTATTTTGGAAGTTTTGGAACTGTGCATTGGCAGGCTGCAGAGGAAGCAGGGTCTGGCCTAAGCAGGTGCTTCTCCAGGAGGGAGAAAGGATATTGTGATATTTGGATGAATGAGGATGACTGAAAGTGTATGTGTAAGTGAATGCTGAGTAAAACTCCCCTCTGTTTGTTAGCCAATGTAACTGTAGGTTGTTTATGGATCAATGTAGTTACATAGAATCTCTATGCCTGTATATCCAATGTTGTTCATTATGTACAAGTGTAAAAGTTCTGATACTCTTTCTCTTACTGGAAAATTACAATATAAAGAACCTATGCTTTAAAGTGATTGAAAAGTTATTCCGAACATAGATTTCAACAAGACATTTACTTTTGGCCCTGGGTCAACTATAGTGCTCACCACCACGGCCAATAGATATCAAGAAAAAAAGATAGGATAAAGTTTTGTTCAACAGCAACTATTCCGGAAAGGACAGTGTAGACAAATAAGCAAACATTCCCCTTGAATTCCTGAATGGAGTGAGAATGAGAAAGATAGAGACCAACTGCCAAACTGTAAAGGAAATTTGTGAATCTGTGTGTGCCCCAAACACTGAGTGAGGGAGGAGGCAGAGTATGTAGTTGCTTCCATGTCAATTATTCCATAGTAGCTCCATAGCATCAAAATCTGCCAAAACATATACATACAAACATACAAAGCAATGGAGGATGGTGTTTTATATTAAGCAAGACACTTAGGGTACATCTGCAGTAGCACAGCAGGTTAAACCGCTAGCTGCAGGAAATCTGCTGACTGAAGAGTTAGCACTCCAAAGCCACAAGTCGGGTGAGCTCCTGACTGTCAGCCCTAGCTTCTGCCTACCTAGCAGTTTGAAAGCATGCGAGTAGAGTAATAGGTACCACTTTAGTGGGGAGGTAAAAGACTGCCCCATGCAGACATGCAGGCAACACAATTGGAGATGTCTATGAACAACAGGCTCCTTGGCATAGAAAATGGAAAAAGGGCACCTCGCCATAGTCAGAGTTGAACATTGCCTCCAGATGCCAGAAATGGAAGGGGAATAGGTCTTCATCTTTGTTTGTGTGTTGTATGTTGTTGTTGACTACGTAAAAAGGCACTGCATGTTTGCCTTATATATGTAAAACTGTAATCCGCTCTGCAGAGATAAAACGGAATAATAAATAAAGTGTATTAAGCAGCTGAGGGGGAAAAGGAAGGGGACTGAGGTTGTTAGGAATTGTGGAAGTCAAAAACACATGGAGGGGGGCTGAAGTTTGCCCATACCTTGACTATACTTTGGGCTCTTTACCTTATCATCTCCAGCAACTACTACAACCTGGCAAAAGTGTGCATGCAGGCAAGGCAGGTGCCGGGTTGCCTGAATTAAGCATTGTGGCAATCGAGCAACTACCTATCCTTATAATAATAGTAATATACTTTATTTATATTTCATTCTATCTCCCCGAGGGGACTCTGAGTGGAATATAGAAACATATATGGCAAACAATCAATGCAGTTATACAATTAGCAAAGGGCAGACAGTACACAGACAGAAGCAAATGCTTCCCCCTTTTCATCTCTGGCATCCAGCGGTTGTGCTCAACTCGGCCATGGGGAGGTGCTGTTGTTTCATTTTTCCATGCTGAGGATCCTGTTGTCCATGGACATCTTCCTGATCAAATTGCATGCATGTTTTCATGGGTGCCTTTTATCTCCCCGCCAAAACAGTACCTATTTATCTACTCACTTTGCTGTTTTTGAACTGCTAGGTAAGCAGAAGCTAGGGCTGACGGCAGGAGCTCACTTGAACTGCCAACTTTCCAGTCAGCAGGATTTTCTGTAGATGGCGGTTTAACCCGCTGTGCTAACTGTGGCCCCTTATGCAGCAGAGGTGATTGCAATCTGCAATTGCTACTTGGTCTGACCACCAAGATGTCTGAAGTTGAGAATCACTTACCTGTTTTTTCTGAACTGATCACAGTTCCTGGGACTTGGGTGAAGATGTCAGGGCTGCTAGTCAGGATGAGAAGCTCTTTGGGGCCACGGTGGGCTAGAAAAGAGTACAATTTCAGGAGATGAAAAAGAAAAAAGAAGTAGGGAAGAAATCTTTTCATTGCTGTGTCATTTCCAATTTATGGCAACCCTAAGACAAGCCATCGGATAGTTTTCCTGGCATGATCTGTTTAGAGCAAGGTTGTCTTTGACTCCAAGGCTGAATGAATGTGGCTTACCCAAAGTCACCCAATGGCCAAGTGGAAAGTCAAACCCTAGTTTTCCAAAGTCCCAGTTCAGGACTCAAAAACAACTACACTATGCTGGTTTGAGGACTCGTATATTAATTTCAGAGTGGTACTTAACATGCCACAACTCAGACACAGCTTACTAACCTAATTTGTCATCCCAACAGAAAGCTAACATTGTATTTATTCGAATCCAATGGTCACCTTTTTTTGTCTAAATGACCTCCTGCTTCAGGAGCTGCGTCTGGAGCCTCTAATTTGAGGGACGTCATCTCTCATTTAATTGCATTGACTCGATGCTATGAGATACTGGGATTTGTAGTTTGATGAGGCATCTGCACTCTTTGGCAAAGAAAGCTCAAGACCTTGTAAGAAAGTATGGCCCCCATGATTCCATAGTATTGAACAAGGCAGTTAAAGTGGGATCATTCTGCAGCAGAGATGCACCCCAAGGTTTTCCTTTCAATTCCTGGAAGCTTTGGTGTTCCAACCCAATTGTTTTTATAGAAGGAATTCTAAGCAGGCAGCTACTGTAATGGGCAGATTACAAAGAGGGCATATTTTGCTGCTGCACATTACAATCATCAGCAAATATATATTTTATTTCAGGGTTTTGAAAATGTTTCAGGGTTTCAAGGTTTTGGAAAATGAGGTGTGCATTAGATTCAATGGTTTATTAGACTCGAGTAATAATTTCCCCATTCAAGACCAAGTCATGATGAAGCTGGCATTACCACTGGATAGTTTGCAACAATACATGGCTGTTAAAATCACCCCCCAGATGACTGAGGATGGTTTCTAAAATATGAGAGAATGGGATAGCCTATGGTGGCTATGTTTTATAATCCAATTTGAATACTTGTCTGTTTTAATGCTATATCTTTATGTAAATCGCCCAGAGCAAACAAATAATGAATTGAATGAATGAATGAATGATGACATAATGATCTCTGCTAGTTAAAATTTCAGACACTGACTCAGACAGCCCTGGTCCCATGCTATCTATCAATTGGTCTTCCCTTCTGCTCTAAGGTTGCCTATAACACCTTTCAGGACCATGGCCTCCTCAGGAGGTCCCACTGAAATGAACCAGTAGCCTTCAATCCAAACAGTTCATCCCGCCTCCGCCCAGGTTCCCTAGCTCCTCACGTCCGCTGCCGCTGTAAGGATGCTGAGCCTTTGGGCGAGCCAGCTGGCACCCCCATAGTGCCGTTTTCAGAGCCACCTTCTGGTTCCAGCTCTGAGGTGCGATGCGCAGATAACGGGCCACAATGGGTGGGATAAAAGTATTGGAGGCTTCTTGGTGGCTGTCATGGTTTCCATCAAAGATCTAAGTGGGTTGCAGAGAAGAAAGGCAGGAGAGAGAGATTGGAAAATAGGATCAATGGTGATCGGTCCAGGCGTCACCCATCCCATATCTTTGCATTTCATTTTTTTCTGCCTAAGTGGAGTATCTTGCATTTGTCCTTGTTGAAATTCATTTTATTAGTCTTGGCCAATCTGCTCTCTAATCTGTTAAGGTCATTTTGGGTCCTGATCCTGTCTTCCTGTATTTACTCTCCCCCTTAATTTGGTCCCATCTGCAAACTTTGATAAGCAGACCCTCTAAACCTTCATCCAAGTCATTAATAAAGATATTGAACAGAACTGGGCCAAGGACCAAACCCTCTTCATTGCACCCAAGTAGTCACTTCTTTCCAGGATGATGAGGAGGAACCATTGGTGAGCATCATTGGTGATGTGCTCTAATGCTTTTTCCAACAAGGACAATCGGTGTGGCCTTTAATGAATAGCATAGTATAGATCTGGAACTATATCAATCTAGCGCAACCAGCAGTGAGGAATGCTGCCAATTGCAATTCAGCATTATCTGGAAGATGGTACAATCCCCTATTCCAACGTTCCCTTTAATGTTGAGGTTCTTCATGCCAGGCGTAACTACTCCCCAATTTCAGTTGAATCTCACCTTATCTTCATTACCACCTTTGACTTTGTAAACTTTCCAGTTTTTGCCATCCCTGCTAGAGAGAACCTTGTAAGATTTCACATAGTAGTTGTGTGGATGAGAAGATCCTTTAGTCACGATTCCTGAAAGAGACAAAGAAACACGTAAGATATATAAAAGTATTGTTGTTATTGTTGTTATTACTACTACTACAACTTCAAACTATTTATATCATTCTGAGGTCACTACACAAAAGCCTCCATTTATCCTCAGGCTAACAAAGGGTGAATTTGCAAGGACTTGCCGTATATACTTGTGTATAAGTCGATAAATGGATGCCAAGAAATCACCCCTCGACTTGAGTTGACCATGGACTTATCACACACATTGCAGGAAATGCCTTTTAGCTAGGCAAGCTGTACTGGCTGTTAGGAATTATGGGAGTTGAAGTCCAAAACACCTAGAGGGCCCAAGTTTGCCCATGCCTGCTCTATACAGATCTACTCCAGTACACCAGAATCTCTCATTTCTGTATCTAATAAAACAATGCGTTTTTGACTTATCACATGGCAGATGGATGATTCTTCCAAATCCATTATCTCCAATGTTATTGTCTCTCCACTAGGGTTCCCATATGTCCCTTATTCTAAGGGACGTCCCTTATTTTGGCCCTAAAATTTGTGTCCCTTATTTTCAGGCCCTGTCCCTTATTTTTGACTAGCAGGACAGGACTGGGCGGGGTTGACCAGAGGAAGGTGCACTCTGTGGTTTCCATGGCAATGCCTGCCCGGGGATTCCAACTCGCAGGGCAGCCTGCGTCCCCGTTGGAAGGAAGAGGCGATACAGGACTTTTTCAAAGTACAATAGACTAATTAACCGTTACCCAAGGGGAATGTTGGATCATGTTGGATAAAGATAGTTTCTGGTTGCTTGAGAGTTACTCTTAAAATAGGCCTAGCTGTGCATCCCAATACTATACAATGCTGTGTATCCCATACTATACTATACCATTAACTATTGACATAAAAATCATGAAGATGTACTGTTTTATAAAATTTATTTTATTTTAATGTTTAGACAGTGCACTTTTAAAGTCAGCAAAGTCAAGTACTAAATACATAGGAGAAAATTAGGTAGTTCTAATAGTGTTTTTTCTGCATGACAAAGCATGCAGAAACATACCATGTACTGTTAAGAGGGTGTAAGTCAGTTTCTTTTGTGAATTTCAATCATTATCTTATTCTGTTAATAAAACTATTTCTACCTTATGTTTGAGTTTCAAGTTTTTAATGAAGTGTCCCTTATTTTTGTGAAAAATTCCGTAAATGTCCCTTATTTCTTATATCAAAAAATGGCAACCCTACTCTCCACCCTGTTTTTTTTAACTTGGCAGAGCTTGAGCAGCCATGCAAGTCAGTGACTTTCATCCAAATGGAGAAACATGAAAGCATATTTTTTGTCACTAGAAGCTGCACGATGCACACTCCATGCTCTGCTCAACCACTTCTTTCATATGTCACAAACGCCGACTTAGAACTGCCCCTTTAACACACACACGGAGACGTAGCAAAGGCTAACTACTTTATTGCAGATAATAAACAGTCAAAAGGTATATAGTCCAATAAAATGCAAATGTTCAAAGTATAAAGCAAATAGTCCAAGGTATGGTAGCAAATAGCTTGAAGCGTGGCAAGGCTCCGCAAACCAATGCGGATCAGGAAACAGGACAAGGTTTCGCAATCCAATGCGAATCAGGAACCAGGGCAAGGTGCCGCAACCACTGCGACTCAGGAAACAAGGCAAAGGCAAGGCAAGGCTTGATGACCACTGTTAGCTTGTGGTCCCACTCCGCTCGCGCCTATTCAGTATAGACGTGGCCGGAGAACTGAGGATCAGTTCCCACGGGGCCGTACTTAATCCCTCGGCCGGGACCCCCGACGATCTAGGGCCCGGCGCCTCCAGTCTCTACTTTCCGAACGGTGACGGTCTAGGGACAGATGCCAGCTCCTCCTGCCCTCCTCTATGTCCCTGCGCCTGTTATGAGAACGGCCCCGCTCTTCCAGCCTAGTATCGCTATCTTCCTGAGAAGCAGCCTCCCCCGAAGTTTCCCATCCGCTAGCCTCCATCTGCTGCTCGGCCAGCTCCTGGGAACCTCGGCCATTTGGGAATTCATAACTATCTCCGCTATCTGCTTCGCTGCCTCCCATCTCCACCTGGTCCGCTCCTTCCCCGGGAGAATGCTCCCATTCGAAATCCCAGGCTAAACTCTCTGCAGGTGGACTGAGCAAAGGCACGGCTGACCAATCTTGCTCTGGGCCTTCCAACTCATCCTCCGAGTCCCTTTCAGCCTGTGCGGGTCCCAATGCCAACGGGACCCCGGTGCGTCACCCTCCCCGCGGCCCGGGCGGACCCATGGGTGCTACACTATCCCCCCTCAGGGGCCCCTGGGCCGCCCCCGGGCTTGGGCTTGTCAGGGTAGTTGCGGTGGAAGCGAGCCACCAACTCCGGGGCGTGAACATCTCGAGCCTTGACCCAAGCACGTTCTTCCGGGCCAAAACCCTTCCAGTCAATAAAGTACTCCAACTTCCTGTAACGGAGGCGGGCATCCAAGATGTCCTGCACCTCGACCTCCTACCCGCCCTCCCGCATCACAGGGGGAGGAGGCGGCTGCGTCACGTCAGGCCGCACCCCCTTCGACGGGCGGAGCAACGAACGATGAAACACCGGGTGGTTGTAGTTTGAAGGAAACAGGCCCCACCTTCTCCAAAACCGTGTAGGGACCCAAAAATCTCGCGTCCAGCTTGCGGGTGGGTCGCTGTGTGGGCAAATTCTTGGTGGACAGCCAAACTTTATCCCCCACCAGGATGTCAGGGCCCTCCTGGCGCCGCCGATCAGCCATCCGCTTGTAGTCAGCTTTCGCCTGGTCCAATTGAGTGCGTAGCAAGTCTTGGAGTGCAGTGAGCTCCTGAAGCCAATCCTTAGCCTCGGAAACATCTCCGGACGGGTCCACCGGCGGGTAGAACCGAGGGTGGTGTCCGTAGTTAGCAAAGAAAGGAGTCTCTTTGATGGATTCCTGCGTCGCATTGTTGTAAGCAAACTCTGCCAGGGACAACAAGGACGCCCAATTGTTTTGCTGATAGTTGACATAGCAGCGCAGGTACTGCTCCAAGGTGGCATTGACCCTTTCGGTCTGGCCATCGGTCTGCGGGTGATGAGCCGTGGACATCCGCACATCAATCCCCAGCAGCTTCTGGACGGCCTTCCAGAACTGGGAAGTGAATTGGGTGCCCCGGTCAGTCACCAGGCTCTGTGGAAGTCCATGCAGCCGAAACACATGTTGCACAAACATATCAGCAGTCTCCTTGGCAGTAGGCACCCCCACACAGGGGATGAAGTGTCCCATCTTGGTGAAACAGTCCACCACGACCAGTATCGTGGTGAAGCCCTTGGACTTGGGGAGGTCAGTGATGAAATCGGCCGAAATCATCTTCCAAGGGGCAGAGGAGTCGGAAGCGGCTGGAGCAAGCCCGCCGGCTTGCCCCCCTGGTTCTTAGCCCGGTGGCACACAGGGCAGGATCCCACATAGTCCTCCACATCCCTCCGCACTTTCAGCCACCAAAAGTCCCGTAGGACCAGTTGGAGAGTCTTGAAGAGCCCAAAATGGCCTGCAGCCCGACTATCGTGGCAAAGCTTGAGAATGTCCGCCCGCTCGGGCCCAGGGGAAACATAGACAGAGTCCCGGTGGTAAAGCACCCCGTTCTTTACCTGGAAAGGGGCTGGAGGCCCCTTGGTCAGTTGCTCCTGCACCCACGGGTCAGTCCGCTGGCGAGCCTGGACACGCACACTCAAGGGTCTCTTGTCACCAGGGGCTGGCGGAGCCACCGGAGGGTTGACAGGGAGCGCCCGAGCAGCCGCAAAGTTTTCCGCTTTAAGCAACCGGGCCTCGGACGGCCCGTCGCCCTCACGAACGTACTCCGGCTTTCGGGACAGCGCATCAGCTTGCTTGGTCTGCTTGGGGGTCACATAGTGAATGCGGAAATTGAATCGCTCAAAGAACAGGGACCATCTCTGTTGCCTCTGGTTCAACTTGCGCTGGGACTTCAGATGCTCCAAGTTCCGGTGGTCGGTGTGAACCTCCACCGGGAACTTGGCCCCTTCAAGCAGGTGTCTCCAGACTTCAAACGCCACCTTGATGGCCAACAGTTCCTTCTCCCAAATGGTGTAGTTCTTTTCCGGAGCCGTCAGCTGCCGGGAATAGTAGGCACAGGGCAACAAGTCCGTCCCCTGAGGCTGTAGCAGGATCGCTCCCACCGCCACATCCGAAGCATCGGCCTGGACGATGAAAGGGGTGCGGGGTTGGGGTGCTGCAAAAGCGGCTGAGTGGTGAACAGCTGCTTCAACTTGCGAAACCCCACATCGGCCTCCGGAGTCCACCGGAACGGCACCTTCCCCCGCAAACACTGGGTGATCGGATCAGCCCACTTGGCAAAGTCAGGAATGAACTTTCTGTAGTAGTTGGCAAAGCCCAGGAATCTTTGAATGTCTTTTTTGCTAGCAGGGGGTGCCCAATCAACCACGGCTTGGACCTTGGTGTCATCCATGGCAATGCCCGTAGGTGAGATACGGTAGCCCAGAAAGTCCACCTCACGCAAGTCGAAGGCACATTTCTCCAGCTTGGCGTAGAGCCCGTGGGCCCTCAGCCTCTGGAGCACCTCCTTGACATGGCGATCATGGGTCGCCTGATCGGGAGAAAAAATCAGCAGGTCGTCTAGGTAGACCGCCAGGTAGCGGTCCAACAGGTCTCGGAAAATGTCATTCATGAAATGTTGGAAACAGGCAGGGGCGTTGCACAAACCGAATCCCATCACCAGGTATTCAAAACTGCCCCACTTGGTCTGGAAGGCCGTCTTCCATTCATCACCCTGGCGAATCCGGACAAGGTTGTAAGCCCCCCTCAGGTCCAGTTTAGTGAACACCTTAGCTCCCCGCATCCGCTCCAAGAGCTCGGGGATCAAGGGCAGGGGATAGCGATTCCGGATCGTGATCTTGTTGAGTTCCCTGTAGTCATTGCACAGCCGCAACTCCCCCGATTTCTTCTTGACGAAAAGAATCCGAGCCCCGGCCGGGGATTGGGAGGGCCGAATGAACCCCTTCCGCAGATTCTCATCCAGGAAATCTCGGAGAGCCTGTTGCTCTGGTTCCGAGAGAGGGTAGAGTCGCCCCCGCGGGATCGGGGCCCCCGGTTGCAGTTCAATGGCACAGTCATAGGGCCGGTGGGGAGGCAAGCGTTCCGCCTCCTTCTCACTGAAGACATCCCAAAATCCGGCATACTTCTTGGGCAGGGTGGCCACATTCTCCACTTCTTGGGCCAGGCACGCCCGGCCGTCATGCAGTGGCCCTGGCAATGGTCCGAAGAAAAATTAGCTGCCTTTTAGCCCAGGAGATCTGGGGGTCGTGGAGCGCGAGCCACACAATGCCCAGGACAATGGGGAAATCTGGGAGCTTGGTCACAAGGAAAGAAATGTCCTCTTTATGGGAGCTAGTCCACATCCTGGTAGGAGCCGTATACTGAGTTACAGCCCCTGTTTTCAGGACTCTCCCATCAATGGTTTGGACGCCCTTAGGCTCTTGGAGATCGAGAAAATTTAATCCGGCAGACTTGGCATAGTCCGCATCGATGAAGTTGTTGGTCGCTCCCGAGTCAATCATGGCATGGACCATCATCGGCCCCTTCTCGGGCGACCACAAACTGACCATTACAAGGAACAATTGTCCAGTCTTGGGTTCAGGGGGGGAGGTTAGCGACGGCGGCCGAGTGAGCGAACCCTCTTACACCCGGCCGGTCCCTTCCCCCGTCGCCTGAATGGCTTCTTCGGCCTCTGGGGCCCCTCCGAGGGCGGCAGAGGCCCGAGGGGTCTTGCCACGCGGTTTCTGGGGGCACTCCTTAGAAAAATGTCCAGCCCCGCAGTACCAGCACAAGTTGAGGCGCTGACGCCGAGCCTTCTCCGCTTGGTCTACTTTGGGTCGAACTGTACCCAACTGCATGGGCTCCGGGTCATCCGGGCCGGCCGGCACTGGCAATTGCCGGGGTTGAAACTGTCCAGCCCCTTCCTTGCGCGCCACTGGTTTCTCCATCACGCCCTTGTCCCAACGCCTCCTGGTCTGCAGTCCCGCTTCCATCCGAAGGCTCAAGGTGATGGCAGCCTCCAGATCCGCGGGCCGAGGATGTTTTATCATCTCCTGTTGCAGTTCCGACGGCAGTCCCGCAATGTAGTGATACCGCAACGACGGCAGACCCCACTGCGTCTGGGAAGCCAGAACTCGAAAACGGGAGATGTACTGGGACAGGGAGATATCCTTACACGTCAGCCGGGCCAGATCCCTCTCAGCGAGCTCCTCATTCACCGGGGCCCCCCATGTTGCCCGGATCGCATCCAGGAAAGCCCGCAGCGTGTTGGTATGGGGGGGACTGCGCCCGGATCAAGGCGGTGGCCCACGTTGCCGCAGACCCGTCCAGCAGATTGAAAACAAAAACCACCTGGGCTCGATCGTTGGCGAACTCGTTGGGGCGTTGCTCCAAATAAAGTTCCACTTGGCAAACAAAAACCTCCACCTGGGCCGGATTGCCACTGAAGCGGCCGGGTGGGCTCCCCGGGTGCCGTCCGGCCGGGTCCGCAGCTCACCCAATTCTCGTTGCATCTCTTGCACCTGGGCATCGGTCAGGTTAGCCATGGCAGCAGTGGGGACGATGGGAGCCTGGGTGCGCTGCCTGCGGTTCCTGGTACGTCCCGTGGTGCGAAAGGGGTTCGAGGAGTTCTCCGGCCAACTGTCACAAACGCCGACTTAGAACTGCCCCTTTAACACACACACGGAGACGTAGCAAAGGCTAACTACTTTATTGCAGATAATAAACAGTCAAAAGGTATATAGTCCAATAAAATGCAAATGTTCAAAGTATAAAGCAAATAGTCCAAGGTATGGTAGCAAATAGCTTGAAGCGTGGCAAGGCTCCGCAAACCAATGCGGATCAGGAAACAGGACAAGGTTTCGCAATCCAATGCGAATCAGGAACCAGGGCAAGGTGCCGCAACCACTGCGACTCAGGAAACAAGGCAAAGGCAAGGCAAGGCTTGATGACCACTGTTAGCTTGTGGTCCCACTCCGCTTCGCGCCTATTCAGTATAGACGTGGCCGGAGAACTGAGGATCAGTTCCCACGGGCCGTACTTAATCCCTCGGCCGGGACCCCGACGATCTAGGGCCCGGCGCCTCCAGTCTCTACTTTCCGAACGGTGACGGTCTAGGGACAGATGCCAGCTCCTCCTGCCCTCCTCTATGTCCCTGCGCCTGTTATGAGAACGGCCCCGCTCTTCCAGCCTAGTATCGCTATCTTCCTGAGAAGCAGCCTCCCGAAGTTTCCCATCCGCTAGCCTCCATCTGCTGCTCGGCCAGCTCCTGGGAACCTCGGCCATTTGGGAATTCATAACTATCTCCGCTATCTGCGTCGCTGCCTCCCATCTCCACCTGGTCCGCTCCGTCCCCGGGAGAATGCTCCCATTCGAAATCCCAGGCTAAACTCTCTGCAGGTGGACTGAGCAAAGGCACGGCTGACCAATCTTGCTCTGGGCCTTCCAACTCATCCTCCGAGTCCCTTTCAGCCTGTGCGGGTCCCAATGCCAACGGGACCCCGGTGCGTCACCCCTCCCCGCGGCCCGGGCGGACCCATGTTTTACTGTATTTTATGTGCTGCTTTTCCTTCTGTAAACCGCTCTGGGCGCCAGAGAGAGCGGTATAGCAAATCGAATTTAATAAATAAATAAATAAATAAAATAACATGACAGCAGTTAACAACAACAAAAGCAGGCAATGGGAAAGTCAAAATCTCCATGGTGGACCCTCCCTGATGTGCTTAGGCATCAGAGACTCTCGCACCTTAAAGAATATTCTTGGGGAGTCCGAAGACAAAAAGGGATGCTGGCTGACCTGTAATATTCTTCCTTCCTCCTAAGTCTATCTCCAGCCACTCGTTTGGAGAATTCTCATCAGCTGCCCAAGAAAAACCATCAACACCCAAAGCAGCCTGGTTAGGTGTCCATGATCTATCCTCTCCCATGGTATTTTCTTCCTTCCAGTAGGACGACGCGTGGAAGCTGGCGATCTCCAGGCTGCCAGCACAAGCTACGAAAGGGAGCCAAAGTGAGTAGGAAATATTAGTTTCAACCCCACAACTGCTTTGCTATAAATCATCAAAGCCAGCCCTACTAGGCAGGCAGCTGTTGTCACTACTTGGCAAAACATGTTAGTTATTTGATTTTTGTTACTGTATTTTTCCTGCCTGGGAGAGGGGGCAAGTTTATGAAAAATGTTCTGCTTTAATGCAAGATGGTATGATTAATTCTTCCAGCTATACCATAGAATAAAAAAGTTGGAAGAGACCACATTGGTCATCTAATCCAACCCTTTGCCTTGCAGGAAAAGCACAATCAAAGCACTCCCAACAGATGGTCATCCAGCCTTTGTTTAAACATCTCCAAAGAAGGAGCTTCCACCAGATTCCAAGGCAGAGAGTTCCACTACTGAGCAGCTCTTCCTACAATCAGGAACTTCTTCCTAATGTTCAGGTCACATCTGCTTTCCTGTCATTTGAAACCATTGAGTCCTAGTCCTATAGCCTTTATCAAGAGAATAAAAGATGCAACATTCGCGAAGGCAGGGGAAGAAGGCCATGGGACAGGGGGTAGAGGTGAAGGAGAAAAAGAAGAAAAGTAAAAAAAGAAAATGGATAGTGAAAGTTTTTAGAAAGAGTGATGCGGATAAATTAATTATAATGAATAAGGGGGAAACGGAGAAGAACTTGGTTAAGGAATGGGAACTATCTTTGAACTTTGTGGGAAGAAGGGAAGGCATTTTAGAATGGGCTCCATTATTTGGGCTCTGTTAGAATTGTTTCTTGTAATTGTTAGATGACGATTTTTCATCATCATCATCAATTATTTGATTAGTCGCCCTCCACCAAAGTGCTTTGGGCGACTTACATAACGTAAAATAAGCAGTACATCAGTAAATCAGAAATTATACAGAATAAAGACCTCGATTTAGTTACAGGTTGAATGCTCTGCTAAAGAGCCATGTCTTGAGAGCTTGCCTAAAGGAACAAAGGTCACGCATAGCTCTCATATAGGGTGGCAATGAGTTCCACAGTACAGGAGCTGAGACTGAGAAGGCCCTACGTCTTGTAGCTTCTAGACATACCTCCTTAGGACCCGGTAGGTACAGAAGATTTTCTTGAGACGATCGCGGTGCCCATTGGTGCTGGGAAGGGGAGAGGCGGTCCCTGAGGTATGTCAAACCCTTGACCATATAAGGCTTTAAAGATCAGGATCAGTGTCTTATAAGAGACCCGGTATTCAATTGGTAGCCAGTGTAGATGCTGTAAGATCGGTGTTATATGGCATCTCATAGATGTTTTCGTCAGTAGCCTGGCTGCCGCATTTTGAACAAGATGAATTCTTCGGGTTGCTGATGAAGAGAGGCCGACATAAAGTGAGTTGCAATAATCCAACCTCGAGGTAACTGTGGCATGAATCACTGTTGCTAAGGCCTCTTCTGAAAGATAGGGCATTAGTTGTTTCGCCTGACATAGATGGAAAAAGGCTTGTTTACTGATAGCAGCAATCTGGACTTCCATTGTCAACAATGGGTCCAGTAAGACACCGAGACTCTTGACGGTAGTGGATGGAGATAGAGGTTCACCGTCAAAAGTGGGCAGTGGGCGGGTCAACTCCGTTGGGCGACCTGACCAAAGGATCTCCGTCTTCACCGGGTTCACCTTCAATTTGCTCGCGCGTAACCATCCCGTCACGGCCTCGAGGCACTGAGTGAAGTTGTCAGGTACTGAAGTTACCCCGGGTTCAAGGCGAAGGAGAAGCTGGGTATCATCGCCATATTGATAGCACTCTAAGCCAAAACTCCACACAAGTCTAGCAAGTGGTTGAACGTAGATATTAAACAGCAGGGGTGAAAGAATAGCCCCCTGGGGCACCCCACAATGGAGAGGGGATCTCTCTGTGACACGGCCCATCCATTCCACACGTTGACCACGGTTTTGAAGGAATGAGTCAAACCATTTAAGAGCAAGTAACACGTCCTCCGATTACTGCAAGCTGATGGATCAGCAGATCGTGGTCTACAGTGTCGAATGCTGCTGTGAGATCTAGATGGACTAATAGCCCCGATCCACCCCGATCAAGCTGGCGACGAATTTCATCGATGATGGCAACTAGGACGGTCTCAGTCCCATGACCGGGGCGGAAGCCAGATTGGAAAGGATCTAGGCCGCCTGTTTGATCCAGAAACTGTTGTAGTTGGCCCACAACTGCCTGCTTGATCACCTTGCCTAGGAAAGGAAGATTTGAAACAGGGCGGTAATTTGCAGGGGATGCGGGATCAAGACATGGCTTCTTCAGTAGCGGACGAACTATTGCCTCTTTTAGGCATTCCGGGAAGACTCCTTGCTCCAGGGAATTGTTGATTATACTTTCCAATGGGACTCGAAGACCTTCCAAACAATCCTTCACTAGCCAGGAGGGGCATGGGTCAAGGGAGCATGTCGTCGACTTTCTGCTGCCAGGGTCTTATTAGTGGCTTCTGCATCTAGTGGGATGAACCGGTCAAGAATGGTCCCGGTGGATGGGTAAGGGGACGTGAGCTCATTCACTGTGTCTGCTGTAGGAGGTAATTCTTGCTGAAGTATGGAGATCTTATCTGCGAAGAACTTTTGGAATGTCTCTGCTGTGATGACCGAATCCGCCGAGTTCTTCATCAATGGGGCCAGGTTTGTCAACGACCGAACGATTTTAAATAGTTGAGTTGGATGAGATCTAGCTGAGGCTATTAGGTTGGTGTTACAAACTTTTTTAGCTTCCTTAATAGCTGCCTCGTAGATTTTACCAAAAGCCTTAAGAGCCGATTTCAACGCATCGTCTGACTTCTGGCGCCATGTATGTTCCAATTGCTTCCGCTCATGCTTCAGTGACCGTAGTTCATTTTTGTGCCAGAGGGAAGAATGGGTGAATGTTTTAACTGGGAAGGAAGGCTAAGTTTGTCTATGAATGTCTTCAACCCAAAGGACTGGAGATCACTACAACAGGAGGGAAATAGTGTAACGAGGAGCAATTATTGTAGGCACTGTTCTGAAGTATACATGTTTTATATATGCATATATGTGTAGATTTTGGGATTGGGAAGCAACCATACCAATTATTTATATTTTTGACCTTGATTAAAAATATAATTTTTGCAATATGATTATTAAAAATTTTAAAAATGGATTAAAACAGAATCCTATCCAAACTCCAAATGAATGAAGAAGAGACAGCACCTGTCACAATCGCCGACTTAGTACTGCCCC
Organism: Anolis apletophallus; assembly: GCA_030556195.1. Lineage (NCBI taxonomy): Eukaryota > Metazoa > Chordata > Lepidosauria > Squamata > Anolidae > Anolis > Anolis apletophallus. The sequence continues at coordinate 50,653,061 of JARBWK010000011.1, read as the reverse complement.
TTTAACACACACACGGAGACGTAGCAAAGGCTAACTAGTTTTATTGAATATAAAAAGTCCAAAAAGCAATTCTCTTGAAGAGATCAAAGAAAAAACTGAGGATCAGTTCCCACGGGCCGTTCTTAATCCTTCGGCCGGGCCCCTCGACGATCTAGGGCCCGGCGTCTCCAGTCTCTACTTTCCGAACGGTGACGGTCTAGGGACAGATGCCAGCTCCTCCTGCCCTGCTCTATGTCCCTGCGTCTGTTATGGGAACGGCCCCGCTCTTCCAGTTCAGTATCGCTATCTCCTTGAGAAGCAGCCTCCCCCGAACTTTCCCAGCCGCTGGCCTCCATCTGCTGCTCGGCCAGGTCCTGGGAACCTCGGCCGTTTGGGAATTCATAACTATCTCCGCTATCTGCTTCGCTGCCTCCCATCTCCACCTGGTCCGCTCCTTCCCCGGGAGAATGCTCCCACTCGAGATCCCATGCTAGACTCTCTACAGGTGAACTGGGCAAAGGCACTGCTGACCAATCTTGCTCTGGGCCTTCCAACTCGTCCTCCGAGTCCCCTTCAGCCTGTGCGGGTCCCAATGGCATCGGGACCCCCGGCGCCTCACTCCCTCCCCGTGGCACGAACGGACCCATGGGTGCTACACTATCCCCCCCCTCAGGGCCCCCCCTGGGCCGCCCCCGGGGCTTGGGCTTGTCAGGATACTTGCGGTGGAAACGGGCCACCAACTCCGGCGCGTGGACATCTCGGGCCTTGACCCAAGCACGCTCTTCCGGGCCAAAACCTTTCCAGTCAATGAAATACTCCAACTTCCGGTACCGGATGCGAGCATCCAAAATGTCCTGCACTTCGACCTCCTCCCCGCCCTCCCGCATCACAGGGGGAGGAGGCGGCTGCGTCACATCAGGCCGCACCCCCTTCGCCGGGCGGAGCAAGGAGCGATGAAACACCGGGTGGAGTTTCATGTCCGCAGGGAGCTGGAGCTTGAAGGAAACAGGCCCCACCCGCTCCAAAACTTTGTAGGGCCCCAAAAACCGGGCATCCAACTTGCGGCTGGGGCGTTGCGTGGGCAGATTCTTGGTGGACAGCCAAACTTTATCCCCACCAGAATCGCAGGACCCTCCTGGCGCCGCCGATCAGCCATCCGCTTGTAGTCGGCCTTCGCCTGGTCCAATTGAGTACGTAGCAAGTCTTGAAGCGCAGTGAGCTCCTGGAGCCAATCCTTAGCCTCCGAAACGTCCCCAGACGGGTCCACCGGAGGGTAGAACCGAGGGTGGTGTCCATAGTTGGCAAAGAAAGGAGTCTCTTTGATGGATTCCTGCGTCGCATTGTTGTAAGCAAACTCTGCCAAAGACAACAAGGACGCCCAGTTGGTTTGCTGATAGTTGACATAGCAGCGCAGGTACTGCTCCAAAGTGGCATTAACCCTTTCGGTTTGCCCATCGGTCTGCGGGTGGTGAGCCGTAGACATCCGCACATCAATCCCCAGCAGCTTCTGGACAGCCTTCCAGAACTGGGAAGTGAATTGTGTGCCCGGTCCGTCACCAGGCTCTGTGGAAGTCCATGCAGCCGAAACACATGTTGCACAAACATATCAGCAGTCTCCTTGGCAGTAGGCACCCCCACACAGGGGATGAAGTGTCCCATCTTGGTGAAACAGTCCACCACGACCAGTATCGTGGTGAATCCCTTGGACTTGGGGAGATCGGTGATGAAATCAGCCGAAATCATCTTCCAGGGAGCGGAGGGAGTCGGAAGGGGCTGGAGCAAGCCAGCCGGCTTGCCCCCCTGGTTCTTAGCCTGGTGGCACACAGGGCAGGATCCCACATAGTCCTCCACATCCCTCCGCACTTTAAGCCACCAAAAATCCCGGAGAACCAGCTGCAGCGTCTTGAAGAGCCCAAAATGGCCCGCCGCCTTAGAGTCGTGGCAAAGCTTGAGAATGTCCCCCCGCTCAGGGCCCGGAGAAACATAAACAGAGTCCCGATGATAGAGCACCCGTTCCGCACCTGAAACGGAGCCTGCACCCCCTTTGACAGCTGCTCACTCACCCAAGGGTCGTCCCGTTGGCGGGCCTGGACCCGCACACTCAACGGCCGCTTATCCACGGGGCCGGGCGAGGCCGCCGGAGCGGGCGCGGGGGCCGTTCGGGGCGGCCGCGCAAAGTTCTCTCCGCTTTGAGCAGAGGCTGCTCGGAGAGGACCTCCTCCGCGGACATACCCGGCTTCCGGGACAGGGCATCAGCTTGCTTGGTCTGCTTGGGGGTCACGTAGTGAATGCGGAAATTGAATCGCTCAAAGAACAGGGACCATCTCTGTTGCCTCTGGTTCAATTTGCGCTGGGACTTCAGATGCTCCAAGTTCCGGTGGTCGGTGTGAACCTCCACCGGGAACTTGGCCCCTTCAAGCAGGTGTCTCCAGACTTCAAACGCCACCTTGATGGCCAAAAGTTCCTTCTCCCAAATGGTATAGTTCTTTTCCGGAGCCGTCAGCTGCCGGGAATAGTAGGCACAGGGCAACAAGTCCGTCCCCTGAGGCTGTAGCAGGATCGCTCCCACCGCCACATCCGAAGCATCGGCCTGGACGATGAAAGGGGTGCGGGGTTGGGGGTGCAAAAAGCGGCTGAGTGGTGAACAGCTGCTTCAACTTGCGGAACCCCACATCCGCCTCCGGAGTCCACCGGAACGGCACCTTTTCCCGCAAACACTGGGTGATCGGATCAGCCCACTTGGCAAAGTCAGGAATGAACTTTCTGTAGTAGTTGGCAAAGCCCAGGAATCTTTGAATGTCTTTTTTGCTAGCAGGGGGTGCCCAGTCGACCACTGCTTGGACCTTGGTGTCATCCATGGCAATGCCCGTAGGAGAGATACGGTAGCCCAGAAAGTCCACTTCACGCAAGTCAAAAGCACATTTCTCCAGCTTAGCATAGAGCCCGTGGGCCCGCAGTCTCTGGAGCACCTCCTTGACATGGCGATCATGGGTCGCCTGATCCGGAGAAAAAATCAGCAGGTCGTCAAGGTAGACCGCCAGATAGCGGTCCAACAGGTCTCGGAAAATGTCATTCATGAAATGTTGGAAACATGCTGGGGCGTTGCACAAACCGAATCCCATCACCCCGCATCCGCTCCAAGAGCTCGGGGATCAAGGGCAGGGGATAGCGATTCCGGATCGTGATCTTATTGAGTTCTCTATAGTCATTGCAAAGCCGCAACTCCCCCGATTTCTTCTTGACGAAAAGAATCGGAGCCCCGGCCGGGGATTGGGAGGGCCGAATGAACCCCTTCCGCAGGTTCTCATCCAGGAAGTCTCGGAGAGCCTGTTGCTCCGGGTCCGAGAGAGGGTAGAGGCGCCCCCGCGGAATGGGGGCCCCAGGCTGCAAGTCAATGGCACAGTCGTAGGGCCGGTGCGGAGGCAAGCGTTCCGCCTCCTTTTCACTGAAGACATCCCAAAATCCGGCATACTTCTTGGGCAGGGTGACCATTCTCCACTTCTTGGGCCAGGCACGCCCGAGCCGTCATGCAGTGGCCCTGGCAATGGTCCGAAGAAAAAATTAGCTGTCTCTTAGCCCAGGAGATCTGGGGGTCGTGGAGCGCGAGCCACACAATGCCCAGAACAATGGGGAAATCAGGGAGCTTGGTCACAAGAAAAGAAATGTCCTCTTTATGGGAGCTAGTCCACATCCTGGTAGGGGCTGTATACTGAGTTACAGCCCCGGTTTTCAACACTCTCCCATCGATAGTCTGGACACCCTTGGGCTCTTGAAGGTCAAGAAATTTTAATCCCGCAGACTTGGCATAGTCTGCATCAATAAAGTTGTTGGTCGCTCCCGAGTCAATCATGGCATGGACCATCATCGGCCCCTTCTCGGGCGACCACAAGCTGACCATGACAAGGAACAATTGTCCAGTCTTGGGTTCAGGGGGAGGGTTAGCGACGTCGGCCGAGTGAGCGAACCCTCTTACACTCGGCCGTACCCTCCCCCGCCGCCTGGAGGGCTTCCTCAGGCTCCGGAGGGCTGGCCACCGCTGCAGAGGCCTGAGGAGTCTTCCCACGCGGTTTCTGGGGCAATCCCGAGAAAAGTGACCCGGGCCCCCGCAGTACCAACAAAGGTTGAGTCTTTGACGCCGAGCCTTCTCGGCGGCATCTACTTTGGGCCGCACCGTGCCCAGTTGCATCGGTTCAGAGTCATCCACAAACGGGGTGGGGGCAGGGATCTGGCGGGGCACAAATTGGCGGTCCCGGCCTCCCGCTTGGTCGATGGTTTCTCGGCCGTGCCGCCCCCACCTTCTCTTGTATTGCGCGGCCGCCTCCGCCCGCAAACTCGAGGCGATGGCCTCCTCCAGGTCGGCCGGCCGGGGCAATTGTAACATCTGTTGCTGAATCTCGGGCGAGAGTCCCGCTAGATACGTGTAGCGCAAGGGTGGCCCTTCCCACTTGGTCTGGCTGGCCAATACTCGGAAACGGGAAATATACTGAGACAAGGTCATGTCCTTCATGGTCAGCCGTGCTAAATCCCGTTCCGCCAGGTCCTCATGGACGGGGGGGCCCCCAGGTCGCCCGGATCGCATCTAGGAAAGTGTCCAACGTCGCCATATGAGGAGACGCGGCATTGAGGAGGGAGTTGCCCACGTCGCTGCCATCCCTTCCATACAGTTGAACACGAACCCCACCTGGGCTCGCGGGTGGCAAACTCATTGGGCCGCAACTCCAGGTACATCCGAACCTGGGCAATGAAAACTTCCACCGTCGCCGGATGTCCATTAAAACGAGCCGGGGCATTCACCGACGGGTGCCGCCCCGCGGGTTCGCCGCTCCGCCACCTCCTGTTGCAACGCCACCACTTGCGGACCCGTCAAGTTCGCCATGGCGGCCGTGGAGACACTGGGAGCCTTGGTACGCAGCCGGCGGTTCCTGGTACGTCCCGTGGTGCGAAAAAAAGGGTTCGAGGAGTTCTCCGGCCAACTGTCACAATCGCCGACTTAGTACTGCCCCTTTAACACACACACGGAGACGTAGCAAAGGCTAACTAGTTTTATTGAATATAAAAAGTCCAAAAAGCAATTCTCTTGAAGAGATCAAAGAAAAGCAATCAGCAAAGCTGTAGTCCAAATAAGAAAGCAAAGTTCCAAAAGATAGTTCCAAAAGCAAACGTGGCAATAAACTTGGCAAGTTCCCGGATTGACTCCGGAACAAAGCAGGGTATCCGCAGCAATGCGAATCAATAACAAGGCAAGGTCTTGGTCCAAGGCGAGCCAAACTAGGCTCCGTGGTTCACTCCGCTTTCACGCCCTTCAGATCAGACGTGGCCGGAGAACTGAGGATCAGTTCCCACGGGGCCGTTCTTAATCCTTCGGCCGGGCCCCTCGACGATCTAGGGCCCGGCGTCTCCAGTCTCTACTTTCCGAACGGTGACGGTCTAGGGACAGATGCCAGCTCCTCCTGCCCTGCTCTATGTCCCTGCGTCTGTTATGGGAACGGCCCCGCTCTTCCAGTTCAGTATCGCTATCTCCTTGAGAAGCAGCCTCCCCCGAACTTTCCCAGCCGCTGGCCTCCATCTGCTGCTCGGCCAGGTCCTGGGAACCTCGGCCGTTTGGGAATTCATAACTATCTCCGCTATCTGCTTCGCTGCCTCCCATCTCCACCTGGTCCGCTCCTTCCCCGGGAGAATGCTCCCACTCGAGATCCCATGCTAGACTCTCTACAGGTGAACTGGGCAAAGGCACTGCTGACCAATCTTGCTCTGGGCCTTCCAACTCGTCCTCCGAGTCCCCTTCAGCCTGTGCGGGTCCCAATGGCATCGGGACCCCCGGCGCCTCACTCCCTCCCCGTGGCACGAACGGACCCATGGGTGCTACAGCACCAGATGACGAGACCCTGAAGTTTGGTTTGGATCATAAAAGTCTGAAGGCTCTCTATTGGCTGCAGAGCAAGAGTGGAGGACAAGGAGAGCTGGGTCAATTTATTTATTATTTATTTAAAACTTTTATATCCCGATCTTCTCGACCTCTGTAGAGGGGCTCAGACTGGCAAATGACACCAGCTGCTCTTATACATAGTTGTGAAGGAAATGTCTGTGGTGAAGGAAAATAAACAGTACCACTCTATTCTGCATTGGTAAGACCTCACCTGGAATAAACCTGTGTCTAGCTATGGGTGCCACAATTCAGGAAGGATAAGCTGCAACATATTCAGAGAAGGGTGTCCAACATCTGAAAGCCAAGCCCTATGAGGAACAGCTGAGGGTAGGATCAGCTTGGAGAACAGAAGGTTGAGTAGGGACATGATAGTCGTGTTTAAATATTTGAAAGGATGTCACATTGAGAAGGGGGAAAGCATGCTTTCTGCTGTTCTAGAGACTAACACACAGAGGATTCAAATTGCTGGAAAAGAGATTCCACCTCATTATTAGGAAGAACATCCTGATGATTAGAGCTGTTTGACAGTGGAATATGCGGCCTCAGAATGTGGCCGAGTCTCCATCTCTGGAAGTTTTTTAACAGGTTAAAAACAAAAGTCATGCCAGACTCATCTCATCTCTTTTTCAGTAGAGTTACTAGCTTGGTAGATGCAAGGAATGCTGTGGATGGAGCAGATCTTGATTTCAGAAAAGCTTTCCTTTGACAAAGTCCCCTGTGACCTCCTTGCCAGCAAACTAGTCCAATGTAGGCTGGGCAAGGCTACTATTAGGTGGATCTGTAATTGGTTCAGCGACCAAACCCAAAGGCTGCTTCTCCCCAATGGTTCTTCTTCTTCGTCCTGGAAAGAAGTGACTCTTTGGGTGCCATAAAGAGGGTCCGGTCCTGGGCCCAATTCTGTTTAACATCTTTATTTATTACTTGGATGAAGGTTTAGAGGGCAGCCTGATCACATTTGCAGATGGGACTGAATTGGGAGGGAGAGGCAATACTCCAGAGGACAGGATCAGGATTCAACAGATTAGCGAGCGGATTGGTCCAAACTAACACAATGGATTTCAACAAGAATAAATGTAAGATATGACACTGAGGCAGAAAAAACAAAAATGTAAAGATACAGGATGGGTGACACCAGGCTCAACAACAGAGTAACATATGAAAAAGGCCTTGGAGTCTTCATGGGGAACAAGCTGAACATGAGCCAAGAGTGTGATGCAGTAGATGAAAAGGCCAATGGGATTTGTTCAGATTGAGGGAAGTCATGGTGCCCCTCTCTTCTGCTTTAATCAGACCTCATTTGAAAGTATGTGTCCAGGTCTGGGGATCACAATTCAAGAGAGATATTGGCTCTATGCTGGAAGTAGTCCAGAGGAGGGCGACTAAAAGGATTAAAGGCCTGGAGACCATTAATAATCCCTCTGAGGAGCGTCGTAAATAACTGGATCTGTTTAGCCTGCAGAAGAGAAGGCTGAGAGGAGACACAAGAGCCATGTATAAATATGTGAAAGGGTGTCACTAGGAAGAGAGAGCCGGCTTGCTTTTTGCTGCCCTTAAAACGAGGACTAAGAGCAACGGGTTCAAATGACAGGAAAGGAGATTCCACCTGAACATTAGGAAGAACTTCCTGACTGTAAGAAAAGTTGTTCAGCAGTAGAACTCTCTGCCGTGGAGCCTAATTGAAGTTCCTTCCTTGGAGGCTTTTAAACAGAGGCTGGATGGCCATCTGTTGGAAGGACTTTAAGTGTGCTTTTCCTGCATGGCAGAAGGTGGTTGGACTACGTGGCCCATGTGGTCTCTTCCAACTCTATAATTATATGATTCTAGAAGCTCATCTGTCAGGAGTGCTTTGACTGGGTGTTCCTGGATGACAAGAGGTTGGGCTGGATGGCCCATATGGTCTTTTCAAATTCTAGGATTCTTTGAACATTGGGAGGTCCATACACTTTCCCATCCTTGAACTACAATTGATCTTATGACTTGATTGATCAAATCCTGTATGTTGTTTTTGTTAGGGAAAAAGGACCCAAAAATATAGAAGATCATCTAAAAACAAACAGAAGCAATCAGCTGACAGTAAACAGAGTGTGAAGTGCTGTGTGACGTGGGCTGTAAAGAATTCAGAGCTTAGGCAGGCAAATATGCAGTCCTGACTTTAAAAATCACAAAAGGTTTATTTACAGAAAAAGAATAACTACATTTCTTAATAATCAAGAACTGAGTCTGAGCTACTCTAACACCCATCTCTTCTAAGGTTTCAAAGAGAGGGAAAAGACACCAATCACTACATCTCTCCTGACACACATGCAGAGATAGATCTCAAAGCACACAGCACATACCAAGACCTGGGCAGTGTGCGGATGAATCCCAACAGTTTTTATAGCCTCTTCTCCAAAGAGCTGCACAAATCCTTAAAGCCTAAAATGATCTAGGACCAAGTCAACATCTTTCCAGATCAGCTTGGACTGGATCCACACTGCCCTATTTCCCAGGATGTGATCCCAAATTATCTGCTTTGAACTCGATTATATGGCAGTGTAGACTCATGTAATCCAGTTCAAAGTAGATAATCTGGGATCAGATACTGGATTTTATGGCAGTGTAGATGCAGCCATAGTTTGTAGTTTACTTCTCAGGCTAGGAGTCCTCTCACATTGAAGGCCTTCCTGTGCCCATCATTGGTTTTTTTTGCTTTGTTTTTTTTTGCAGGGCAGTCATTTATTTCCACAGGGATTTTGCTACAAAAGTAAATGTAATCTGTTGATGGCCCTAATGGCATTATTATTCTGTGCTCTTTCAATAAGCTGATGGACTTGATATTTTTGTAGTTATTTTTCGATAGCTGTCTTCAAAACCAAAATCGACACACTGAATGGCATACCTTTGTGAAAGACAATGCGTTTCTCAGATAAAGACCCCCTATATAAAATGAAACAGAAAAAACAGAAAATGTCAAAATATTTGGGACTCATTCTCTCAGGACTAAAATAAATGTGAAATACAAACTAAAAATGTATTATTTCTGAATAGAAGTAAAATGTATGGGAGGTTGTTGTCCAGTTATTCACCTTGCAACTGAGAAAAGCATGATGCTGGAGAAATTTATTGTGACTAACTGTAGATATAAAAATAGTAATTTATTTATAGGTTTGAGTATTCATTATCCAAAAAGCTTGGGATCAGAAGTATTTTGGACTTTGGATTTCAGAATACTTGAATTTGGATATATGTACATAATGAGATATCTAAATATGAAAGTCATGTATTGGTATGTTTCATTTTTTTAACCAGAATCTCCACAGCCTTTTGGACACATAACCTTTTGGACGTGTGACCTTTTGAAGATTAATTGGCATTCAGACCATCTGGAATAATCAGTCTTTTTGTGAAGCGTGATCTTCCTGAGAAGATCTAAAAATTCATTTGAGTAAGTCTTCTCTTTAGCAGTAAATATCCTTATGCAACGCAAACTAGGTTTCTCAGTTGTTAGACATGATTATCTTTTTAAACTGTTAGGATCAAAGATTTATGCCAACACACAAAATATATAACAGATCTTCAAAGGTGTGGTTTCAGTTGCCCAAAAAACATCTACTCTCCCATAAAATAAATTTGGTTTTAAAACATGCTCTCAAGAGGCAAAGTAAGTAGTCTTCATTAAAAGTAACATAGTTGATTTATTTACAAACTTCATGTATTCAGCATACAGGTACATTGCTTATCAGTTGCATGTTTAAACAGTGAGGCATTCTGTTGCAGTCTCTTCTCCATCTAATGCAGTGGTTCTCAATCTGTGTGTCCCCAGATGTTCTGGCCTTTCACTCCCAGAAACCTGACAGCTGGTAAACTGGCTGGGATTTCTGGGAGTTGTAGGCCAAAACACCTGGGGATCCACAGATTGAGAACCACTGGTTATGCCATCAATCACTACAAACAGTCTGATGCAGTCTCATGTCTAATGCATAACCAATAACAATACTAAATACACACACTGACTTCCAAAATGGTGTCTCAGTCTGAATATTCCCAGATCTGATCACATGGTCTGCAGTCCCTCCCACAACCTCAAAAAACATAGAGTTAAGGGAAAACTGCAAACTAATACAGAGATATACAAGGTAGTAAGCAATCTAGTATAGGAGTCTTGTAGAAGGTTGCTATTTCCATTTTTATACACTTAGCCTGAAAGTAATATTGTAAGTGTTTTAAATAATTATGTACATTTTATTTTATTTATTTATTTACCACACTTTTATCCCGCCCTTTTCAGCCTGAAGGCGACTCAGGGTGGCATACAGACTGGCAACAATTAGATGCTGAACACACATAAATACATCATTTAAAAAGGGTTAAATCACATAATAAAATTCATATAAAAACAATTTAAAACTATAAAAATCAATGACTTCCAGGTTTAAATCCATGTCCATTTGCACCATTAAGCCATTCCATATTCGTTCACAATCACTATCTTGGCCACCCATTTGGATGATTTTGGAGTATTTTGGATTTCCAAAAAAAGCAATGCTCAACTTGTATTAAGATTCCAAATTGGCCCATGAAGAATAATGACTGCAGACCAGGAAAACTTGGAAACATCTTTCCAACAGGCTGCGTCTGGCTCTGCCTAATTACTTTAGGACCTAAGCTATTTCCAGCCTTTTACCCGTCCCTGGGGTAAGTAAAGCCTGGATTCTCCTTTGAAACAGAGGTGGGAAAGTGTGGCTCACTGACTACTGTGTTGTCGAAGGCTTTCATGGCTGGAAACACTGGGTTGCTGTAAGTTTTTCAGGCTTTATGGCCATGTTCCAGAAGCATTATCTCCTGACATTTCGCCTGCATCTATGGCACGCATCCTCAGTGGTTGTGAGACCTCACAACCTCTAAGGATGCCTGCCACAGATGCAGGCGAAAGATCAGGAGACAATGCTTCTGGAACTGGTTACTTCTGGCCTTGATATTTGCTTTTGGCCACTTGCGGCACCAATCCCCACTTTGTGTTGTTGAAGACTTCTATGACCAGAATCACTGGGTTGCTGTGAGTTATCCAGGCTGTCTGGCCATGTTCCAGCAGCATTCTCCCCTGACTTTTGTCTGCATCTGTGGCTAATGACACAGAGGTTCTATGTCAGTGAAGCAAGTGGGATGTATCTATGCCTGTGGAATAATGTCCAGGGTGGAAAAACAGACCGTCTGTTTGAAGTAAGTGAATGTTGCAATTAGCCAGCTTGATTTAGCATTGAATAGCCATGAAGCTGCAAAGTCAATCAGTGAGGGTATCTGCATAGAGGTAGCCTGGCTGTTGTTAGCCTGGAGGCATCCTTTGTTTACCTGGCACTTGATTGTTTGGTTTCTGGAGTTCTCCTGTTTTCAGAGTGTTGTTTTTTATTTACTGTCCTGATTTAAGAGTTTTTAAATACTGGTAGCCAGATTTTGTTTATTGTCATGGTTTGTTTTTCTTTCTGCTGAAATTGTCCACATGCTTCTTGTGGATTCCAATGGCCCCTCTGTGTCATCTGACATGGTGGTTGTCGCAGTGGTCCAGCATGTCTGTGTTCTCAAGTAATGTGCTGTGTCCATGTTCGTTCATCAAGTGCTCTGCTATGGCTGACTTCTCTAGTTGAATTAGTCTGCAGTGCCTTTTGTGTTCTTTGATTTGCGTCTGGATAATGCTGCATTTTGGGGTCCCTATGTAGACTTGTCCACAGCTGCACGGTACAGAATAGACTACTGCAGACTTCTGCAGGGATCCTCTAAGTCAGTCTTTCTCAACCAGTGTGCCGTGGCACACTTGTGTGCCGTGACAGACCTCCTGCTGTGCCGCGAGAAAAGGTCTCTGCCCCCCTTCCCCCCCCTCCTGCCAAACTCCTGCTGCTTGGGGGAGGAGGAAGGGCCGGGCAGTGGCGAAGAAAAAGAAGAAGGGACCGGGGCGCCGCCTCCTTCGGCCGTTTCCCCAGCCAGCCTCCAATCCGCCATGACTCCCACCATGACTCTCGCCCCTCGCTCGCTGAAGCCGCGTGGAGGAGGAGCCCCGCCCACTGAAGCCCATCCACCGCTCATGCTCCTCCTCTGTAGGAGAGCTGAAGCTGGGGAGGGGCGGGCATGGCGCGGCCCTGGCTCTTCCCCTCCCCGGGCACTCCCAGCAGCTGCTCCAGCCTGGCTTGGCACTGCCCCCTCAAGGCTGGAGCAGCTGCTGGGAGAGGTGAAACCGGGGGTAGCCTGGCTCCGCCCCCTCCCCGGCTTCGGCACTCCCAGCAGCTGCTCCCAACAGGCCACCAACCCCCAGCCGTTCTTTACTGTGTTAGAGTGTCGTTTTGTATCATTTTTGTTGGTGGTTGCCCCCGGATTTTTTAATGTTAAAAGTTTCCCAACCTCAAAAAAGGTTGGGAAACACTGCTCTAAGTCTAACCACTGCAGGAGTCTACCTTATGCATTTACCCTCACTGATTGACTTTGCAAACTTCATGGCTACTCAAATGCTATATCAAGCTTGCTAACTGCAACATTCACACTTCCTTTAAACAGACACGGGTTCTTTCTCCCACCCTGGACATTATTCCACAGGGATATATACTCCACTGGCTTCACTGCCAACAGAATCTCTGAGGATGCTTGCCACAGTAGCTATCCTTATTCAGTCCCCTGGCTGTTTTATCCACTCAGCCTGACAGCTTACCTTTTGGAGTAGATTCCATTGGAAAAGGCAGGCTCGTAAAGTGTGACCCCCTTCTCTCGCAATATAGTGACCTCTCCTCCCTGCTCATCCGAAATCACACCAGCATGGATGGCAGCTTTGCAGAGAACAGATGTCTACAGAGGGGATATGGAGCAAGCAGTGAGTAAAGGGAGAGTGTGTCATTTATTTATTTATTTATTTATTTATTCAGAAATGACTTCCATTCTAAATCAATCATTCAAGGACATGAGACATGTTTGAAAGAATAGCTGATGCCGTACAACTTACATCTCGATAACCTTGGTGCATATTGCCCCAGATGTCTCCTGTTATTCCTTTGCAGCCTGCAGGGCAGTGAGCTCTGCAAAAGAACCAAAAGAGCATAGTGCAGTGTTCTTCTCTAGGAGGTAGCTCACATTCACATCTTTGTATGAACATTCACTAGTATTCACATATAAGTGGATGGTCTGGGTATAATTCTAAGTCTTTTTGCATGATATTATAATTACTTAATAATTTGTTCAAGGACAAGCGATAAGCCAAGCAGTCCAGAAAAGAGTTTCAATTAGGTTAGTAGTAGTGGTAGTATTAGTTGTAATAGCAGCAGCAAATAATAATGATAAAGCCTGGAACTTTAGTTTTAAAGAGTAACTAGTTTCATTATATCTCCAGGACTCCATAAGTAGCACTGTGTGTGTACACACACATGCACATACTCATGTATAACTTGTCCTCATGTATGTCGAGGGTAGATTAGGGGATTTATGGATTTTGATATGATCCATGGATAAGTCGAGGGTCAGTTGCTGACACCAGGCATATCTACCTGACCACTTATGTAGTCAGGCTAAAACTTTCTTATTTAGGCAGGCTTTCAAAGATGAAGGTGTTTAAGGTCTAGTCAGGGGGTGCTGTGGTTTTAAGTTTGGATATGTTTTGATGAATTTTAACTATGACTTATTTTTAGTTTTGTTTGTGTTTAATTCTATTATTATTATTATTATTATTATTTACAGTATCCCCCACCCTTTTCACCCCCAAGGGGATTCAGAGCAGCTTTACAGAACACACATATGGCAAACATTATGGCAAACATTCAAAGTTGATTATACAATAACAGGACAGACAACACAGTACAGGTAAAGGCAGTTTTTCTCCTCTTATTTCTAGCTTCTTGGAGGTTGTGCTCAACTCTGGCCACAAGGGGTGCTGTCACTCCATCTTCCATGCCGAGGAACTTTCGTCCGATCGATGTCCTTAAGTGGCATCTATTTTTATCTATTTGCATTTCTACTTTCGGCCAGCTAGGTAGGCAGGTGAGCTGGGGCTAATGGCGGATGCTCAACACTGACCCAGGCTTGAACTGTTGACTTTCCAATCGGCAAAGCCTGGCCCCAGTATTCTGTTTTAAAGTTTGTATATTTGTATATTTTAAATTGTATACTAATGCTTTTATGTCAAGCCACTTTGAGTCCCTTTTGGGGAGATAAAATGGGGAATAAATATAAATATAATAATAATAATGTGTGCCATGATCAGCCCTGTATGAAAGGGGGCAGGGTGCGGGGGAATGAATGAAGGGTGCGACTATTATGTGAAGAACACAAACATGCCAATTTGACCAACCCCAAAAATGGGGGTGTGACTATTATGTGGTGGCAACTATTATGCAAGGGAATACAGTAATCATCAAATTTGAAACATGTGCTAAGTCATATCTAATATAAACTTCGCTATCTACTCATTCCCAAACTTTGGGCCCAAGTGTTTGTCAACCAGAGATTGGAAGTAATGAGTTCACAGTAACATTGTTACCTGTAACTATTTACTCTTCAGGATTGAGTGTAAAAATGTTTAATTTCAAAAGCAAACTAAATATAAGAGCATAATTACTTCTCTGGTATAATAAGTCACCGTTTCTAGTTAATTTTCAAAGCAATTTCAGAGGCATTTTTTCAAGAAACTTATTTTCCAAATCTCAATTGGGAAAGTAACAAGCAATGAGACAAGTAACAGGACAATGTAACTTTTTCATCAGTACAAGGATTAACAGAAATAGGAGTAACGAATGGAGATACAATATTGTGTGGATTATCAATTGTGGAAAGAGGAGCTCCATCATAGTTTTGAGGAAAGGAGAATCTCATAGGAAGCACTCACCTGATTATCTTCTTGTCATAATGGATTCCCTTCTGTAAACATGAGATCAGATCTAAAAGAAAGAAGTGGAAAGTCCCACTAGGCAGGGGAAGATATCCTATAGGGCTTCTAGCTGATTGTAAAGGCACAGTCAGCATACAATGGCTACAATATCCCGCTCCTCAATCTAGATCTGCACATAGATGCTGGGATTATACAATTCAGTAAATCAACCTCCTTCCAGTCTGTAAATTTTGTAAGGGAGCAGGCCAGACCCCTGTGTTTTCCTGTATCCACTCAAGTCTCATACACCATTGAATCTAGTGCACAACTCATTTTTCAAAACCCTGAAACCAAAGAAAGTATTTGCTGGTGAATGTCATGTGCAGCAGCCACAGGTGCACACTTTGTAATATGCCCATTACAGTTGCTGCTTTAATTGCCATGCTCTATTCTGCTTTGGTCACATTTCCCCAGGGGTTTCTGCTGCTGCTGCTGCTGCTGTTACAAAGGCTGGATGGCCATCTGCTGGGGATGCTTTGATTTGGTTTTCCTTGCATGAGGTTCAGCTGTTGTTGTTGTTGTTGTTGTTGCTGCTGCTGTTGTTATTATTAAGGCTGGGTGGCCATCTGTTGGGGTGATTTGATTGTGTTTTTCCTGCATGAGTTATTTATTTATTTATTTGGAAAATTTCAATATCACCTTTCTTTGAAGATTAAAGGTGGTTTACAACAGCAGTTCAACATAAATATAAAATAAACCATTAAAACGGTAGAAAATCCTCCTCTGTTATTGTTATTACTGTTGTGGTGGTTGTTCTTGTTATTATTCTACTACAATGGCTGGGTGACCACCTGTTGGGGGTGCTTTGATTGTGCTTTTCCTGCATGGCAGAATAAAGGGGGTTGGACTGGATGGCCCCCGGGGTCTTCCACTGAAATATTATTATGTTTAGGTTGGTTAAACTTGTTCTTCATTTTAAATATTGTTGGGTGTTTTTTTTTTTGCATGGTGTGAATAAGTTCACACAAACACTTTCCATCCATCTGCCACTGGCTCAGCACATGCCTTTTATTGAGCTTTGTAAACCGCCCCGAGCCTCTGGGTGTGGCGGTGTACAAGTCGAACGAATAAATAAATAAAATAATATATATATACATGACATATAATATAATATTATTTTTTGGAAAATGTGAATCTCCATAACCTTTTGGAAAATGTTATTCAAAACCTTTTGGGAAAACCAGGAATCTCCACAGGCTTT
This sequence comes from Anolis apletophallus, assembly GCA_030556195.1. Classification (NCBI taxonomy): domain Eukaryota; kingdom Metazoa; phylum Chordata; class Lepidosauria; order Squamata; family Anolidae; genus Anolis; species Anolis apletophallus. The sequence continues at coordinate 50,637,080 of JARBWK010000011.1, read as the reverse complement.
TGGAGATTAATTGGCATTCACACTATTTGGAATAATCATAACCTATTGGAAAAGCATGACCTTGTTAGAAATCATAGCCTTTTGTAAAGTATGATATTCCTGTGAAGAATCAAAAACTCATTTGAGCCAACCTTCTCCTTAATGGTAAATATCCACTGGCATTCATGCAAGACAGTTAGTTTTCTCAGCTGTTAGACTGATATACCTGGATATCTCTGAACTGTATCAATCTACAAAAACATATATAGCAGAGTTTCAGAGGTGTTATTTCAGTTGCCCCAAAACATCTACTCTCCCTTAAAACATCTTGGTTTAAATTATGCTCTCGAAAGACCAAAAGCAAAGTGGTCTTCGTTAAAATAACATAGATGGTTTACTCACAAACTCCATGTATTCAGCATACAGGTACTTTGCATATTAATCCAGTTACAGATGGATTTGAAGTAGTTTCTCTGTGCAAACAACACAGGGCATCTTTCTTATAATCAACAGTCCAAAGCCTAAAGCATCTCTCTGTTCTGAGAGTCTAATAGAGTCTTTACAGTCGGAGAGTCTGATGGCTTCTCTACTCTAAAGCATTATGTTTTTATGTTATTTTAAATGTCTGATGGCGTCTCTTCTCTAAAATGGAGTCTGAGCCCTTAGGAAGTCCCAGTTCTGATCACATGGTCTGCAGCCTCTCCCACAACATACAGAGATAAGGAAAACTGCAAACCAATACACCAGTATACAATACAGTATGCATTCTGAATTATATACAAACAAATTATTAGTGGAGGCTTGAAGAAGGTTGCTATTTCCAACGAAACATTTATTGGGGCTTCACAAGAAACTTTTGCTTCAAAAAGGGCTTTGCAGCTGAAAAGGTTTGAGAAACCTTGCTCTAACTACTATACCACATTGGATCAATTTCTTCCCTCCCTTAATTATTCTCATTGGGTGCAATAGGTGTGCCTCTCCTACCTGACTGATTACCACTAGCATAGGAAATCAAAAATCCGCGCCCGGAACGATGCGCCGTGCTGTTGAACAATACGGTTATGGGATCCATCACCAAGACTTTATGGGGTGGATGTGAGTTGCTACAGTACGGGCCTGGATTGAGAGAGAGAGAGAGAGAAAGACAGAGAAAAGGATTTATTCATTACTGACATTACTATTTTGGCTTTTCTCCAATGAGCTCTGGTATGAGATGATTCTTTCTTCCACTTTGCTCTCACAACAACAACCCTGCAAGGAAAATCAAGGGGCAGCAGAAGTAGCAGTGTGAAAGAAGGCAACCACCGCAAACAACTTACCACAAGGGCCTTACGGAGCAGTCCTTAGTTTAATGATTAGAAGTGCTATCTTCACTCAGAACATAAGAACATAAGAAGAGCCATGCTGAATCGGACCTCAGCCCATCTAGTCCAGCATTCTGTATCACACAGTGGCCCACCAGTTGTACACGGGGATCTCGAGCAGAAGGGAGGGCAAAACCCTGACCTGCTCCCCGACCCCCACAACCAGTACCCAGGGAAATCCTGCCTACCTCAACCAACTCCGAGGTGGCACTAGAATGTCCTTTTCAGTAACTACCGATACACTTGTTATCCATGAATCTGTCTAATCCTGCCTTGAAGTTGTTCAGGCTGACAGCTGTCACAACCTCTTCTGGAAGTGAGTTCCATAACCCAATGACCCTCTGGGTGAAGAAATATTTCCCTTTATTAGTCCTAATTTTCCTACCTTGGAGCTTCAGGGAGTGCCCTCTAGTCCTAGTGTTTTTTGACAAAGAAAATAATTTTTCTTTATTCACCTTTTCTATCCCATGCATGATTTTATACACTTCGATCAAGTCACCTCTTAAACGCCGTCTTTCAAGGCTGAAAAGACCAAGGCGTTGCAATCTGGTTTCATAAGGGAGCCGCTCCATCCCTTGGATCATTCTTGTTGCCCTTTTCTGTACCTTTTCCAGTTCCGTTATATCCTTCTTAAGGTGCGGAGACCAGAATTGTACACAGTACTCCAAATGTGGCCTTACCATAGATTTGTAGAGAGGTAATACAACATTTGCTGACCTATTTTCGATTCCCTTTCTGATCATGCCAAGCATAGAATTTGCTTTTTTCACTGCTGCTGCGCACTGGGTTGACATCTTCATTGAGCTGTCCACCAAGACCCCAAGATCCCTTTCCTGGTTTGTCTCAGAAAGCTTTGACCCCATCAGGTGTAGTTGGGGTTCTTAGGTGATGTGCATGACTTTACACTTGTTTAGGTTAAAATGCATTTGCCACTTTGTTGCCCATTCACTCAATTTCGAGAGATCTTTCTGGAGCTCTTTGCAATCAGTTTCATTTTTAACTACCCTGAACAGTTTAGTGTCGTCTGCAAACTTTGCTACCTCAGAATTCACTCCTACATCCAGATCATTAATGAATAAATTAAAAGTATCGGACCCAAAACTGAACCTTGGGGTACGCCACTTCTCACCTCTTTCCACCCAGAGAAATGTCCATTTATTACCACCCTTTGTTTCCTACAGTTTAGCCAGGTTCCAATCCAGGACAAGACTTGTCCTCTGATTCCATGGCTGAAGAGCTTATTTAGGAGCCTTTGGTGAGGGACTTTGTCAAAAGCCTTTTGAAAGTCAAGGTAAACAATATCAATTGGGTCCCATTTATCTATGTGTTTATTTACACCCTCAAAGAATTCTAACAAGTTAGTAAGACATGATTTGCCTTTGCAGAAACCATGTTGATTTTCTTTCAGCAATGCCTGTTCTTCTATGTGCCTAGTAATTTTTCTTTAATAATGGTTTCCATCACTTTGCCTGGAACTGAGGTTAAACTGACTGGTCTATAATTTCCTGGATCACCTCTGGATCCTTTCTTGAAGATCGGTGTTACATTTGCCTCCCTCCAGTCCTCGGGTACAGTGCCTGATCTTAGAGAAAGGTTATATATTTTGGCTAGAAGTTCAGCAATTTCACACTTGAGCTCCTTAAGAACTCTGGGGTGGATGCCGTCTGGACCTGGTGATTTGTTGACATTTAGTTTAGTAAGGCATGTGAGAACATCCTCCTTGTTTATCTCTATCTGTTTTAATTCTTTTAATTCCCTCCCTGAAAAAACTGACTCAGCTGCAGGCATATGTTGTCTGTCCTCCTTTGTGAAAACGGAGGCAAAGAAGTCATTTAGCCGCTCAGCAATCTCTTTGTCTTCACTGATTTTTCCTTTCTGACCATTGTCGTCGAGTGGCCCAACTGCTTTTCTAGTTGGGTTTCTACTTCTGATGTACTTAAATAAGTTTTGCTATTTTTTTAAATATTCTTAGCTATATGTGCCTCAAAATCTCTCTTGGCTTTCCTGACTGTTGCTTTGCATTTAGTTTGCCAGAGCTTGTGTTCCTTTCTGTTCTCCTCGGTAGGAAGAGCCTTCCATTTCTTAAATGAGTTTTTCTTCTTTCCAATCACATCTTTTACTTCATTTGTAAGCCATACTGGTGTCCTTTTGGACTTTCCATGCCTCTTTCTTTTTATTGGAATGCATTTTAGTTCGGCCTGTTTTAAGGTATTTTAAAACAGTTTCCAAGCATTTTGGAGGGATTTAATTTTTTTTACTGCTCCTTTTAGTTTGTTCTTTACAATTTTTCTCATTTTGGTGAAATTCCCTTTGTGAAAGTTTAATGTCTCCGTGTTAGTTTTCACTGACAGTTTGCTATCCAAACTTACGTTGAAGGTTATTGTGTTATGGTCACTGGTACCTATGGGCTCAGCTACAAGGACATCTTGAACGAGATCTTGTTCATTAGTTAGCACCAAGTCCAGGATCCCCTTTCCCCTGGTTGGTTCCATGACCATCTGCTCAAGGGAATAATGTCAAGGAACCTTGTCTCTCTTTCATGCGTAGAACAAGAATTTGGCCAATCTATTTGGGGATAGTTGAAGTCCCCCATTATGACTAATGTATTTCTTTTTGAGGCCTGTTTAACTTCATTTTCCAGATAGCAGTCTGCCTCTGGAGTTTGGTTGGGAGGGCGATAGCAGATCCCTAGTGCTAGATTAGTTTTTTGTCCTGGGACTTTTATCCACAATGTTTCGGTAGGTGAGAAAAAGGCACCTGTGGTCCTTGGTGATCAAGATGGCTGGAATAGCCCTTTTTCCCAACCTGGTGCCATTCAGGTGTATCCCCTTGTACCAGCATCAATGGGGGAAGGGTGGTCTTGAAGACATTTTGGTCACCCGTGCTCCCAGTTAATAATTCTCAATGACTTATATCTAACTAGCTGTACCCGGCATGCGTTGCTGTGCCCTATTTAGGAGATGCGAGAAAGTCTGAGTATGTGAGGGTTGGGAATGATGTTACTTACGGTCTTGGTGGGGTCATGGCTGTGTCGTTGTGGGTTGTTCTGGTGGGTGGGATGTTGAGGTCCTGTGGAGTTGATGGTGTGTGGTTGGGATGGTGGTTGGAGAAGAGTTTGTGGTGTTGAGTGTTTAGTTTGTTGTGAGTGTGCAGTGGTAGTGTGGTGTGGATGTACGGTGTGTATGTGGGGTGTGTTAGTTGGTTGTACTGTGCAGGTTTCTGTTTAGCAGTGGTATGTATGCATTGTGTGTGTTGTGTGTGAGTTGTGTAGTGGGTCTGTAGAGGTAAGTATCGCAAGTTGTGTGGCTGTCATGTTGTGGGTGTGATGTTTGTTAAGTGAGTGTCTTTTGTTGTGGGTGTCCTTTGTCCTGTGAGTGGTATGTATGTGCTCTGTGCACATAGTTGTGTATCTTCTGCATATAGGCGTTGTGTGGTATTTGGTGCTGGCTTGGTCTTTTGGATTGTGTTTCTCGAGTGTGGTTGTGAGAGTTTTAGTGTCTGGAGGAGTGTGTGGTGTTTTTTGTTGATTTTGTTGTTGTGATTGTGTGGCTGGTCGTACCGTGGTCAGTGGTTTGTGGTGGTTACCAGTGGTTAGTTTTCGTGGTTTGGTCAGTGTGGGCGACGCTGAAGGAGCCTGTCCTTTTAGCACTGCGTGTCCTCGGCAGTCCGACTGGCTGTGGTGTGTGGGATGCTGTCCTGAGGTGATTTGTTTTGGCGGCAGTTATTTTGGAGAAATTGTCGCGCGCAGGGGGCGGTGGGCGGGGCCAGGCTGGGGGAAGGGGATGGAGTGATTTTGGGGATGGCAGGGGGCGGGGCCTGGTCGGGGGAAGAGGGTGGAGTGGTTGTGGGGATGGCAGGGGCGGGGCCAGGTCGGGGAAGAGGGTGGAGTGGTTTTTGGGATGGCAGGGGACGGGGCCTGGCCGGGGGAAGGGGGTGGATTGGCTGTGGGGATGGCAGGGGGCGTGGCCTCCGCTGGGAAGCGGCACCAGCATTTTGTGTGGGCCGATGTCGGCCAATGGGATTTGCTGGCGGCCGCGGAGGATGCTGGGAAATGTTGGTTTTTTTCATCATTGTTTTGGGGGCCTTCTAGGTTTTTTTGGGGAAAGTTTCTTTGCTAAAAACCTTCCTTGCCTGAGGCCTATTTTTGTTGCCAAGTTTGGTGTCTCTGCCTTGGAAGGTTTCTTTCGATGACGGGTCCTCCTTTATATATATAAGATGGAATGACCTCCCTCCCAGCCATGGCTTGGATTTAACCCTTCTCTTTTGCTGCTGGGGAAAGCAAACAGAAGGAAATACACTCATTTTGTTAGATCAGCGCTGCTAACACTTCTGGAGTGTTCCACTGTAAGACTATATTGTAAGGGGATGCACGGAATATTTGCAATATCCCCTGCATCCCTTCCCCCAACAATAGGGCACTATAATGCCGCTTGTGACTGGTTTGGGACAAACCAGTTTCATTGAGCGGGTGATTAGATCAACAGATCTGAAACTGGTTTGAGGCTGGGAGGGGATTCTCTGGACCACTTCCATCTTGTCCATCTCCTTCTTATATTGCCTCTATGTCTGTCTATATATGTTGTATGTCAAATGGCACTGAATGTTTGCCTGTATGTGTGCAATGTGATCCGCCCTGAGTCCTCTGCGGGGTGAGAAGGGCGGAATATAAATGATGTAAATAGATAAATTAAAAATATATGCCCAGAACTGGACACAGTATTAGTCCAGGTGAGGTCTGACCAAAGTAGGATAGAGTGGGACTATTATTTTCCTTGATCTTAACACTATGCTCCTATGTATATACTCCATATACACTCCACTTGCCTCACTGCCAACAGAACCTCTGAGGATGCCATTAGCCACAGATGCAGGCAAAATGTTAGGAGAGAATACTGCTGGAATGTGGCTATACAGCCCAGAAAGCTCACAGCAACCCTATGCTCCTATTGATGCAGCTTAGAATTGCATTGGCTTTTTAGTTGCTGCACCACACGGTTGACTCACTGCAGAGAAAACACGGTGTAATCCTGTGAAGCTTAAATCAGGATAAGTGGGGATAGCCTTACCAAAGCTGGAACCATCCAATGGAGAAGAAAGCAGTAAGAAGCCAGATCTGCATTGTTCTGAAGATTCAATATCCACATCACCAAAAGTTAAGCTGAGTCCCCTTCCTCCAGCCCCATGAATCTTCCACTCGCAGGATGTGAAGTTTGGGTAAGTGTCGGGATAGTTCTTGGAGGTCAAGGTCCCACTGGACGGTGTCAGCACAGAGTGGCCACAGCCATTCCCTGAAAAGCAAGGAGAGAACATCATCAACCGGTGCCATTGTTGGCATTATTTTTAACAGAAAATCAGGCCACAGAAATCTGACTTGTCACTAGTATTGTTCCAAGAATCCCTCAACTAGCATGGCTTCTGGCTGAGAGATTCTATGAATTATACTTTTCAGATTGAATTAAGATAAGTGGGCGTTCAGTAAGAAGTGTCTTGGATCATTTAAATGGGAGTGTCTGGGATCATTTAAATGGGAGCCTTCTTTCATCTACGCCAAGTGAGGCAGTTGGCGCCTTATTTACCAACAGAGGCGTTGGCTACAGTAATCCATGCCATGGTTACGTCGAGGCTGGATTACTGCAACGCATTGCATGTGGGCTTACCTCGAGCAGCAATTCACAAGATCAAAATTGTGCAAAATGCAGCCGCTAGACTCCTCACAAAAACATCAATGAGATGCCATATAACGCCGTCCCTGCAGCGCTTGCATTGGCTGCGGGTTGAACACAGAGTCTTCTATAAGACTCTGGTCCTAGCATTCAAGGCCTTTTGAGGTCAGGGTCCTTCATATCTAAGCAGGCATGTAGCCAGGGGGAGCTAAGGGGGCTTCAGCCCCCCCCCCGAAATTCTCAGGGTGGTCCGCGAAAAGGCCTGACTGGTACATTATTTAAACTGTTATGTTTATTCATATCATGATCTGATCACCATGCTCAGTATATCCCACATTCATGGGGTTATTGGGATAACAATACAAAAGTTTGCTAGGGTAGACCCTCTTCCACCCAGTCTCATCCCCCGAACCAAACTCAGCCCCGATCCAAAATCCTGGCTACGGCCCTGTATCTAAGAGACCATTTAATGCCACTCCACCACCTGAGACTGCCATGGGGCATGCGGGAAGGGTACAATGAAACTTAGGTGAAAGGGGTATCATTCCTAGTTTTGTTTATCATTTATTTATTCATTTTATCCATTTATTTCCAGGAAAATATTGGGAGAGAGTCCAGGCTTTGGAATCTATGCAAAACGTCCCTGCAAAATGGAGATGGAAAGAGAGGGGCTTTAGTGGGTGAATTCATAGGCGAAAAGGTCCAAAAACACAGTTCATGATGGTTGGGGAAAAAAAGGATCATTGGATTTGATAGGCAAAGGTCCTTTGGTACTTGGTGAAACTACAGATCGCACGGTACTTGGAGGAACTATGAATCCCAGACCGCAGCCGCTTCTTGGGTCTGACTGGCCGATGCCTTGCCAGCTCCCATGCCCGGGTAGATGGAGAAAGACCTGGGGAAAACACAGGCTCCTTCCCTGGGAATCAAGCATGGCCGTGGGAACATTCCAATTAACTTTTTAACCGTAAGAAACTAGGTCAACGAGCTAACTTTTATTTATTTACTTATTTATTTTATTTATTTACTTCGAATTTCTAGACTGCCACTCCCCGAGGGCTCGGAGCGGTTTACAACAAAATAGAAGTAAACATGACAACAAATACACAATTATAACATACACAAACAAGACATGTACTATTTACTACTACAACAAGGGCTGTTCCTCAAGGAGGGAACAGTCGTAGACAGGCCATGGTGACCTGAGTCTTCTCATTCCCCGCCGGAAGATTATAGGGGCTGCATCTTGTTAGTCCCAGCCATGGGGCTATGAGGGCTGGATCTAACCCAATTGACAGTGGGATGTCCTCCTTCCGGCTGGCAGCTGCCATTTGGGCTCTTCGTCCTTCCTTGGGCTTAGTCCTTGGCTCCACGGGACCAGATCTATCCCTGTTTCCCGCACCGAGTCCCCAGAACACCCTAGTCCTATATTTCATGGGCTTGCAGCTGTAGCATGAGAAAAAGACTGGAAAATATTGTTTTTACAAAAATGATTGCTCCCGGCGAGAAAAGGACATGAGGGAAAATTCCAAGATACCAATTAATGTTGTCATTCAGCTTAGAAAATTCAGGGATCAAAATGGAGGCAATTCGCCATCGCGCGGATACCCAAGATCTTGCGATTTCCGTATCCGCTGTTTCTTTGGACTTAGCTTCCGCGGTCCCGGGGTGCCTTATGGGCATCCCGGGTGGGGTCTGCGGTGCTCCGCAGTTCCCAGGAAGGTTTATTTCATGATTTATTGTTAGGAGGCATGCAAAAAGGGACACTATGTATTGCTATGGAAGGAACAATGTTGCAATTTTCTTGGTTTCTCTTGAGGGATGGGTTACAATGTTTTAGTTGCAGGGATAGCAAGTGAGGAGGGAAGAAATCAGCTAGGCAGCCGTGGTTTTGTCACATTTTCCATCTCATTTAGCCCAAGTGGGCGTGCAGCAACTGCGGAATTCCCTGCTGTGTGTCAGATCAGCCTGAATGCCTGAGAACAAACCGGATTTCGTATCAGTCGCAGCTGACAAGGGAAAGAGCCGGTGCCAGGCAAGAGGCCACCATTAGAGGTGCCCACCTGCCGGCACAACACTGGGCCCGGCAGGGTTGGAGGCATCAAGGCCCACCACCCTCCCACTGCCAGGCAAAGGATAGGCTGCTCACCGGGCCTTGCCTTCTCTTGCTAGGGCGTTGGCTGGAAGGGAGCCCTGCTGTCCTTGGCCTTGCTGGGCCCACCGCGGGGCGGGGCAGGCGGGAGGCGCGTTTCAAGGTGGGCCTTGTTTGTCCAGCACCCACCCCTTCTTTTTTTCTTCCGGGGCCGCGGGGAACCTTCCCACCTGTTTGGCGAGTGAGCGCACAGGCGGGGGTTGCGTGAAAGGCACATTTAATTAAACTCCTTTCACGCAACCCCGCCTGCACACCCACCCGCCAAATAGGCGGGAAGGTGCCCCGCAGCTGCGGCAGAAAAAAGAAGGGGCCGGCACTGGACAAGCGAGGCCCACCTTGAAAAGCGCCTCCCGCTTGCCCCGCACCATGTCGGGCCCAGCAAGGCGTGTTTGCAAGGGCGTCCCTGTTAGAAGAAAGAGGCAATACACAGGACTGCGCCGTGGGCGGGTTGACGAGGAAGGAGGCGCACACTGTTGTTTCCATGCCAATGCCTGCCCGGGGATCGCGCGCTTGTGACTGTGTCCTTGCGAGTTGGAATCCCAGGGCAGGCGTTGCCATGGAAACCGCAGCGCGCGCCTCCTTCCTCTCGTCAACCCCGCCCATGGTGCAGTCCTGTGTATCGCCTCTTTCTTCCAACGGGGACGTCCTCGCAAGTGCGCGACCCTGCAAGGAACAGGCCTGGCTCACGCCACCGCCCCCTTACAGGGGTTCAGCCCCCCCCCCCAAATTCTCCTGAGCCTCCCAGCGCCCCCTTGGATCGCCCCAGCACCCACCAGTGGAAGGTAACGCCCACTTTGGGAACCACTGCTCTAGAGTTTCTAAATTCACCATTATTCTCTGAATTTCATGTTCAGATTTTGGAAATGCCAAATAGCTGCTGTGGAGAAGAGTTTATAACTTTTATTTCCATCGACATCACAGATACAGGGAGATGCTGAATCATAAATACCTAGGTCTGAAGATTGGGATTGTTCATGAAGTTACCATACATCAAGGGAACCAGTGACCACATAGGGAAGCTGATGAAGAAACACAACCTACAAACAACCCACAGACCCACTGTTGTCGAGCATGTGTATGTCCCTGTGGATCTACCTATTCGCAGGGTTCCCACCAACCAAGTATGCCACCAACCAAGTCTGTGTGATGACCTTTCGCCCACATCTCCTGATCCGGGAAGTCCATCCAGTTGTCTTCCTGGGCATCATCTACATAAGAAGGATTCAATCACCCATCACCTTTGGGCCAGTCCATTTCTACTGGTTCCATAGATTCACGACTATGTAGATGACAACAGGATCCTTCCACAGGGTCAACCGTCCTTGTAGGCGCAGGAAGAATCGCAGGCAGAGACGGAGAAGGTCTATGCAGATACTGCGAGAACTGGTAGTTGATGCAGTTCCTGTTTCTGGGAGGATGAAGTTCCCAGGGAAGCGGAAATGAGGACCGTCCGACAGAGGAAGTTCAAGTTTGACAAGAGGCGGAAGAAATTCTGCCCCAGGACATTCTGGAATGTTCATTCCAGGAGCTGGGCGCGATCTTTGGAGAATCCCCAGCTCCAGAGACGGGCTGATAGGTCGGGGAAAGGAACTGTCCCGGAATCCTTGGATCAAATTGGGCAGAGTGGCTCTCCCCCTTTTAGGGGTTTGGAGGCCCCAGCTGGTTTGGCATCACCTGGATTGCTGACCGCCGGAGGGGCCCAAGGAGTGCCACAACTCCCCCCCTTTTGACAGGCTGACCAGTATCAATACTGGACAGTCCCCTTGGATAATACGTCTATCATCACGAGACTTGCACTTTGCTCCGGCCCCACGACCTCCTACCAGTCCAACTGAATATCACTGGCCATTCTGATTTTGTGTCTTTTTCCTAGTAGATCATTGAAATGTAGTTTAGGTCCTTGACTGTCTTATTCTGTATTAGGTATGTCTTTATTGTGTTGTCTATTGCTGTACTTGTTTGCTTTTGGTTGTGTGTTTATACTCTGTAAACCGCTCCGAGCCTTTGGGGAGTGGCGGTCTATAAATGTGAAGTATAAATAAATAAATAAATAAATAAATAAATAAATTGTTCCAGTCACCTGAACATTATAATGCCATTCATCACCTGGTATGACTACAAGTACGCTAGGAGGTCTTGCCCCATTCTCCAACAATGACCTTCAGTTTTCGCTATCCACTGCCATTTTAAATGGCTCTTTTTCACCACCACGAATATTCAACAAACGCTATGTTCAGCAAAGAATATGAGGGATCCTCTCACCTCTGCAGAAGTCTATTGCATACTGTGCAGCTGTGGATAAGAAGTCTCCATAGGGACCGCCAAAAACAGCAGGATTGCTCAGGCATGAATCAAAGAACACGAAAGGTACAGCAGACTGATTCAACCAGAGAAGTCGGCTATAGCAGAGCCAACCTGGACACAGAATATGATATGAGAACACAGAAATGCTGGACCATTTTGACAATCATCATAGCAGACTACACAGAGAACTCACTGAAATCCACAAATACATAGACAATCTCAACAGAAAGGAGGAAACCATGAAAATGAAAAAAAATATCTGTTGACCAGTATTCAAACAATGCTGTTGTATTAGACAAAATACATTGCAAAATGCATACATACAACTAGCAAGTCATGGTACAATATGAGCAAGAATTACAATACATAAGCAGGGGAACACTTCCCCAAAGCGTACTCACGCTTGAGAGTCCACAATAGGAATACCTCCGCAAATAATAACACAGCCCTAAAGGCCAGTCTCTTTCCCGCAAACGGGGGACAATAAGTCCAAATCAAAGAGTGCCAAAGGAAGGGCGGAAAGATGTAAAGGGAAAATCCATGCAGAGGGGGTTCCAGGGTCGACGATAAGGGGTATCCCAGCGCCGTACAGCGCGCCTTGAGCGGCTTCTTCCAGACTCAGGACTCAGATGCAACACAGGGTCGCGGCTGGAGGATTTAGAAACCATGGTACAATATCATAATAATAAGTACATGGCCCCACAGTAAACCCACTGGGAAAATTGACAATACATACCAATATGCAACATCATTTGTATATAGAAGGCTACATGCCAATGGTCAGATCGCGGACAAATATTTGTAGTTTACTATTTCAGCTCTCATTAGCAACTTTTAATAACAGTCCAGCAAGCAGGTAGTTAGTCATTGCAGGCCGTAATCTTTTAGAATAGTGTCGCCAAAATTATTAGCTCTCATTAATTCATTCTTCCATACAATTTCATTCATATCCACATATAATTTTAAATCCACATTTATCAAATCTGCATATTAAATTTCTTGTGACATGTATCTGTGCACATGCATGTGTGTGACAGAACTGTCATTGTTAACTTGGTTGGGAATTTGATTATATGGAATGTCTTTGATGAGAAAGAACATTCTTGTCCGTTTCTGGAGATGTTCTGTCAGTCTCTTCTTTATAGCAAACTAGCTGAGGACCCGGCGGTGCCCGGGTTATTTGAGGAAGGCATTGTGTGCCAAGGTTGGTTCCTATTAGATGTGTATGTGGCAGTGGTCTCAGGAAGTTAGTGAAGGTACTGCAAGTCCCATTGGCCATGGTCCATCCCCCTCCCAACAGCACCAGGATGTAGAGTGGGTCATGGGGGCTCTTAGTGCCACATTTGGTGTTGATCATTTATTGGATGAGGGTCGCAGTAGTCTCAGAAGGTGAGTGAAGGTACTTCAAGTCCCGTCATCCATAGTCCATCTCCCTCCAAACAGCACCAGGATGTAGAGTGGGTCATGAGGGCTTTGTGTGCCAAGTTGGTCTTGATTAGTCATTGAATGAGGGTCGCAGCAGTCTTGGGAAGTAAGTGGAGGTACTTCAAGTTCCATCATTCATGGTCCATCCTCCTCAATACTGCACCAGAATGTAGAATGAGTCATGGGGGCTCTGTGTGCCAAATTTGGTCTTGATCAGTGTTTGGATGAGGTTGGCAATGGTCTGGTGAAATGAGTGGAGGTACTTCAAGTCCCATTATCCATGGTCCGCCCTCCGAACTGCATCAGGACGTCCATTGGGTCATGGGGGCTTTTTGTGCCAAGTGTGGTCATGATTATGCACTGGATGAGGGTCGCAGCGGGCTTGGGAAGTGAATGGAGGTACTTGAAATCCCATCTTCATGGTCCATCCTCCTCTAAACTGCAGTAGGATGGAGTGTGGGTCATGGGGGTACTGTGTGCCAAGTTTGGTCTTGTGGTTCAGGGCCGCCTTGGTCTGTGGGGAATGAAGAGTTTGAAAGTACTACAAATCTCATAACCTGTGATGGTACTTCAAGTCCCATCATCCATGGTCCTCCCTCCCTACTCCAAACTGCAGTAGAATGAATCATGGGTCATAGGGGCTCAGTGTGCCAAGGTTGGTTATTGTTAATTCAGGCCATACACAATGTCCCATTAACTGAGGCCTAGTCAGGGAAATCAAGTTAATGAAGCTGTACTGTAAATTTTGGGCCTGGTTTGTGATTTGTAGGGCATACAGTGTTTTCTGGGAAGTTAATTGGGTGAAGGTACTGCAAATCCCATCATTCGTGGCCCATCCTGTCCTAAACTCTCTTTTGGGGTCTGTAATGTTCTGGCCTGCTCTGCTGGTAATTGGTAACTTTAAAAGGCCAAATGGCAGGCAGCCGTTTTCTAAAAGCTGAGGGGGGAGAAAACAGGAATCCATTTTGTTTTCACAGAGCCAAGTGGGGAGGGAATGTTGATGGTGCATTTTCCCCTCAGTGGGAAGAAATCCTGTTGTTTGAATGTAGAGGCCTGGATTCTGGGATGCTGGCTAATCAGTGGCAATCAATTCCCTCTGTCTGGTGCCTTAGAATTTTGGAGTGGCGAGGCTGGCCAATCAAAGGACTTTATGCAAATAGCTGCCACATTTCCCCCTCAGTGGGAAGAAATCCTGTTTTTTGAAAGTAGAGGCCTGGATTCTGGGATGCTGGCTAATAGAATTTTGGAGTGGCGAGGCTGGCCAATCAAAGGACTTTATGCAAATAGCTGCCACATTTCCGCCCTTCCGCCCTCCGCACACATACAAACATTCCGTTTTATTAAGGTATACAGATTGTAATCACTACAAGATTCTTTAGTTGGGAGAAGGCCATTTACGGGGATTGTTTTTTAGTGATGAGCACCCTGTACTCATTGAAGATACAGATGAATAAGATTATGTCTTATTAGAGTTTAATCAAGCGTTTGGAGAAGGATAATCTACTTAGCCAATACAGTGCCCAGAGATTTTCTTCTACAATTCTATTTGTTGCTTGCTTAGATGCTTCCTTCTTATCTCAATCACATGGAATGATTTTTCTCCTCCTAAGCAAATACATGGAGACTTAAAATCCAATAAAAAGAATTTTCTTTGCTTGTGCCCAACAAGAATTGCGGGACGGATGGGGATTAGTAGTAGAAAAACACTCATGGGAAAAAGAGAGCAAATAATGCAGACAAATGGAGCATGAGAGGCTTTCGACTGGTTTTGCTCTGCTAGATCTTGGTGGAACTGGAGGACTAGAACTAGATGGCGGAGATGCAGATTCAAATGGCTGATCAGCCTTAAAAATCACTGGCTGTCTCTGGCCCGGTCCTCTTTCTTCCAGCCAAACCTATTTCACAGGGTTGCCTATGATGATGAAGAGAGGGGAACATGAAGCACAAGCACTTCCTTTTTGCCCTGTATGATGGTTGGAATTTTTAGTGTAGGTTTCTATCTGTGTGCATAGGTTGTCTGTAGATTGTGTGGCTCAATTGGTGATTTGGTTTGCAGATGACTAGGGGCCCTTCCACACAGCCATATAAACCAGAATATCAAGGCAGAAAATCCCACAATATCTGCTTTGAACTGGGTTATCTAAGCTCACACTGCCATATATTCCAGTTCAAAGCAGAAAATGTGGGATTTTATTTGGCTGTGTGGGAGGGACTATAGACATCTAGAAATAGTAGTTTTCCTCCATTTTCTTTTTCCATGGTAATGTTGCACTCAAGCCCTGAGAGCACCTTCTCACCCAGCACAACACTCAATCCAGCAGTTTATTTACAAAAGCATATACTCCGCTCTGAGTCCCCTTAGGGGTAAGAAGGGCAGCAGTGGAAGAAGTGCTATAAAATGATGCAGTGACTAAGCAAAACCAGTAGGATAATATAAGCAGGTGTGCCTGTGAGTTACTTACTCTTCCTGTGTGAAGACTTCCTCGTGTGTCAAGAATGCCTTGGTGAAAGGCCTGCTCTCCTTGATCACTCTAAAGAGAGAGCTGCTTCAGTTTGAAGATGTTGTATGTTCCTTATCTACATGAGAAAGAAGCCCAGCGTGAAGGCAAGAAACTGAAGCAAAGATATAACAAGAAAGTATAAAGAATGTTGTTTATGTTATGGAAACCCTGTTTTTGTAACCATATTATTTTTCTACAAGAAAGGCCTCCGAAGGAAGATAACAATAGTCTGTGTGTTTTTATTTCGTTTTATACTGGCTACTGGTTCTGGGTCATGCTGCTGCTGCTAAATAAGCTACTCTGCTGGTGAGGGTTTTTTTGTTATTAAGCCCATTCACCTAACAATAAATCCATACGCATATAAAACAGGAACTTTTCCAAGGCAAAACTCTGACAGGAACATAGGAATACACAGGAGACTTGAATGAGAGCTGAAACAAGAACTTGATTCTATGGAAACGTCGTCTGCTCTGGAGACACCAAGAAACTTAATTTAAACTCAAACTTGACCAAGAAGCCATGAGGTTATCCCTTCAACACCAGGGTTTCAAGGGTTGCTTCTCAGAGTCTTTCTGACCTTCCAATTAAGCTTTCCTTTGCTCTCTCTGTGCAGAGGCCTAATCTGATATCATGGGGAAACTCGACTAACAAAAGACCGAGTTAGCTGAGAACTCAAATGTGTAAAACAGTATTGCAGATTCAAAAAAGCACTGAGTCTAAATGTATCACAAAGATATAGTCTATTTTAAACTTAATACCAAATATATTAGACCAAACAGGCATACAATACCATATACGTGAAAGTGTAAGAGTCCCCAAAGTCCAAAGTTAAAGACGATTGATACAAGTATAGTCCGATAATCTGGGTTCACTGCAAAATCACAAGTCAGTCCAATCATATACGACTCAGTTTCAATGCAGGGACATAATCCATGTAAGGCAATAAATCCAATGTCCTGCAGGACAAACGAAGAGTAAAAATCCAAACTCCCAAGCGATGTAGAATAACCAGAAGCCGACGGTGTGATAAATTCATTCAATCATTGGCCACTGTAATCCATTTCGCTAGTAAGGTGCTTTATCAAGGCTCCAATAATAACAATCTGTGTCCTTTCTGTAAAACATCCATGCAATTAGCTAACCAAATCAAATAACCATAAAAAATGTAGGAGATATACTGTAATTGGTCCCGATTTCAAGCCCATTTAAATATTCTAGTGAGTTCATTTATCAGGTGTTTAAATTAACATGGAATGTAAGCTAATTGGTTCATTTAACCCATTTGGGAACTCTGTATCTAGGAGAAGAATCCATTTGTTTTCTATCCTGCGCAGCACCTGATTGGAGTTCATATGTGGGAGAAGATCTACTTTCTCTAGAACCTGAACTTTTAAAGCACTCGCGTCATGTTTACTTTCTTTGCAGTGTTGATAAAAATGTATTTCCTCACTCCCTGAATTAATGCAGCTTTTATGTTCGATAAAGCGCTGTCTTAATTGTCTATTTGTCATCCCGACATAGACTTTTGGACAAACACATGAAATAGCGTACACCACTTGAGTAGAGGCGCACGTGGCAAAAGATTTAGTCCAGAATACTTTGTTTTTAGACGGACTAAATACATATCTGCTGTTTAAAATGTTGGAACAAATTGAACAATGTCCACACTGTCTCGTCCCAGGGACAAGGCTGCTTTTGGTTTTCTGAATATGATTAGAGTGGGTCAACAAATCTCCCAAGTTCTGGATGCGCTTGTATGCAATTAGAGGTGGGGATTCTAGTCCTTTAATATTAGAAATTAATGGCCAATATTTTTTCACTTCATTTACAAAGGCTCTGCTGTGGGGGGATAAGGGGAGAGGCCAGACTATGCTCCTATTAGGTCGTTTGGTGGAGGGTTGTAACAATATGTTTTTATCTACACTATCTGCTCTGTTCTTAGCTTTGTGAATGATCTCACTTGGATAACCTCTCTCTAAGAAGTCTTGCGTCATACGTGTTGCTTCCAAATTATAGTCTGCAGGATCCGATGAATTTATTTTAATGTGCAGAAACTGCGAATAAGGCAGGTTATATTTTAAAGAAAAGGTATGATAACTTTGAAAGTGTAAATAAGAATTTTTATTCACCGGTTTACGGCAGTTTTTCATTTTGAGTAATCCTTTGTCTCTAAATACTGTGACATCTAAGAAATTAATACTATCCATATGCGATGTAAAGGTAAAGGAGATGGCGGAGTGCCAATTGTTCATCCATAGTTTAAAATCACTCATACTAATATCCCTACCCATAACTAGGAAGACATCAATAAATCGATGGTATATTTTAATTTTGGAAGAAAAGTTATTGGGAATGGATGGAAATATATACTTGGACTCTAAGACGGACATAAAAATGTTAGCAAGAGACGGAGCGGTCGCTTGCCCCATCGAAACTCTGTTCATTTGGAGATAAAATGTATTCTCAGAGGAGAAATAGTTATAGTCAAATGTTATGTCTAGGAGTTCTATTAAAAAACTAGTGAGGGTAGAACAATCTAGTCAGGTGTCTAATAACTCCATTACAATGGCTCTTAATTCTGGGAGGGGTATATGAGTGTAAAGAGATACTACATCCATGGTTATGAGAATATCTCCTTCCTCAATCTTAGTATGTTCAACCTTCTTAATGAAGTCGGTAGTATCTTTAAGATACGCTCTAGTTTTTTGGACAAAAGGCTGTAGGTGGTAATCCAAAAACTGAGACAAAGGTTCTAAAAGTCCCACGCAACAAGCTAAAATGGGTCTCCCTGGGGGAGGGAATGTATGTTTATGGATCTTCGGGAGAATATAGAAAACCGGTATTTTTGGAAATTTTACATGTAAGAAATCCCCAGTTCTTTCATCTATGTGATCTACAGCTATGGCTTCCTCGATGGTGTTCCGTATTACTGAAGCAAATTTAGAAGTAGGATCGCTAAGGAGCTTTTTATAAAAATTGGCTTCGTTTAATTGGCGAAGACATTCGTGGGTGTATATATGTTGATCTAAAATCACGGTAGAGCCTCCTTTATCAGCTTTTTAAATTATGATGTCCGGGTTGTTTTATTATTTGCATATCAGCGAAAGAAAGGTTACTCTTGTATCTATCTTTGTCAAGATTTATTTTATTAATTTCCCTGAGTACTGTGTTTTCAAACACCCTTATAGAGTTGGATACATTGACAGGTATGAACTTACTCTTTGGTGCAAACGGAGATCTAGAGTTGGAGAGACCGGGGGGAGGATTCCCTGAGAAATGTTCTTTAAGTCTAATATTTATTTATTTATTTATTTATTTGATCTTGTATACCGCTCCTCCCTGCAGGCTCGGGGCGGTTTACACAACATTTGGTAAAAATACACATAAAAGCACATTAAAATACACAGGTTACATAAAATGCAATTAAGACATTTGATCACATGAGGACATCCGGGATCCAGAGGCTTAATTAAAGGCAAGTTTAAACAGAGTTGTTTTACATGCCCTCCAGAAAGGAACTAACTCCGTGATGGCACGAGCCTCATCTGGCAATGCATTCCATAATGCTGGGGCCACTGCGGAGAAAGCTCATTGTCTTGGCGTGGAGAGATGACAGGAGCGGACTGATGGAACTGTCAGGAGATTTTGTTCTACTGAGCGAAGTGATCTCGGGGGAACATACGGGGTAAGGCGGTCCCTCAGGTACACTGGCCCTAGACCATGCAAGGCCTAAATAGACCTAAACAGGGTGGCTAAATCTTTATGTATGTCTAAATTATTACAGACCGGAGTGGAGACAAAAGATTAATTAATCATGGGGAAACTCCCCATCTTATGAAGGTCAATTCCCAGGGGAAATGGACTCTCAACACCCCCCCCCCCCCCCTAATCTCATCTGCAGCTGCTGGCCCTTCTCTCTGATCTACCTCTTGCAATTCAGCCTGTGTGTCAGCTTCACCTTCACTGATTGACTTTGCAAACTTTGTGGCTACTCCAATGCTAATTTAAACTTGCTAACTGTAACAGTCACACTTGTTTTAAACAGATAAGGGTTCTTTCTCCCATCCTGGACATTATTCCACAGTGTATAATCAATTGCTAGCAAGTACCTCCCAAACAGAGGATGCCTCCAGACAACAAAGGTCAGACTACCTCTATGCAAAGACTCTCACTTATTAACTTTGCAACTTCACGGCTACTCAATGCTAATCAAGCTGGCCAATTGCGACATTCACCCTTGCCTCAAACAGACAAGGCTTATTCCTCCCACCCTGGACATTATTCCACAGAGGGTGCCTTCAGGCAACAACAACCAAGCCACCTCCATGCACACACCCTCACTGATTTACTTTGTAGCTTCATAGCTACTCAATGCTATTCAAGCTTGCTAACTGTGATAGGTGCCCAGGCATTCAAGCTCATCTGACCTGCAGCAGGGAGTTCCACAGTTCCTGGATGCCCATTTGAGCCAATTAGGCTGGGACGTGTGACCAAACAGCAGCTGCCGGGCTGGTTCCTTCTCTCCTCGCTTGCTTTCCCTTTAACTCTAACATTGTAACCCAACCCCCCAAAGGAAACTTAAAATTTGCGACACTGCCTTCATTGTATCCCTTTGCCGCTTCCTAACCATTAACCATGAAATGAACCCTTCCGGGGACTGCGGAACACCGTGGACCCCGCCCGGGATGCCCCTAAGGCGTCCCGGGGCCGCCGAAACTACGCCCCCCAAAACCGCAGTTTCCTCGTATCCACGAAATGGTGGATCGCTTCCATTTTGATCTCTGATTTTTCTATGACAAATTCTAAGCCTAACTGCCATCTCAGATTTTCCATTCAGTTCTTTTCCTGCCGAGAATGATCAATTGTTGTTTAAGTATTATATTTTCAGTTTTTCTCACGCTACAGCTGGCTGAGAAGGGAAACAGGTTCCCTGACCTAGTTCTCACCGCCAAGTGGCTAATTAAAACGTTCTCAGGGAGGAGATCTGTATTTCCCTGAGGTTCCTTGGAGATGCCCAGGCATGGGGCCGGCAGGGCATCAGTGGGACTAACTCTGGGGAAGCCACAGTGGCCGGGGATACATAGTTTCACTAAGTACCATGCGAGATGCAGTTTAACAAAGTACCAAGAGTTTTCTTCATGCTGGATCCAAAGATCTTTTTCCCCATAGCTTCCTGGACTATATCTCAGACCTCTGCTTGATGGATGGATCCCCTGAAGCCCCTTCCTCCTCCCCTGCCTCCCCTCAAGGGACGTTTCTATGAATTTCAACACTCAGCTTCCCCAATATTCCCTGGTTTTTTCCCCATGAAATAAAATAAAGGAAATGAAATAATAATGATGGACTAGACCTAAGACTGTATTTCCCCTTGCATGCCCCCTTTTCCTCATGTATCATGTATGTATTTTTAAAAGCTAAGACCTGCATTTTCCAGGAAATAACTAGCCACTTTGCTGACCAGATAGAATGACTCATTATGGAAACATCCAGTAATTCTTTGCATGACCATAGGTAGTATCAGCTCTTTCTTGGGGTCTATCTCAAAACCAACAGCTGGTAATTACCAGATCTATAGAACGTTGACACCTGAGTTTTCACCTATCAAAGAACTATAGATCGCCCGGCAGATTATATTGTCCACCATATAGGCCATACCTTCTGAGAGTCGGAAACTCAGGAAATGGCCACAATACATTTTATTTACCCTCCACGACTCTGAAAGAAGCACCCTGCAGATGTCATAGCCAGCAGGAAATGACAGATTCCGAACTCTCTGTTGGCACAGCCAAGAAATGTTTATTACAAACCAAGGACAATAGACAATATTAAAATTACGGTCGAAGAGATAAGAAACCATTTGTAGAACGTAGGAGTTCTCGTCTCACCGATCGGACATTCATTTACATATCATAATCCCATCACCAAAGTTCCGATATCATTGTTCTTCATTTCTCCTGCCTCTCACTCCTTATTGGCTGTAACCACGAAGCGAGAGAACTCTTCAATTGGCCAGTGTGGAAGGGGCGCCGGCTCGCCATTTGCTGAGAACAGCCGGCCGGCGTTTTGCCTCACAGCTGTTGCCAAAGTTCCAACCAATCAGAGCAGAGAGCAGGAGCGGAGGCGGGTGGGAGATTTTAATCTGACAGTCTGTAACATCCTATAAAATGGCTTGTATTTCTGAAATAAAGCATGTCAGTCTTGCAGACATCAGGAATTTGCGGCTTGTCATCCTTCTCAGCTGAGATAGAACTCTCTTGGTGGGCACACTTCCGGATCTTGGTGAGAATCTCTCTCTCGGGGGTTTAGGGTATTTCTGGCATTTCGAATCGCTCGCCAAGGTTTTTCTATCAAGGACCCTCGCTTTAGAGGAACCTAGGGTCTCGGCCTTTAAGGCAAGACCACCCTAAATTCAGGTTCGACTTCAACTGCAACATTCACACTTGCTTCAAACAGACAAGGATTGTTCCTCCCACCCTGGCTATTATTCCACAAGGATTTATATACTCTACTTGCCTCACTGCCAACAGAACCTCTGAAATTGCCATTAGCCACAGATGCAGGTGAAACATCAGAAGAGAATGCTGCTGGAACATGGCCACACAGCCCGGAAAACTCACAGCAACCCAATGGCGATAGATTCTATTGGATAGATAGTGTTTTCACTTTGAACATCAGCACCAAAAAGCAATAAGAAGAGGACATTCATGTCAGACTCTCTCCTTAAAAGCAACTAACTGAATAGAAGCTGTGGGAAATCACAAGTTGATAAATGAAACTATGATGCTTAAGACATTTTACTGGCGTAAGTACTTACACTGCAGCCAACACCACAAACTTAGATTTGGGAGACTTCTATTGCATATGTCATTACATTTTTTCCTGAATTAATTCAGGAGGACGACACGCATGTCAGAATTGGTCATCCGAACCAACCCAATATGTTATTTTAAACAGGATGTGAGAAAGACAAAACAGCGCAGATGATATGGGGGAAATGCACTTCCTCTTGAGTTAAGTTTAGGCTTATTTTTTCCATCGTAGTATTATTTTATGTGTGTGTGTGTAATGTTGGCTTGTGGGAAAAACATAACTCAGAAACCACTGGATGAATTGACACAAAATTTTGACACAATACACCTAACAGTCCAACGAGTGTCCATCGCACCTAAAAACACATACACAACCCCCCCCCCTCAGCAGAATTGACTTAAACCCCCCAAAAATAAACCATATATACATATACACTCATACATACACACACACATATACACAAGCACACACAAATATATACAGTACATGCACACATACATACACATATATACATATACACATACATATATAAACACACATATATACATATACACAAGCACACACATGCACACAATTTACATATACACATATAAACACAGAAATACACAAATATATACACATATATACATACACACATACACAAACACATATATACACATATACACAAATATATACACGCACAAAACATATACACAGACTGGGCCACAGCAACGCGTGGCAGGGGACTACTAGTTTAACTTATAAATTTGAGACCACATCAAACAACAATCGAACTATACAGAAACAGAGTCACAAATATACATCTTTGCACGACTAACAGAAGACAAAAGGTTAGAGTAGAATACACTTAAACACTATACCTATAACACTCAGTTACATGAACAGAAGTGAAATGTTACTTCTAATTAGTATACTCACTCTTCTTTTTTGAAAAAAATTCTAAATCTGACTTTGAATGCGGTATTATTTTTACATATACAGTAGAATCTCGCTTATCCAACCTTCACTCATCCAACGTTCTGTATAATCCAATGCAGTCTGCCTCCCGCCCAGATCCACAGCTATTTCAATACAATGTTTTGGTGATAAATTCATAAATACAATAATTACTACATAACTTTTCTGTGTATTGAACTACTTTTTCTGTTGATTTGTTGTAAAACATGATATTTTGGTGCTTAATTTGTAAAATCATAACGTAATTTGACGTTTCATAGGCTTTTCCTTAATTCCTCCTTATTATCCAACATTTTTGCTTACCCAGCATTCTGCCGACCCATTTATGTTGGATAAGCGAGACTCTACTGTAATCCAATTCTCCACATTTTTCCATCTCAAAGGATCCATTCTTTTTGGAATATATACATGCAAATCAAGATAGTTTTGCATAACATAAATCCATTGCTACAGCCTTTAGTACAACAGTTGTAGGATTATTTTCTCTTGATTAGTTTTCCTTAATGACTCAATTATGAAATGACAAGCCAACACATAAATGAATCTCATCAGTTCAGTGGGTATATTCCAGATAAGTTTAGCAACAGAATTTCAGGCCAGTGTTTGCAAATTGCCAGTTTGCTCACCCTGTACTGTAGCCCCATCGAACAACAACATCAACATCATCATCAACAAAACAGAGCAGATCATATGGGGGTAATGCACTTCCTCTTGATTTAAGTTTAGGCTTTTGATCTGAAAATGGGAATAATTTTCCCCATGGACAAGCATACCATTTCCCTTCCAAAGTGTATAGCCCACTTTGTATCTACTTAGTTTAATATATAATGACTGAACCTTATAACAACGGACAAATCCACCCAACAAGCAGTTTTTTTTTTTAGAAATCTGGGAGAATATGTGAAATTCCAAAGGACATTTAACATATTCTCCCAAATATTCCCTCTCATTAAAAAAAATGGGGAGAAAAAAGATCCGGGAAACCACAAGCTTGACCTCAATACCCGCAAAAAAAATTATTGCATATTACGGAGGATTATATAGGAGCCGGCTTGCAAGTATCTTGATTAAAATGAAGTGATTAGTAGAAAACAGCATGAGTTTGCCAAAACAAACCCAGCCAAGCTAAACTTGTATCTCTTTATTTTTCGTGATATTTTGATCAGCAAACTGAGCAAATATTGAATAGACCAAAACACCATAATTAGTGAAAAAGCACGCTTAAAGAGTCATCATCAATTGCAGCACTTCAAAACTAGGGGCCCTTCTACACTGCCAGATCAAATCCAGATTATCTGCTTTGAACTAGATTATATGACAGTGTAGACTCATTTAATCCAGGTCAAATCAGATAATCTGAATTATCTGCTTTGATAATCTGGATTATATGGTTGTATAGAAGGGGCCTGGATAGTCTGGAGTGCTGTAGTCTTCAGTAGTTGATGCACCACAAATATTTTTTATCAATGATTATATGATGATGATGATAATAATAATAATAACACTTTATTTATATTCTCCCCTATCTCCCCGAGGTGACTCAGAGGGAATTACATCTTATGTACAAACACAAACACAGGCAAACATTCAATGCCTTGATGAAATTCACAGACAAAGGCATCTCCGGATTCTGGAGGCAGTGCTCAACTCTGGCTCTGAGGGAGGTGTTTGTTTCCATTTCCAAACCAAGGTGGCTGCATTGTCCATAGACACCTCCTGGTTATGTGGAGAGCACGAATGCTTGAAGCGCCTTTTAACGTTTTCTCACCAAGGCGGTACCTATTAATCTACTCACATTTGCATGTTTTCGAAATACTAGGTTGGCAAGAGTTGGGGCTAACAGCAGGAGCTCACCCTGCTCCCGGGATACAAACTGCCTACCTTCATGTCAACACGTTCAGCAGCTTAACGGTTTAACCTGTTGCACCACTGTGGCCCCTTTTAGGTTTTTAGATAAGGTTGCATAAATCCTTATCAAATTGGCAAATAATAGAAAACTACTTTTCCCAAGGCACACAGATTGAAATCCAGGCAACAAAGCAGATGATATGAAGGCCCTTCCACACAGCCCTATATCCCAGAATATCAAAGCAGATCATCCACAATATCTGCTTTGAACTGGGTTATCTAAGGCCACATTGCCATATAATCCAGTTCAATGTGAATTTTCAACAGCTGTGTGCAGGCCCGTAGCCAGGATTTTGATGGGGGGGGGGGTTTGATTTGGGGAGGGGGGCTGAGTCTGAGTGAGAGAGGGTCTACCCTAGCAAACCTTTTGTATCGTTATCCCAATACCCCCATGCATATGGGATATATTGAGCATGGTGATCAGATCACGATATGAATAAACATAACAGTTTAAATAATGTACCGGAAAGGCATTCTCGCGGACCACCCTGAGAATTTTTTTGGGGGGGGAGCTGAAGCCCCTCAAGCCCCCGGCTGTGTGGAAAGGACCTCAGCAGAGATATGCTTAGAGCTAAACCCAAACTTAAAGTCAGAATAAACCCACTTCAAGGAAGGGACGAACCACTTAGGGAAGTCCCATTGATGTCCATGTCTCTAGACAACAATCAATTTGGATGTTGGCTATTCTGTCCCTTGGAGCCGACTTCAGCGCATGACCACACTATCCTACAGTTTTCTGGTTGAGATTGATTAAAAAAAGGTTGCCATTGCCATCTTTCCAGATGTTTTGAACTTCAACACAAAAATAGAATTATGAGTGTTCTTTGCAAAATGGTGATGCACAAAGTCTTCTTGATAATTATTCTATCTGTTTCTAAGAGATAGATAGATACTTACAGACCTTCTGTAAGTGGAACATACAGAAGGTCTGTTTTAGTCCAGGATCCTGATTCTTTCCAATGGAATGAGACACCTCGAAGCTACACAAGAGACCATTCGTCATCTTCTCTTATTGTTCTAACTTGTATTCAGAAACAATATTCTCCACTCAAACCATCCCATAAAGATCTCGTCCACATACAGCACTTTCTAACCTAGGATGTATGGGAATGGCGTGCTGGAAAATGTATCTTTAGGATGGTAGTCGTAAAGAACTAGGGCTAAACATTTCAATGGAAATACTTTGAATGTATAAAAAGATCTGCAGCTTATGCACTGAGTGGGAATACGTTATCTGGAAACAGATTGAGAATCAACGTCAGGTGGGGTTAAACCAGGCATGGGCAAACTTCGGCCCTCCAGGAGTTTTGGACTTAGTTATTTATTTGTGGTATTTGTATCCCGTCATTCTCAACCCCGAAGGGGACTCGGGGCAATTCACAGTGTTGGCAACAATTCAATGCCATTGATAAAAATCAGTATAAAACATCAAAATTGACTCTCCCCTGATAAAACATTAAACATTATTAAACACATTACATAAAATAACATCACATATCACACAAAGACAACCTCAGGCCCTTCATTTCACCCCTCAGCAGCTGCTTAAGTGGAAAAGGGAAAAGGAAGGGGCCTGAAGCTGTAAGGAATTGTGGGAGTTGAATGTGTTAAACTGCCAACCTGCATGTGTTAAACTCAAGACCTTCAGGATGCTGGACTCCAACCCCTGTCTTCCTCATCCCTAGACGCTATGACAAGAGTTGATGGGAGTTGAGATACAGCTGCATCTGGAAGGCTGCCCGTTATGCTGTTTATTCAGGCTTTGAAAGTAGATACAAGGTTTGTGAATAGGGTGTCTAACCATTCCATAACCTCTGAGCCACACAAGGATTGTTGGGTTGCCATTCCCATAATTCCCCAGAGATTTTTTCCCTCTCTGTCAGGAGCGACTTGAGAAACTGCAAGTTGCTTCTGGTGTGAGAGAACTGGCCCTCTGTAAGGACATTGCCCAGGAGATGCCAAGATGTGTTACCATCCTGTGGGAGGCTTCTCTCATGCCCAGCACGGGGAGCTGGAGCTGACAGATGGGAGCTCACCTGCACAAGGGTTTAATCCATTGTGCCACCGGGGGCTTCCCCCAGAGAATAATGTAAAGGGATGGGAGTTGTCCTCCAGGAACATCCGGGGATCCAAAGGGAGTCAAAGCCCAAGAGGACAATGTAAAACAGTTATACTTTCCCCATCCATGGATTCAATGCCCTGTTGAAAGTAAGCATGAACCTTGAGGAAAATGAGGCTGACACCCTGGGTTGCTCTTCATATAGGATGTACCATCACAAATGAAGGAACGGGGCATTCTGTGCTTAGGGCTCAGATGGAGGACTATTTGGTGCTAAGGACCTGCAGAGAGGGCCTGGCCCTTCCACACAACCACTTCACCCAGAATATCAAGACAGACAATCCACACTACCTATTTTGAACTGAATTATCTGGGGCCCTTCCACATAGCTGTATCAAATCCAGACTAAACTGGAATATATGGAGGTGTGGACTCAAGATATCCCAGTATTGTGGATTTCTGAGTTATGTGGCTGTATAGAAGGGCCTGAGTCTATAATGCCATATAAACCAGTTCAATGTGGATTTGATACAGCTGTGTGGAAGGGGATTCACTGAAGTCCTAAGCCTCTCCCTTTGCCAGGCCCGGATCATGGCCTTTGGCTGCCTAAGGCCAAAGGCACTGCCCCCGCCCCCAGCTCCGCCCAGCCACTGGCTCCGCCCCCTCCCTGCCCCCCACCACTCCCCCCGGGTCCGCCCCCGCCGGCGCGAGGAGGAGGAGGAAGGAAAGCCCCACCCCCGGAGCCGATGCTGCGCATGTGGGACAGTGGCCCCAAGGGCGGGGCCTCCTCCCGGGGCCGTGACATGCCGGCTTCCTCAGAAGTGGCGAAATCGCCTTGGGAGAAAGGGACGAGCTGTGAGGGAGCATCTCCCCCGCGGTTCGCCCCTCCCTCCCAGGGCCGTGACATGCCGGCTGCCTCAGATTTTTCGCCACTTCTGAGGCGAGCTGGCGGCATGCCCCCTCCCTCCCAGGGCGGGAGGGTTTAGGAGGGAGGGCTTTAGAAGGGAAGGACGATCTTTGGCGCTTCTGCGCCTGTGCGCAGGGGGGCACCATAGATTCGCAGAGGCAGCAGAACTGCTTCTGAAAGTCTATGGCACCCTGCGCGCAGGCGCAGAAGCGCCAAAGATCGAAGTTGTTTTTTTTTATAAAAAAAATTATTTTGGGGGGTCCAAATCGGCCGCCCCCCCCCCAATTCTGCCGCCCGAGGCCATGGCCTCGGGTGGCCTTATGGGTAATCCGGGCCTGCCCTTTGCTGCTCAGAGAGGGCCCTTCCACACAGGCATATCACCCAGAATATCAAGGCAGACAATCCACAGTTTCTACTTTCAAGTTGTAAGCCACTTCCTTAAGAAGGAAAGAGAGAGAAGGAAGGAGGAAGTGAAAGAAGAGAGAGAAGTTCAATGTGGGTTTGATATAGATGTGTGGAAGAGGCCTTAGACCAGTGTTTCCCAACCTTTTTTGAGCCGCGGCACACTTTTAACATTTAAAAAATTCGGGGGCACACCACCAACCAAAATGACACAAAATGACACTCTAACACAGTAAAGAACGGCTGGGGGTTGGTGGCCTGCTGGGAGCAGCTGCTGGGAGTGCCGAGAAGTCGGGAGGGCGGAGCCAGGCTGCGCCATGCCCCGCCCCCAACCCCCGTCATCACCTCACCCAGCAGCTGCACCACCCATGAGGCGGCAGTGCCAAGCACGCGGTGCCAGAGCCAGAACAATGCTGGCTTGGCACAGTCCCCTCACGGCTGGAGCAGCTGCTGGGAGGGCCGAAGCCGGGGGAGGGGTTAGAGCGAGGCCGCGCCATGCCCCACCCCCACCCCCCCCCAGCTTCAGCTCTCCAACAGGCCGCGCCATGCCCAGCCCCCTCCCCCAGCTTCAGCTCTCCTACAGGAGGAGCATGAGCGGTGGACGGGCTTCAGTGGGCGGGGCTCCTCCTCCACGTGGCTTCAGCAAGAGAAGGGCGAGAGTCATGGTGGGAGTCATGGCGGATTGGAGGCTGGCTGGGGAAACGGCCGAAGGAGGCGGCGCCCCGGTCCCTTCTTCTTTTTCTTCTTTTTCTTCGCCACTGCCCGGCCCTTCCTCCTCCCCCCAAGCAGCAGGAGTTCGGCAGGAGGAGGGGGGGAGGAAGGGGGGCAGAGAGCTTTTCTCGCGGCACAGCAGGAGGTCCGTCACGGCACACTAGTGTGCCACGGCACACTGGTTGAGAAAGACTGCCTTAGACACCATCTGTTCTTAGAAACTAAGCATGATCAGCCCTGGTTAGTCCCTGGATGGGAGACTGTAAATGAATAACAGGAGCTAGATAGCAGGCATGGGAAAACTTTGACCTTTTGGTGTTTTGGATTTCACCTCTCACAACAGCCCACTGGCTGTTACGAATTGTAGGAGTTGAAGTCCAAAACACCTGGAAGACCAAAGTTGCCCCATGCATGCTAGATAAGCTATAATTGAGGAGGAGGAGCTGGTAGAGTCATCTCTGAGTATTCCCTGCCTAAGAAAACCCTATGAACTCCATGGGGCTGTGATAAACTGAGGCCCCTTCCACACAGCCGTATAACCCAGAACATCAAGGCAGACAACCCACAATCTGGCCATGTTTACATTAGCTATGGCCACTGACGGATGTGTGCTGTTTTAGTCTGAGTTTTATTTTGTTGTGACATGCTTATATGCTTGATCCAATTGTATTTTATATCGTGTTTTATGCCATGTCTTGTTTTGGGCATTTGTGAATTGTGTGTAAGCCGCCCCAAGTGTCTTCAGGGAAATGGGTGCAGGTTATAAGCATCAAGTTGTTGTGAGTTTTCCGGGCTATCTGGCCATCTTTCAAAAGCATTCTCTCCTGACATTTCCCCTGCATCTATGGCAGGAATCCTTAGAGGTTGTGAGGTCTGCTGGAAACTAGGGAAGTGGGGTGTATCTATCTGTGGAATGTCCAGGGTGGGAGAAAGAATTTTGTATGGTGGATGCAAGCGGGAATGTGGCAATTAGCTATTAAATGCTGATCAAGCTGACCAATGGCAACATTCAGTAGGATTCCTTCCCTGGATCCATATTCCTATGAGTGGCAAAATGCTGCTGAAATACATTGGTCATGCAGCTTGGAAACCACCAGGGGCGGTCCTACAGGTAGGCCAAGTAAGCGGCCGCATAGGGCACCATCTGGGAAGGGGGCACCATCCTGGCCGCATGGGGTGCCATCCTGGCCCTGCCGATGTTCCTCAGGCAGTGCTGCAGCTGCCTGCTTTTGGGCCCCGGCCTTGTGTGCTTGATGTCGCTTCTGGGCATGCGCGGAGGTTTTCGCACAGGCGCAGTTGCTCCAGAGCTGAAGTTGAACACAGGAACAACTGCACATGCGCGAAAACCTCCGCGCATGCCCAGTAGCTCCCTTGCGCAGAAGCCTGTAAGCAAAGCACTCCCTATCGGGCAGGCAGGGAGTGCTTCCCATCTCCCTTTGTCTCCGCCGCGTGCGTTTTGTGGGGAAGGAGAAAATAATCAGTGAAGGAAGTGTAAGTGAAGGAATGAATGAAGGGCTTTCCTCCTCCTCCTCTGTGACCTCTTCTCTCCCTCCTTCCTTTCTTCGGCTCTATTTCTGTCTAGACCTGAGGGGCCTGAGGGTATGAGGAGTTGTGGGAGTTGGAGTCCAAAACACCTAGAGGGAGGGAGGGCCCAAGTTTGCCCAGGCCTCATTTCGCCTGTATTCGACCTCATTTGAACATTTTGGCTGTTTTTCTATTTACATTTACATTGGGATCCTAATTTTGGACTTATGGGAGACTCCTATGAATTATGAGTCGGGTGATAGGTAATATATTCTGATTTTGATGCATTTACAATGCATTTCTTGTTGATTATTATACAGTTCTGCTTAATATTGTCATACAATATAATACAAATACAATATAACAATAGAATAATGATATATTTTATATTACATGTAATATTACAAACAATATTGCAGTATAGTGATATTGTGCAAAATAGTGAGATATAACATTTTATTTTACTTTATTTTGGGTTATTTGAGTTTTATAGGAGTCATGAAAATATTTAGTAGAGGATAATTTTATTTAAATAAATAATTTTATTTATTATTTTATATAATAATATTATAATATAAAGTTATATTATATTATAATGTCAATATATTATAATATAATTATATTGTAATTAACTATAATATAATTATGAAATAATATAGTATGAGTATGGTATAATATATTGTATATACATTGATACAATATAATACTACTAATGGTATTGTGATATTATAATTGTATATTTGTTTTACATTGGGGGAATAATGTTTTTTGGGGGCGCCAAAATAATGTTCGCTTACCATTTAAAATTACCTTAGACCGCCCCTGGAAACCACAAAACCTTCTGTATGGTCATACAGCATGGAAACCTCCATGCCTTCTGTAGCTCGACATGGAGTGGGATGAGGACTTCCCTGGATTCCCGCACACCCAGCCTGGATACTACACAACATTCCAGTGATCTGTTGTGAGTTTTCCGGGCTGCATCCTCACAACCTCTGAGGATGCCTGCCATAGATGCAGGCTAAACGTCAGGAGAGAATGCTTCTGGAACATCGCCAGGCAGCCCGGAAAACTCACAACAACCCAGTGATTCCGGCCATGACAGCCTTCGACAATACAAGAATTAAGTGCTTATGACGACGACGACGACGATCTCTGCTTTGAACTGGGTGATCTGAGTCTGCACTGCCATATAACCCAGTTCAATGTGGATTGTATACAGTTGTATGGAAGGGCCCTGAGAGAATGGGGCTCACTCCCGGTCTAGGGCAGGGCAGAGGCAAACCCTCCCGACAAGCCTGTCTCCACCCCGGAGCCGCTTCTTGGCTTACCCTCCTGTCCGGCGGATGGAGAAGCTCCCAGGCGCAGCAGCAGCAGCAGCAGCAAAAACAGCCCGGGAACCGGCTCCGGGCGCATGGCTGTGCTGGAAGGAAGGACGGGAGGGAGGGGGCTCGAGGGAGGGAGGGGGCTCCCCAAGGGCTTCCTCCTCCGCCTCTTCGGTCCAGAAGTCGGAGGCGGGGTCCTGTCTAGCCGGTCAAAGGAAACTCTCAGGGCTACAGTTGCGGGCACCCGAAAGGCGGATGCCCTAGGGCAGTGTTTTTCAACCTTTTTTGAGCTGCGGCACATTTTTTACATTTACAAAATCCTAGGGCACACCACCAACAAAAAATGACACAAAATGACACTCTAACACAGTAATACATATAGTTAATATGTTTTAAAATGTATTTATACACTCACTTAGTGTGAAACCTTGGGCCTGTTTCGATGAACACAACATAGATATCCTGGCAGGAATGGCAGAAAGACACAAACTTCCCACACAGAACTCCCATAACCAAGAGAAAATGCTATAAGAGTTTGGTGGGCATTGACCTTGAGTTTTGGAGTTGTAGTTCACCGACATCCAGAAAGCACTGTGGACTCAAACAATGTTGGATCAGGACCAAACTTGGCATGAATACTCAATATGGCCAAATGTGAACACAGATGGAGTTTGGGGAAAATAGACCTTGACATTTGGGCAGGGCCGGCCCCGCCCATTCCGCGGCCTACGTGGTCGCGTAGGGCAGTGTTTCCCAACCTTTTTTGAGCCACGGCACACTTTTTACATTTACAAAATCCTGGGGCACACCACCAACCAAAATGACACTCTAACACAGTAATACATATAGTTAATATGTTTTTAAATGTATTTATACACTCAGTGTGAAACCTGGGCCTGTTTCAATGAACACAACATAGATATCCTGGCAGGAATCGCAGAAAGACACAAACTTTCCACACAGAACTCCCATAACCAAGAGAAAATGCTGTAAGAGTTTGGTGGGCATTGACCTTGAGTTTTGGAGTTGTAGTTCACCTATATCCAGAGAGCACTGTGGACTCAAACAATGTTGGATCAGGACCAAACTTGGCATGAATACTCAATATGCCCAAATATGAACGCAGATGGAGTTCAGGGGAAATAGACCTTGACATTTGGGAGTTGTAGTTCCTGGGATTTATAGTTCCCCTACAATCAAAGAGCATTCTGAACCCCACCAATGATAGAACTGGGCCAAACGTCCCACACAGAACCCCCAGGAGGCAAGAGGAGGTCTCTACTTGGGGAAAGGGAGGCGGGCCTTCCCAATGCATGGAGAGGGAGAGACCAAGTAGACCACGGGTGGGGAGGGGGGGTGTTTGTAATTTTGTGTCTTTATCGAGGTAGGTTTCTTAGGGTTTTTATACTTCAACACACTAGACTCTTCCCCCCCCCCTTCCTGGAGGTTCCAATTTCCCACGGCACATCTGATGATTGCTCACGGCACACTAGTGTGCCCTGGCACACTGGTTGAGAAACACTGGCGTAGGGCGATGGACCTGGGAGGGCGTCGCGAACTGGGGGGGCGCGCGCTGGCCGCCCCACCCTGCCCCGCCACTGCATCCGCAGCCAGCTGTGGCGCTGCCGCCGGCGTGCGCACGGCTGGGTGGGATGCCAGCACGCATGCGCGGGCCGGCGTCGCCGCCGGGGCGGGACATCGCGCGTGTGCGCCACCGCGCAGAATGCACTCGGGGGCCGCGGGACGCCAGCGCGCATGTACGAGGCCGTCCAGGAGTCACCGGGGGGGGGGGAGCGCAAAAATAAGGTTTGCCTACCCCCCCGGGAGAGGTGAGGCCGCTCCTGCATTT
The DNA here is from genome assembly GCA_030556195.1 of Anolis apletophallus. Classification (NCBI taxonomy): domain Eukaryota; kingdom Metazoa; phylum Chordata; class Lepidosauria; order Squamata; family Anolidae; genus Anolis; species Anolis apletophallus. The sequence continues at coordinate 50,603,240 of JARBWK010000011.1, read as the reverse complement.
GGGAGTTACAGTTTCTGGGATTTATAGTTAACACACAATCAAAGAGCATCCTGAACTCTTGCAACAATGGAATTCAACCAAACTTGGCGTATTAAACTCTCATTACCAACAGAAAGTACTGAAAGGGTTTGTTTGGGAATTGACCTTGAGTTTGGAAGCTGTAGTTCACCTACACCCAGAGAGTACTGTGGACTCAAACAATATGTTATGTTGTTTGTTTCCTATCCAGAATCACAATGTTGGAAGGAGGCTCACCACTTTAAGGTCCCTAAAACAGGCATGGGAAAACTTTGGCCCTCTGGGTGCTTTGGACTTCAATTCCCACCATTCCTAACAGCCTGAGGCCCTTTCCTGCTTAAGTGGCTGAGGGGGGAAAGGAAAAGGGCCTGAGGCTGCTAGGAATGGTGGGAGTTGGAGTCCAAAACACCTGGAAGGTCCAAGTTTGCCCATGCCAGCTTTCGACAGAGACCTCTTCCTCCCCCCCTTCGTGGCCTTTCTTCCCCCTCCTGCCGAACACTTACTTGTTCTTCTACATTGCCACTTCTGCCGCCATTTTGATCCGAGGGGGCAGCGTGAGCGTGTTCAGGAGGGGAGGGGGAGGGAGGAAGACGTGACCCGTGTGGGCGCTACTGCGCAGACTCGCCCCAGAGCAAAGCGAGGCAAAGTGAGCAGAGCGAGGCTGGGAAGAAGGGAGCCCGAGTGGGGAAGAAAAAGTGTTCGGTAGGAGGGGGAAGAAAGGGATTGGAGGTTCTCATTTTCCACGGCACACCTGATGATCGCTCACGGTACACTAGAGTGCCCCGGCACACTGGTTGGGAAACACTGCCCTAGGGCGTAAGCCCTTCGACACAGCCATAGCACCCAGAACAGTGTTTCTCAACCTTCCGCGATGACCCCTTAATACAGTTCCTCGTGTTGTGCTTACCCCTCCTACCACAACATTATTTTCGTTGCTACTTCATAACTGTACTTTTGCTTGTGTTATGAATCGTCATGTAAATATCTGATATGCAGGATGCATTTTCATTCACTGGACCAAACTTGGCACAAATACATGGTATGCCCAAATGTGAATACTGGTGGGGGTTTTGTCATTTGGGATTGGTAGTTGCCGGAATTTATAGTTCACCTACAATCAAAGAGCATTCTGAACTCCTCCAAGGATGGAATTGAACCAAACTTGGCAAACAGGACTCCCATGAGCAACAGAAAATACTGAGAGGGTCTGGTGGGCATTGACCTTGAATTCTGGAGTTGTAGTTCACCTACATCCTGAGAGCAATGTGGACTCAAACCATGATGGATCTGGACCAAACTTGGCACAAATACTCAATATGTCCAAATGTGAACAATGGTGGAATTTGGGGAAAACAGACCTTGAAATTGGGAGTTGTATGTTCTGAGATTTATAGTTCACCTACAATTAAAGAGCATTCTGAACCCCACCAATGGTAGAATTGGGCCAAACTTCTGACACAGAATCCCCATGAGCAACAGAAAATACTGTGTTTTCTGATGGTCCTCGATGATCCCACTGACACCCCCTCACAACCTCCCAGGGAACCTGACCCCCAGGTGGTGCAGTGGGTTAAACCGCTGAGCTGCTAAGCTTGTTGACAGAAAGGTCAGGTTTGAATCCGGGGAGTGGCGTGAGCTTCCACTGTCAGCCCCAGCTTCTGCCAACCTAGCAGTTTGAAAAAAACATGCAAATATGGGTAGATCAATAGGTACCGCTCCGGCGGGAAGCTAATGGTGCTCCATGCAGTCATGTTGGCCACAGGACCTTAGAGGTGTCTACGGACAACGGCGGCTCTTCGGCTTAGACATGGAGATGAGCACCACACCCCAAAGTCGAACACGACTGGACTTAATGTCAGGGGAAAACCTTTACCTTTAATATATAATATGGAATATTATATATAATATTATATCTTGGCTTTTCTTCGCGAATGAAGATTCAGGAAGGACTCATCCCACGCTTTCTACAAGCGCGTTGATGACTTGGAGGTTGGATGTGTCCTTCAAGCCTGTGCAATGGATTTTTCTGGTGGAGCGCAGCGTGCACAGAAATGGCCTCACCTTTAAACCAAAGGTTTGTCTCCTGGGGCCTAGCAAGCTGGGATGGTGGCAGCGAGGTCCTCAGGTCGTAGGTTTGGTTCAAGTTTCCTTTTCTAGATGGTTGACCTTACAGGGTTTATTTATTTATTTATTTCCGGCATTTTACCCCGCTCTTCTCAACCCCCGAGGGGGGACTCAGAGCGGCTTCCAAAAAGGCACAATTTGATGCCAACACAGTAAAACACATAAAACACAGTATAAAACCCCCCAAAACATTACACATTAAAATACAATTACATCAACATATCATACACATTCATTTAAGTTTTTTAAAAATGCTGCCTTGTGCTAGTGTGCAAACGCCTAGTCCCATAGCCAGGCTTTTACTTTTTTCCTGAATGCCAGGAGGAATGGAATTGATCGTATGTCACTAGGAAGCACATTCCACAGATGGGGAGCCACCACCGAGAAGGCCGTCTCCCTCGTCCCCACCAGCCGCATTTGAGAAGTCGGCGGGAGCGAGAGCAGGGCCTCCCCGGATGATCTTAAATTACGAGGTGGGATGTAGCGGGTTAGACGAGCACCATCTGCCCGGGTTTGAAATCAGAGTTTTCCTTCTCCTAGGATGGTTGCCAAAAGGCGAGAGAGCCCATCCTGCCCTTTGACGCTCTTTGTCAGACCCTTCGGTTGTCACCTGTCTGGCATGGGAGGCTCTACTGGAGCATAGCTTACAACTTCATTAGGGTATGCAAGCCTCTCCCCCACAACAAGGGGGTGCCAACAGAGAGGAATATCATATTTATTTATTTATTTATTAATTATTTCAGCTTGATAGACCGCTCTATCCGAAGCTCAGAGCGGTTTACAGCAATAAAATCACATGTTAAAACATATAAAAAGTACGATATCATAAAACCAGTTTAAAAACCCTACTCCCCACATAAACTACAATAAATCAACATATGATACAAGTGGCAGCAGTGGATCGGCACATAGTGAAGCGGCAACGGCTCGGCGAGGTGGAAGTTATGGCAGGCACCAGTCAAGGACCGAATGCCTGTCTAAACAGCCAGGTCTTACAGGAGCTACGGAATGTCATTAAGTCCCGTAGAGCTCTCGTCTCCGCTGGCAGCGAGTTCCACAAGGCCGGTGCGGCCACTGAAAATGCCCTCTGCCGCGTACTGGATAATCTACAAATCTTCATGCCAGGAACCTCCAGCATGTTGAGCCCCTCTGAGCGCAGTGATCTTCTGGGCACGTATATAACAAATATAATCTATATAAATAAAAATGTAATGTTTGTTTGTGTGATTAACATAACTCAAAAACTGCTTGGACGAATGACTGCCAAATTTGGCCACAATACACCTACTAACCCAAGGAGTGACCTCACTCAAAAAAACCTGATTTTGTCATTTTGGGAGTTGTAGTTGCTGGGATTTATAGTTCACCTACAATCAAAGAGCAATCTGAACTTCACCAATGATGGAATTGAACCAAACGTGGCACACAGGACTCCCATGACCAGAATTGGGCCAGAGTTCCCACACAGAACCCCCATGACCAACAGAAAATACTTAAGGCCATTCAGTCCAATTCCCTTTACCAGGGAAGAAAACATAGTCAAAGCCCTCTTAACAAAGAGCCATCCAGCCATAGATATAACTAGATATATATGATTCACACACAACAACAACAACAACAACAATTTTATTGATTAGCCAGAAGCCATATCAAATACAAACAGAACACAGACACATTGCAATGATTCTAAAAACAATCTGAGGAGAATTCTAGACCATTACATCAATTAAACCCCTGTTTTGCCCAGCAGGAGGGATTCTAAGGGAGGTGGTAATTCACAGGTCCTCATCTCCAACACAATTTATTCCAATTGCATCTATGTAATCAGATCTTAGTTTCGTGGCTTTACAGAGAAAACGAGCAGTAGCATCTGTTATCAGCTTGTTGGAGCCGGCCAGCAGAAGTGAGACTTTTGCTAGAGGGTCCCAATGATTTTTTCCCACGAGAACTATCTCTAGCAGTTGTTTTCTCTCTATTTGATAGATTTTACAATAAAGCAGAAGATGAGTTAGATCTTCGATCTCAGGGGCACCACAAATACTCTTCATAGGGAATTTTCTTGAACCTCCCATATCTCACCATTGAATCTAATTGCTCAAACCTGGCTCTAGTGAAAATTTTCCTTAGGTGGTGTAACCTTCCTTGCTGTAAGTAAGTGGTTAGTTGGAAGGATTTCTTAAAACCACTCAACCATCTCAGGGAAACAATAGAACCCAAGGAGTCTATATCGGTTTGGGCCGCAATGTCATTAATTCGTTGGCGCACTTCTTTGAAGTGCTTGATTCACACACAGATATAGTACTATAGATTTGAAAGGGACCCCTAAAGAAGGACAATTCTCTGTTGCATGTTCCAGAGTGGGCAAACCAGACAATCTCCACATCAACACTGGCAGAGAAACAGCAAGAAATACTATTTACCCACAAGCATCAATAAATCTTCTTATATATATAAAGGAAGAGTCGTCATGGAAAGACCGTCCCAAACAGAGAAACCTTACAACGCAGAGACACCAAACTTGCCAACAGAAATAGGCCTCAGACAAGGTACATTTGTAGCAAAGAAACTTTCCCCCCCAAAACCTAAAAGGCCCCCAAAACAACGAGTAAAAAAAACACTACATTTCCCAGCATCCTCCAGGGCTGCCAACAACTTTCCCAGCCTCTACATTCTGACAACATGATTGGCTGCCAATAAGGGCGGATTTGCATAACTCCTGTACTGGCCAGCCAACATGAACATTCCGACCCATAACAAACTGTCAGAGGAGGATAAGGCAAAGGGCTGAGGCACAAACACAAACACCCAATTCACTTCCCACAGAAAATTTACACCCCTACAAATCACAGACCACGTCCAAAATTGACAGTAAGGCTTCATTAACTTAATTTCCCTGACTAGGCCTCACTTAATGGAATGCTGTTTACGCTCTGAATTGACAGTAAGGCTTCATTAACTTGATTCTCCCGACTAGCCCTCAGCTCATTGGACATTGTGTATGGCCTGAATTGACAGTAAGGCTTCATTAACTTGCTGTTCCTGACTAGGCCTCAGCTCATGGGACATTGCGTATGGCCTGAATTGACAGTAAGGCTTCATTAACTTGCTGTTCCTGACTAGGCCTCAGCTCATGGGACATTGTGTATGGCCTGAATTGACAGTAAGGCTTCATTAACTTGCTGTTCCTGACTAGGCCTCAGCTCATGGGACATTGTGTATGGCCTGAATTGACAGTAAGGCTTCATTAACTTGCTGTTCCTGACTAGGCCTCAGCTCATGGGACATTGTGTATGGCCTGAATTGACAGTAAGGCTTCATTAAGGCTCCTCATTAAGCTCATGGGACATTGTGTATGGCCTGAATTGACAGTGCTTCATTAACTTGCTGTTCCTGACTAGGCCTCAGCTCATGGGACATCAGCTCATTGGACATTGTGTATGGCCTGAATTGACAGTAAGGCTTCATTAACTTGCTGTTCCTGACTAGGCCTCAGCTCATGGGACATTGTGTATGGCCTGAATTCACAGTAAGGCTTCATTAACTTGCTGTTCCTGACTAGGCCTCAGCTCATGGGACATTGTGTATGGCCTGAATTCACAGTAAGGCTTCATTAACTTGCTGTTCCTGACTAGGCCTCAGCTCATGGGACATTGTGTATGGCCTGAATTGACAGTAAGGCTTCATTAACTTGCTGTTCCTGACTAGGCCTCAGCTCATGGGACATTGTGTATGGCCTGAATTGACAGTAAGGCTTCATTAACTTGCTGTTCCTGACTAGGCCTCAGCTCATGGGACATTGCGTATGGCCTGAATTGACAGTAAGGCTTCATTAACTTGCTGTTCCTGACTAGGCCTCAGCTCATGGGACATTGTGTATGGCCTGAATCGACAGTAAGGCTTCATTAACTTGCTGTTCCTGACTAGGCCTCAGCTCATGGGACATTGCGTATGGCCTGAATTCACAGTAAGGCTTCATTAACTTGCTGTTCCTGACTAGGCCTCAGCTCATGGGACATTGTGTATGGCCTGAATTGACAGTAAGGCTTCATTAACTTGCTGTTCCTGACTAGGCCTCAGCTCATGGGACATTGTGTATGGCCTGAATTGACAGTAAGGCTTCATTAACTTGCTGTTCCTGACTAGGCCTCAGCTCATGGGACATTGTGTATGGCCTGAATTGACAGTAAGGCTTCATTAACTTGCTGTTCCTGACTAGGCCTCAGCTCATGGGACATTGTGTATGGCCTGAATTGACAGTAAGGCTTCATTAACTTGCTGTTCCTGACTAGGCCTCAGCTCATGGGACATTGTGTATGGCCTGAATTGACAGTAAGGCTTCATTAACTTGCTGTTCCTGACTAGGCCTCAGCTCATGGGACATTGTGTATGGCCTGAATTGACAGTAAGGCTTCATTAACTTGCTGTTCCTGACTAGGCCTCAGCTCATGGGACATTGTATGGCCTGAATTGACAGTAAGGCTTCATTAACTTGCTGTTCCTGACTAGGCCTCAGCTCATGGGACATTGTGTATGGCCTGAATTGACAGTAAGGCTTCATTAACTTGCTGTTCCTGACTAGGCCTCAGCTCATGGGACATTGTGTATGGCCTGAATTGACAGTAAGGCTTCATTAACTTGCTGTTCCTGACTAGGCCTCAGCTCATGGGACATTGTGTATGGCCTGAATTGACAGCAAGGCTTCCTTAACTTGGTTTCCCCGACTAGGCCTCAGCTCATGGGACATTGTGTATGGCCTGAATTGACAGCAAGGCTTCCTTAACTTGCTTTCCCCGACTAGGCCTCAGCTCATGGGACATTGTGTATGGCCTGAATTGACAGCAAGGCTTCATTAACTTGCTGTTCCTGACTAGGCCTCAGCTCATTGGACATTGTGTATGGCCTGAATTGACAGTAAGGCTTCATTAACTTGCTGTTCCTGACTAGGCCTCAGCTCATGGGACATTGTGTATGGCCTGAATTGACAGTAAGGCTTCATTAACTTGCTGTTCCTGACTAGGCCTCAGCTCATGGGACATTGTGTATGGCCTGAATTTACAGTACATACAAACAAAAGAACTAATCCGGGCTGGTATACAGAACAGAAAGAAACACACTGAGAATGACACATACAGATATTGTGTAGCCTTTCATATTGGGCATTGCCCTTCTGGAATTTTGAGCGTTGATTTTTTGATTTTTTCATTATACATGTTATATATCATATTGTTTATTTTTCTACTTAGGCTGAGACCTGGTGGTTTGAGATATATATGCTACTGCTATAGAGATATGATTGTTGCATGATTATCATCTACTTCGTTATATGTTTGATGTACTGCTATTCATTTTGTATTCCACTTCCCACCTGGAAGGCATTGTATCTATTTCATGATCATATGGATGTAAACTGTATTCCTTATTGATATGCATTATCACTGATGCCAGATGTACTGTCCTATAATAGGCATTGGGATGTTCTTTTTACTCTTTGCTATATATTATAGTATTGATATTTTGCTACCCCTTTGTGTAGTCACTGGTCATTCAGAGTGATTCTTTTTTCTCAGTGTGTTTCTTTCTGAATTTACAGTAACCTACCTTGGCACACATGACCCACGCTACTTTCTACTACAGTTTGGAGGAGGGTTGACCATGGATTACGGGACTTGAAGTACCTCCATGGATAATGGGATTTGTAGTACTTCAAAACCCATCATTCCCCACAGACCACTGTGTCCAAGAACCAAGACCGATAAAGACCAAACTTGGCAAACAATGCCCCCCATGACCCACACTCCATCCGACTGCAGATTAGAGGAGGACACACCATGGATAATGGGATTTCAAGTACCTCCACTCACTTCCAAAGTACCCCACCCACACATGCATCAACCTCTACATCAACACAGCAGACGGAAAGACAAAAAACATTGTATATCCACAAGCTATGCAGAACGCCAGCAACACCACACACCGACAACTCCCCAGGACTCCAACATCCCACCCACCAAAACAACCCACAACGACACAGCCATGACCCCAACAACACCATCACTAACAACAACTCCAACCCTTGCATACTCAGACTTCCTCGCATCTCCAAAATAGGGCACAGCAACGCGTGCCGGGTACAGCTAGTTACATATATTAGAAACCAACACTTGCTCATTCTTTTCCAGATCACCAGGCTGGGCCACAGCAACGCGTGGCAGGGGACGGCTAGTCTTCTATCTATATAAAGGAAAATGTAATGTTCGTTTGTGGGATTAACATAACTCAAAAACCACTGGATGAATTGACACCAAATTAGGACATAATGCACCTGTCAGGCCAGTGAGTGACCATCTCATAAAAACACAATGGAAGAGACTTAAAAAGCCAAAAAGTAAAAAAAAAACACATTACAACGGATGAGCAAAACCACCTATATACACACACACACACAAAACACATATACACAGACTGGGCCACTGCAACGCCTGGCAGGGGACGACGAATGTAGTCTAGAAGAAGAGCACTAAACTACCCGCGGCCCCTTTAAGAAAGGAGGCGGAGGGAAGCGCGGGTGTCCAAGCCGTGGCGGCTTCTGCGCATGCTCCGTCTCTCCTCCCCTCCCCCTCTTCAACAGCCCGGACTCGGCTGCTCGACGACGGTAATAGGGGAGGGGGGAGCGTGCGTACGGCGTAACAGCCGCGTCGCCGTTATGGGAGCCGGGAGGGCCCAGGCCGGTGGGGGACTGACGGTTTGAAATGAGGGAACGTCATCGCCGTGTGTGTTGGAAAGGGGGAGGAGGGGGGGTGAGTGGCAAGATGAGGGAAAGGGGGAGGGGCCGAGCTGGCCTGGAGGGGCGTGGCTTTCTAAGAGCCCCGCCCTCGAGGCTCACTGCAGGCCACAGGAAAGAAGACGGAGAGTGGGCGGGGCTTGCGCTGGCTTGGCGCGAGAGTGTGAGGGAGGGGCTACAGGAAGCCACGCCTCCGAAGGATTGCCTTTCAGATGGAAAAACAAGAGAAATCAATAAGATTTAAATACAGGATGGATGGATGGAAGCTATTAGAAACAAAATATAAAGTGGGGTATACATGAATATAATAGTAAAAATGCAATATAATAGTAATAATAGTATGCTGATACTACAAAAGCCTATCTCCTTGATTTTTATATGCAACTAGCTTGGGGACCCGGCGGTGCCCGGGTGATTTGAGAAGTGCAGCAGGATGTAGTGTGGGTCATGGGGGCTCTGTGTGCCAAGTTTGGTCTTGATCCATCATTATTGGGAGTTGCAGTGGTATCATGAAATGACTGAAGGTAGTGCAAGTCCCATCATCCATGGTCCACCCTCCCCCAAAGTGTAGTAGGATGTAGATTGGGTCATGGGGGCTCTGTGTGCTAAGTTTGGTCTGTATTGGTGAATGGATGAGGGATGCATTGTTTTTCGGAAGTGAGTGAAGGTACTTCAAGTCCCATCATCCGTGGTCCGTCTCACAGTAAACTGCACCAGGATGTAGAGTGGGTCATGAGGGCTCTGTGTGCCAGGTTTGGTGTTGATCAGTCATTGGATTAGGTTTGTAGCAGTCTTGGAAAGTGAGGGAAGGTACTGCAAGTCCCATCATCCATGTTCTGTCCCCCTCCAAACTTCAGTAGTATGTAGAGTGGGTCACTGGGGCTCTGTGTGCCAAGTGTGGTCTTTATCAGTGTTTGTTGGGGGCCACAGTGGTCTGTGGGAACAGAGGGGTGTGAAAGTACACAAATCCCATCATCCATTGTCAGTCCTCCCCCAAACCTCACCAGGACGTGAAGGCAGTCATAGGGGTTATGTATGGCAAGTTTGGTCTCAATCAGTGATTGGATGAGGGTTGCAGCGGACTTGGGAAGTGAGTAGAGGTACTTCAAGTCCCATCATCCATGGTCCACCCTCCTCCAAACTGCACCAGGACGTAGAGTGGGTCATGGGGGCTGTGTGTGCTAAGTGTGGTCTGTATTGGTCCTTTTTGGTGGCCTCAGTGGTCTGTGGGAACCAAAGTGTTTGAAAGTACTACAAATCCCATAATCCGTGGGTCATGTCCCCCGAACCGCACCAGGACGTAAAGGGGGTTAGGGGGGTTATGTGTACCAAGTTTGGTGCAGGTCCATCACCCGCGCTGGTCGCTGTGGCCTGTGAAAGTGGCTGCCACATATCCGCCCTTCCGCCCTCTGCACACATACATACATACAAACATTCCGCTTTATAAAGGACCCACACTACATCCTGGTGCAGTTTTGTGTGAGACGGACAATGGATGATGGGACTTGAAGTACCTTCACTCACTTCCTAAAAACAATGCCACCCTCATTTTAATTTTAACTGTTGTTTACTATGTATTGTGTGGCATCGAATTGTTGCCGTCTGTTAGGCCGCACGGAGTCCCCCCTCGGGGGTTGAGAAGTAGCGGGGTACAAGCCCTGGAAATAAATAAATAAATAAAATGCAGTCACGCCTATGGACACATGGCCTTGGAGGCATCTACGGACATCAGCTCTTTGGCTTAGAAATGGAGATGAGCACCAGAGTTGGACTCGACTAGGCTTAATGTCAGGGGAAACCTTAACCTTTTATAGTTTGGGAAGATGAGGAGACTTATGCCAGAGAATGCAAAAGGCCCTGCCCTGAACTACATTTCCCAGAAACCTAGAATTCAATACATTAAAATATTTATGGAGTGCCGTTTCCTTCCCACTGAAGTGGTACCTATTGATCTACTCACATTTGCATTTTTTCAGACTGCTAGGTTGGCAGAAGCTGGGCCTAACAGCGAGAGCTCACTCCACTCCCCGGATTTGAACTGCCAACCTTTTAGTCAGCAAGTTCAGCAGCTCAGCAGTTTAATTCTGTGCTTTCTCCGTCTCTTTCCCAGTGGGGAAAAAAAGCTTTCACCTTGCTGCTTGCCTCTCCTCATGGCAAGAGACCATTCATTTAAAGAGGAAAGACAGTCTTTTTGGCTTTGCTTTGCTTCCTTGCACTGAACATGAAACTGACTTTGGGAGGCTTCTGAGGTTTACAAAATGCAAACGAAAAAGTATTGGGGGAGTTTCAATTCTTCAGTTTTTGGCACACGCGTCAGATATCACGCCGTAAGTGCAAAGTTAACTAGTTTGATACGACTTACTACAACTAATGATAATTTTGCACAGCCCTAGTATACTATTTACTGTGGTTTATTTTTATGGCAATGGTTAGCCACATGTAGCAGGAAATGTCTGTCTTTCATGCTATAACCCAGGCATGGGCAAACTTGGGCCTCCAGGTGTTTTGGACTTCAACTCCCACAATTACTAACAGTTTCAGGCCCCCTTTCCCTTTCCTTTTCCACTTAAGCAGCTCAAGGGGGAAAGGAAGGGGCCCGAGGCTGTTAGGAATGGTGGGAATTGTAGTCCAAAACACTTGGATTGAGAGCCCAAGTTTGTCCATGCCTGCTATAACCACAAAGGGTAATTTGTTGACATGTCTTGCAAAGCGGCAAACCTCATTTCTAGAGCCTAGAGCTAGCTGCCTTGTTCTCTATTGTCTGTTGCAGCACACCAGTCCTCTCACGCCTTGGACTTCATGTGAGCAAATGGCCAATGCAGAAGTAAACATCCCCATCGGGGATGTGGTTGTTGTGCCAACCGATGGAAACGAAGGGGGAAACCCAGAAGATACTAAAACCCAGGTGATCCTGCAACTGCAGCCTATACAGCAAGGGTAAGTGCTGTGCTATGAGGAGGGGTGAACATATGTTCTGTTTTGTAAAAGTGAAGACTTCAGCAAGTGGTGCAAAATTCGGAATGGACGGAATGCAATTTCAGGATGCAGAAATAAAGCCGCTTTGGTCTGCTTTATTAACCACTAGCTTGGGGAACTGGCGCTGCCCGGGTAATTTCTGTGGCTCGCAGTGTTATCATGAAATTACTGAAGGTACTGCAAGTCCCCTCATCTGTGGTCTGTCCTCCTCTCAACAGCACCAGGATGTAGAGTGGGTCATGGGGGCTCTGTGTGCCAAGTTTGGTCTGCATTGGTCATTGGATGAGTGTCGCAGTGGTTTCAGTAAGTGAGTGAAAGTACTGCAAATCCCATCATCCATGGATCATCCCCCTTAGAACTGCATCAGGATGTAGAGTGGGACATGAGTGTTATGTGTGCCAAGTTTGGGCCTGGTCTGTGTTTTGTAGGTGCTACAATGTTCTGTGGGAAGTGAATTGGATGAAGGTACTGCTAATCCCATCGTTTGTGACCATCTTGCCCTATACTGCTTCAGGTTGTAAAGTGGGCCAGTGGGCCTCTGTGTGTCAAGTTTGGTCCTGATCTGTCATTGGTGTGGGCCACAGTGCTCTAAGGAAGTGAGTTAAAGTACTGCAAGTCCCGTTATCCATGGTCCATCCTCCCTCAAACTGCACCAGGATGTAGAGTGGGTCTTGGGGGTTCTGTGTGCCAAGTTTGGTCTTGTTCTGTCATTGTTGGGGTCCGCAAAGTGTTTTGGCCTTAAACTTCCACCATGTCTGACTGCCTCAGGCCTTTTCCTTACCCCCCTCTACCACTTTAGAGTGTCAGAATGTTGGTGGTGCTGGCCAATTAGAGGCGTTATGCAAATACTCCCTCAGTGGCAACCAATCATGTTGTCGGAATGTATAGGCTGGGAGCCAATCTGAATGCTGCCACATACATACATACAAACATTATCTTTTATTATATACTAGCTTGGGGACCCGGCCCTGCCCGTGTTATTTGAGAAAGGCATTGTGTGCCAAGGTTGGTCCTTATCAGTTGTTTATTTGGCTTGCAGTGGTCTCAGGAAGTGAGTGAAGGTACTTCAAGTCCCATAATCCATGGTCCATCCTCCTCCAAATTGCACCAGGATAGAGTGGGTCATGGGGGTTCTGTGTGCCAAATTTGGTCTTGATCAGTTATTGGATGAGGGTCGCAGCAGTCTTGGGAAGTGAGTGGAGGTACTTCAAGTCCAATTATATGTGGTCCCTGCTCCTCGATACTGCACCAGGATGTAGAATGAGTCATGGGGGCTCTGTGTCCCAAGTTTGGTCTTGATAAGTCATTGGACGAGTTTGGCAGCGGTCTTGTGAAGTGAGTGGAGGTACTTAAAGTCCCATCATCCATGGTATATCTTCCTCCAAACTGCACCAGGATGCACAGTGGCAACCAATCAGAAAGCTGGCACATATCCGCACGCATACATACATACATACATACATACATACATTCTCTTTTAGTATATATTAGCTTGGGGACCCGGCGGTGTCCGGGTTATTTGAGAAAGGCATTGTGTGCCAAGGTTGGTCCTTATCAGATGTTTACGTGGCTTGCAGTGGTCTCAGGAAGTTAGTGAAGGTAGTACAAGTCCCATCGGCCATGGTCCATCCCTCTCCCAACAGCACCAGGATGTAGAGTGGGTCATATGGGCTCTGTGTGCCACGTTTGGTCTTCATCATTCATTGGATGAGGGTCGCAGTGGTCTCGGAAGGTGAGTGAAGGTACTTCAAGTCCCATCATCCATGGTCCATCCTCCTTCAAATGGCACCAGGATGTAGAGTGGGTCATGAGGGCTCTGTGTGGCAAGTTTGGTCTGTATTGGTCATTGGATGAGGGTCACAGTGCTCTTAGGAAGTGAGTGAAGGTACTTCAAGTCCCATCATCCGTGGTCCGTCCCACACAAAATTGCACCAGGATGTAGAGTGGGTCATGAGGGCTCTGTGTGTCAGGTTTGGTCTTGATAAGTCATTGGATTAGGTTTGCAGCAGTTTTGGGAAGTGAGTGAAGGTACTTCAAGTCCCATCATGCATGGTCTGCCCTCCTCCAAACTGCACCAGGATGTAAAGTGTGTCATGGAGGCTCTGTGTGCCAAGTTTGGTCTTGATTATTCAGTGGATGAGGGTTGCAGCGGTCTGGGGAAGTGATTGGAGGTACTTAAAGTCCCATCATCCATGGTGTGCCCTCCTTCAAACTGCACCAGGATGTAAAGTGGGTAATGGGGGCTTTGTGTGCCAAGTTTGGTCTTGTTCTGTCATTGACTGCCTCAGGCCTTTGCTTTATCCCCCTCTGGCAGTTTAGAGTGTCGGAATGTTCGTGTTGGCGACTGCCTCGGGCCTTTGCCTTATCCCCCTCTAGCAGTTTAGAGTGTCGGAATGTTCCTGTTGGCTGGCCAATTAGAGGCGTTATGCAAATACTCCCTCACTGGCAACCAATCATGTTGCCAGAATGTAGAGGCCGGGAGCCAATCAGAATGCTGCCACATACATATATACATACAAAACACATACAAACATTCCGCTTTATTTTATTTATATATAGATAGATAGAGATAGATAGATAGATAGATATAGATATATACTAGCTTGGGGACCTGGCGGTGCCCGGGTTATTTGAGAAATTTATTAGTTGGTCTTTAGCAGTGATTTATGTGGCTCGCAGTGGTGTCAGGAAGTTAGTGAAGGCACTGTGAGTCCCATCGTCCATGGTCCACCCTCCTCCAAACAGCACCAGGTTGTAGAGTGGGTCATGGAGGCTCTGTCTGTCCAGTTTGGCCTTGATCCATCATTATTGGGAGTGTCAGTGATATCATGTAATTACTGAAGGTACTGCAAGTCCCATCACCTGTGGTCCACCCTCCTCCAAACTTCAGCAGGATGTAGATTGGGTCATGGGGGCTCTGTGTGCCAAGTTTGGTCTTTGTTGGTCGTAGTTGTGCTATTGTAAAGCATACATAGGAGTTTCTAGCTCACCTTCTCTATTGAGATCCAAATGCAGGTCAAAACGGCGTCTGTCAAGAAGGATATAATCCGCATCATCTATAGTCATTCCATTTTCCAGTGATGATATGTTGGATACATACCATGATATATTGATTTACACTATTGGAAGACTCTGCTCCAGGGTCAGCCTCTGAAGAAGCCAGACCCCCGACGAAACGACTGAAGCCTACAGATAATGTCGTCAGGCCCCCATATGGAGTTTTCAGTCTTGCTTTTGAATTAAATACTATAGACCAGGGATGCTCACACTTTTTCAGCATGCGAGCTACTTATAAAACAACCAAGTCAAAATGATCTACCTACTAACTACAAAAATGTGAAACATCTAACACAATATCTGCTTTGAACTGGGTTTTCTGAGTCCACACTGCCATATAATCTGATTCAAAGCAGATAACATGGGATTTTATTCAACTGTGTGGAAAGAACCTCAGATAACCCAGGGCCGGCAGCACTTGGGCCGCATCGGGAGCCTGCAGGGCGGGACTGAGCCTTCCTCCCGCCCTGCCTGCGATCTACCAGGACGCCCTACGCGATCTACCAGTAGATCGCGATCTACCTAATGAGCACCCCTGCTATAGACGATAGATTATTTTATTCAACCTGGTAAACGCTCCGGGAGATGTCCACAAATAAAAAATAATCCATAAAATAAAATAATCCATCGTCTATAGTATTTAATTCAAAAGCAAGACTGAAAGCTCCTTCTTCGGAAGCTGACCCTGGAGCAGAGTCTTCCAATAGTGTAAATCAATATATCATGGTAAGTATCCAACATATCATCACTGGAAAATGGAGTGACTATAGACGATGAGCTAGAAACTCCTATGTATGCTTTACAATAGCACAACTACGACTTGTGCCCTGCACTACCACAATTTAATGCGGATTATACCACCTCGTGGATCAGCAATATTATTCATTTCGAGCTCCTTATTGAAACAGTTTTTGGCGTGATACGAGAATCAGCCAACGGCACAACCCTTGGATTATTTTATTCAACCTGGTAAACTCTCCGGATTACAACATTATATTGTTTGTGGCGCTTTGAATTTGTGAACATCTCCCGGAGCGTTTACCAGGTTGAATAAAATAATCCATTGTCTATAGCAGGGGTGCTCATTAGGTAGATCGCGATCCAATTGGATTACAAAGTAGCGCAGTACTCAATTGTGGCATCTGGATTTGGGAACACACCCTGTTTTCCAATTGGATTACAAAGCTCTATAAAACGTTTCCTCTATGGTTTGCTCTTCCTCTGTATGACTGAAACATTTTGAACTACAAGGACAAACGCTAACCAAACTTGGAACACATCCTTTCTAGAAACACGCTAAGTATATTGCTTTGTTGTTGTTTACTTGTTGTTTACTCATTGTGTGGGTTGTACTATTGGTGATATCACGCAACTAGATATATGTGATAATTAAATTGTATTACTTGAATGAGACCCATTGCATTCATACGGTAGGGATTATACCTCAGTTCCTGTCCCAACGTTGTTGTGGTTGTACCTAGGTACGCCAGCCTCCCCTTGTGTAGTAGATATAAAACACAGAACCTGTTCCATAACTTTTTGCATAATAAGATTTTTGAGTAATCTGGAATAATAATAATAATAATCTGCCTAGAAGGTCTGGTGGCAGAGGACTTTTACAAGTAAAACAAGTAGTCAAAGAAGAAAAACATGCCCTGGCAGAATATGTAAAGAAAAGCGAAGAACCTGCTTTGACTGAAGTCAATAATCAGAAACATCTCATAGCACAGCAGACAAAGAATCAGTACAAGAAAACTGCACTGCAAACCAGAGCTGACAGCAGGCACAACAAAGCATTGCATAGGCAGTTCCTTGACAAAATTGAAGGAAAACTTGACAAGGAGAAGACCTGGTTATGGCTCACGAATGGAACCCTGAAGAAGGAGACAGGAGGCCTGATTCCAGCAGCCCAGGAGCAAGACATCAGAACAAATGCCATTAAGGCCAGGATCGAAAAATCAGCTGATGACCCAAAATGCAGACTGTGCAGGGAAGCTGATGAAACCATGGATCATATCCTCAGCTGTTGCAAGAAAATTGCACAGACGGATTACAAACAGAAGCACAACTCTGTGGCCCAAATGATTAATTGGAACTTACCTCACAAGTACCACCTGCCAGTAGTAAAGAACAGGTGGGATCATAATCCTGCAAATGTCGTGGAAAATGAACACACAAAAATACTGTGGGACTTTCAAATCCAGACTGACAAATTTTTGGAACACAATACACCAGACATGATTGTGGAAAAGAAAAAAGCCTGGATTATTGATGTTGCCATACCAAGTGACAATCAAATTGACGAAAAACAACAGGAAAAACCCAGCCATTATCAGGACCTCAAAATCGAACTTAAAAAAAAAATCGGACTGCAAAAGCTCTGGCATAAACCAGTATAAGTGTTCCTAGTGGTAATCAGCACACTGGGTGCCATGCCAAAAGATCTCAGCCGGCATTTGGAAACAATAAACATTGACAAAATCATGATCTGTCAGCTGCAAAAGGCCACCTGACTTGGATCTGCACATATCATTCACAAATACTGTACATCACACAGTCCTAAACGCTTGTGAAGTGATTTTGTGATACGAAATCCAGCATACAGTATATATCTTGTTTGCTGTGTCATACTGTGTTTTTGTGTCCGTATAACAATAATAATAGTTTTACCCCACCTTTCTCTCTGTGGGGACTCAAGGCAGCTAACAATCCCAAACTTAGTCAAGTTTTAAAAGTGCAATACAGAAGTGAAAAAAAACCCTACAAAGTAACAGTGTGGTAAAAAAAGATTAAGATATAACAAATACATTTAAATATAGCCTTTAAAGCTCACAGCCTTCCCCAATCACACTCAAACCTCCCCAAAGCCTGCCCCTTATATTTTCCCCATACCCAGGATTCCATACACAGGACATCACTGAGAAGTCTGTGATTTCCAATGGTAAGGGACCCTCACACATATCTTAGCACATAGGAAAGTTATCTGGACCCAGACAATTCTTCAGAAAGTTTGGTTCTAAGTCACACTTGGCTCTAAAACCTAGCTTTTAAAAAAATACTGTATGAGTTGTTTACTTACATGTACTTTTTCAGCAGGATTTATCAAGAAGGTTCTGAGACCAATACAGCTGTCGTTGCTGTGGAAGCACACACCATCCACAAGCTTGAAGAAGGCATTGGTGAGTCCACAGTGATATGGAGCATGATAGCAGGGTGCATCCGATTTGGATAGGGCAAACTATTTGGTATTTCTCTGTCCAAAAGATGTGAATCTTATCAAAAGAAGGAAAGTGGGATTTAGGTTGAGAGGAGACATGATCACCATGTTTAAATATTCGAAAGGATGTGACATGGAAGAAGAATCAGGCTTGTTTGCTATGACTCTGGAGACTAGGACTCAGTGGAGTCATGGGTTCAAATGACAGGAAAGGAGATTTCATTGAACATTAGGAAGAATTCCATGACCGTAAGAATTACTGTTTAATAGTGGAACTCACTGTGTTATGGACAGCAGTTTGTTTGGCCTGGCTCAGCTGTTGCTGGGTGCTTGGAAGGGGTTAATCTAATCTTGCTCCCCAAGGAATGCATCACAACCTTCTGTGATGATCTATCATCATCATCGGTGATCATTCACATTCGAGTAGGATGGCCTTCCAAGCATAGACTATTGGCAGTGAGTTCATAGGTGACTGTAGAAATCTATTCTGGATCCGCATGTTCCTTCTTCCACAGTAAAGACATTGGTTTCCAGGTGGAAGGCAGTCCCAATCGGGGTTGGCTTGATGTGTCTTCCTTTTGGCACATTTCTCCCTTCCGCCCTCCATTCATGCCTCTTCGAATTCCACAGCACTGCTGGTCACAGCTGACCTCCAGCTAGAGTCAGTGCTAGAACAAATGAGTATGCTATACAACTACAACAACAACAACAGCTGAATCCTAATGACAGAAGCTAAACCTCTCATAAATATACTACACCAAATGATGCTTAGAAAGTCATATATTATTACAAAACTATTAATATAATTGTAACCATTACCCGACCGGTGTGAATATCATATCAAGGTCCCGTATTCAGAGCATATATCCCAAAGACCATTGATCTGAAAAGATGGTGCAAATGCACCTGGTTTGTAGATTTAATAGTTATACAATCCACAGTCAGTTATATCAGCAGCGTTTGATACAGCAGCGTTTGATACAGTTGATTATGATCTTTTGACGCAGCGCCTGGCCGTGGCTGGAGTGCGGGGGACAGCCTTAAATTGGCTGTCCTCTTTCCTCCACAATCGGAAACAGTGCGGGGGGGGGGGGGCTGGCTGGCCTCTGGGGGTTTCCCTCTATCTTGTGGGGTCCCCCAGGGAGCCATACTCTCCCCCTTGTTATTTAACATCTACATGCAACCACTCGCTCAGCTGGTACGTAGCTTTGGGCTTGAGTGTCACCAGTACGCTGATGACACTCAACTCATTCTGAGGATGGAGGGTTGGCCGGACTCCGTACCCAATAATTTCCATCTTTGCCTTGAAGCCGTTACTGGATGGTTGTGAGCTAGCAGGTTGAAGGCGAATCCAGCGAAGACGGAGATCCTGTGGCTGGGCCGTCCGGGCGATAGGGACATCCAACTACCAACCCTGGATGGCGAGGCATTACGCCCGTCATCATTAGTAAAAAGCCTGGGAGTCCTTTTGGACCCCCTACTGTCAATGGAGGCTCAGGTCTCCAATGTCAGCAGAATTGCATTTTTCCATCTACGACAGGCGAGGCGTCTGGCTCTCTATCTGTCCCGGAATGACCTGGCCACGGTAATCCAAGCCACGGTCATCTCACGACTTGTCTACTGTAACGCTCTTTACATTGGCCTACCCTTGACTCTGATCTGGAAACTTAGACTAGCCGTGGCCCGACTTCTCACAGGGGGGCCTGTGAGTTGTCGCATAACACCAATACTTCGGGATCTGCACTGGTTACCAATTGAATTCCGGATTACTTTCAAGGTGTTAGGTCTTACTTTTAAGGCCTTACATGGTCTGGGGCCAGTGTACTTAAAGGATCGCCTAATCCCATATAACCCCCCGAGATCGCTATGGTCAGAGGATCAGAACCTCTTAGACATCCCCAGCTTAAGATCCTTCCGCCTGACGACAACTCGGCGAAGGGCTTTTTCAATCATTGCCCCGGTGCTGTGGAACGCCTTGCCGCCTGAGACTTGTGCTCTGCACAATCTGTACACCTTCTGCAGAGCATGCAAGACTCATTTATTCAAGCAGTCTTTTGATTGAGGTTGGGAGCTTTTAATTCTTTTAAATTCTCTTGTTTTACTAGATAATGTTTTATTCTATTCTGTCGTGTATGTAAACCGTCCCGAGCCTCCGGGAGTGGCAATCAAAAATACAAATAAATAAATAAATATCATCGATGTCAAAGTCCCAAAATTGGAATAGACATATCCTAAGGCTCTTTAGTTCCAGATTGTGTGGATGCACTCAATGTTGTGATAAATCCACAGAATATCAATCGGCCAGAGTAGTGAATCCTCAAGAGTGTTGTTATAGCCATCATGAAGCCACCAGGATAATGCGGAATATTGGAGAACAATTCTGGCAAATGCCCAGGACGCGGAGATCACAAATCAGAGTGTCCAAATTAAAGTTGGTTACAAAAAGCCGACAGCATGCTTATGCTAGATCCACGGCCAAAAACCGTTTCACCTTTTGACTTTTTCAAGGCTCTATATCATTTAATCTAGCGTCCATTGTCTATAAAAAACAGAATAATTCAGGCAGCATATAATTCACAATCACCAAAATAGCCCATATTGAAATAAAAAACATATAATACATACCATTTAGATCCCAAAACAACAGCATAACCTGGCCAAGTCTGGCAAGGTGACCCAAAGGTAACTGGTTCGAGGTTCACACATCTTTTTATAATTACATTCAAATTAACATAGAATTAAGACTAATAGGGTCGCTAAGTCCACGTGGCCACTCAGTATCTAATAATAAAATCCATTTCTCGGGGAGTGGCGGCATACAAGATCGAATAATAAATAAATCAATAAATAAATTGTTACTCCTGGGTTAGAACTCTTGGACCTTAAACATGTCCTGCGGTCCTGTTTTGGACTCCTTTGCTCCCGTAACCTTGTCTTGGACCTTGGTATTTCCTGAATCCTGGAATCTGTATCTTGAACTAACTTCCTGTCTTTGATTTGAACTTTACTTTTACCCTTGGCAATCTAGCTTGGCTTTGTAGCTCTAGCTGCAGTTTGTACTATTGAATTCTGGCTACATGGAGCAGCCCCCCACCCCCACCCAGCAGCTCCACCCTACCAGTCTGTTTCAGACAGAATTCAGGTCCAAGCTATTTGGCTGGCCGCGTGTCCTTGTATGAACCTGCCTTCTGGGCCCTGAGATCCCTTTCAGGAGAGGTTCTTCCTTCTCTCAGTCCCACCTCCATCTCAAGCCTGGTTGGTGAGAACGAGAAAGAATGGGGCCTTCCTTCCTTCTTGGTGGCAAATGGAACTCTTTTCTTCTTCTTCCCAATGAAACCAGAATTGCCCCATCCTCCCTACTGTCCTTCCTTCCGGCAGCAGGCTAAAACCTTCTTCAAATAGGCTTTTAAAGATGGAGGTGTTTAAGATCATGTCAGAGGCTGCAGTGGTTTTATACGTTTTTCATGGATTTAATCTGAATTGTTTTGAATACTAATTATGTTTAATACTGTTTTAATATTTCTATATTTGTATATCTAAAATTGTATTTTAAAGCTTTTAATGTCAGCCACTTTGAAATTCCTTATGGAGAGAAAAAGTGGGATATAAATCAACAACAACAATAATAATATGAGTTGAAGTCCAAAACACCTAGAGGAGGGTCAAAGTTTGCCCGTGCCTGCGCTAGATTTATTTATTTATTTATTATTTCAATTTATATACCACCCTTCCCAACAGGCTCAGGGTGGTTCACAAGAATAAAACAACATAATCATAACAGTATGTAAAATGATAAAAACAATTTAAACAGATACGGATGAACTGGTTGTCTGATCAAAGCTCAGGAGGGTTAGTTTTCTTACTCTGAGAATCAGCTGTGCCGGCTGAGAGAAGTCCAAAAAGATAATTTTTCAAATCTTGATACCATTTAGTGATTTAGTGCAGTGTTTTTCCACCTTTTTTGAGCCGCGGCATATTTTTTACGTTTACAAAATCCTGGGGCACACCACCAACCAAAATGACATAAAATGACACTCTAACACAGTAATACATATAATTAATATGTTTTTAAATGTATTTATACACTCAGTGTGAAACCTGGGCCTGTTTCGATGAACACAACATAGATATCCTGGCAGGAATGGCAGAAAGACACACATGAAGGTCTTGCTCAACAGCTGTCAGTCTCTCTCTGTTTTTAGTTTTTATCGCAGTCAAGCTAGAGAAGCTCATCTCACACAGATATGTGGTTGAAAACGGGAGCAATGTCAAAATAGCTTTGTTGGCCAGAATGGGGAACTTCCTGGCAACAGATAACCAAAAACTGTCCAAAGGAAGACCAGCAAATTTTAGCTTTAAACTACGATCTTGTTTCAGTTCAATTTATAGTTAACACACAATCAAAAAGCATCCTGAACTCTTGCAACAATGGAAGCGAACCAAACTTGGCATATTTAACTCTCATTACCAACAGAAAGCACTGAAAGGGTTTGCTTGGGAATTGACCTTGAGTTTGGAAGCTGTAGTTCACCTATACCCAGAGAGCACTGTGAACTCAAACAATGTTGTGTTATATTGTTGTTTGTTTTCTATCCAGAATCACAATGTTGGAAGGAGGCTCACCACTTTAAGGTCCCTAAAACAGGCATGGAAATACTTCGGCCCTCAGGGTGCTTTGGGCTTCAACTCCCACCATTCCTAACAGCCTGAGGCCCTTTCCTGCTTAAGTGGCTGAAGGGAAAAAAGGGAAAGGGCCTGAGGCTGCTAGAAATGGTGGGAGTTGGAGTCCAAAACACCTGGAAGGTCCAAGTTTGCCCATGCCAGCTTTCGATAGAGACCTCTTCCTCCCCCTTCCCCGTCGCGCCCTTTCTTCCCCCTCCTGCGGAACACTTACTTTTTCTTCTCCACTTGGCTTCCCTTCTTCCCAGCCCTGCTCTGCTCGCTTTGCCTCGCTTTGCTCACACTGCTGCTTCTGCTGCCATTTTGATCCGAGGGGGCGGCGTGAGCAGGGGCGGTCTAAGGTAATTTTAAATGGTAGGCGAACATTATTTTGGTCCCCCCCCCCAAAAAACATTATTTTGCCGCCCCCCATGTAAAACAAATATACAATTATAATATCACAATACCATTAGTAGTATTATATTGTATCAATGTATATACAATATATTATACCATACTCATACTATATTATATCATAATTACATTATACTACATTACAATATAATTATATTATAATATATTGACATTATAATATAATGTAACATTCTATTATATTATTATTATAAAATAATAAAATTATTTATTTAAATAAAATTATCCTCTACTAAATATTTTCATTACTCCTATAAAACTCAAATAACCCAAAGTAAAGTAAAATAAAATATTATATATTACTATTTTGTACAATACCACTATACTACAATATTGTTTGCAATATTACATGTAATATAAAATATATTTATTTATTTATTTATTTATCATTATTCTATTGTTATATTGTATTTGTATTATATTGTATGACAATATTAAGCAGAACTGTATAATAATCAACAAGAAATGCAATGTAAATGCATCAAAATCAGAATATATTACCTATCACCCGACTCATAATTCATAGGAGTCTCCCATAAGTCCAAAATTAGGATCCCAATGTAAATGTAAATAGAAAAACAGCCAAAATGTTCAAATGAGGTCGAATACAGGCAGCGTGGCCTGGGCAAACTTGGCCCGCCCTCCCTCCTTCTAAGTGTTTTGGCCTCCAACTCCCACAACTCCTCATAGCCTCAGGCCCCTCAGGTCTAGACAGAAATAGAGCCGAAGAAAGGAAGGAGGGAGAGAAGAGGTCACAGAGGAGGAGAGCCCTTTATTCATTCCTTCACTGATTCTTTTCTCCTTCCCCGCAAACGCGCGTGCGGCGGAGACAAAGGGAGAGGGGAAGCACTCCCTGCCTGCCCGATAGGGAGTGCTTTGCTTACAGGCTTCTGCGCAAGG
This sequence comes from Anolis apletophallus, assembly GCA_030556195.1. Taxonomy (NCBI): domain Eukaryota; kingdom Metazoa; phylum Chordata; class Lepidosauria; order Squamata; family Anolidae; genus Anolis; species Anolis apletophallus. The sequence continues at coordinate 50,579,076 of JARBWK010000011.1, read as the reverse complement.
GAGCTACTGGGCATGTGCGGAGGTTTTCGCGCATGTGCAGTTGCTCCTGCACTCAACTTCAGCTCCAGAGCAACTGCGCCTGCGTGAAAACCTCTGCGCGTGCCCAGAAGCGGCGTCGGAGCGCACAAGGCCGGGGTCAAAAAGCAGGCAGCTGCAGCACTGTCTGAGGAACATCGGCAGGGCCAGGATGGCGCCCCATGCGGCCAGGATGGTGCCCCCTTCCCAGATGGCGCCCTAGGCGGCCGCCTACTTGGCCTATCTTGTAGGACCGCCCCTGGGCGTGAGCATGTTCAGGAGGGGAGGGGGAGGGAGGAAGACGTGGGGCGAGTCTGTGCAGTAGCGCCCGCACGGGTCACGTATTCCTCCCTCCCCCCTCCCCACCTGAGCAAAGCGAGGCGGCAGCATGAGCAAAGCGAGCAGAGCGAGGCTGGGAAGATGGGAGCCCGAGTGGAGAAGAAAAAGTGTTCGGCAGGAGGGGTAAGAAAGGGTATTGGAGGTTCCAATTTCCCAAGGCACACCTGATGATCGCTCACGGCACACTAGTGTGCCCTGGCACACTGGTTGGGAAACACTGATTTAGTGAATGTGTGCTTTCGTGCTTTTCTTGATCCATTCTTCCTCTCCACCTACAGATCCCAGCACAATTGAAGCCCATGAGGAAATTGAGATTGCGTACCCCATCACCTGTGGAGAGAGCAAAGCCATCCTTCTCTGGAAGAAATTTGTTTGCCCTGGAATCAATGTCAAGTGTGTCAAGGTAACAGCATGGCCATCCTTTGTTTGCCGGCACCCCTGTTAAACCGTCACTTGGTTTGTGATAGGGCCTCTTTTCAAAAAACTGTAATTTTTCTTATTTGTTCAGAACTTGCCTGGGTACTCGGCGGTGCCTGGGTTATTTGAAAAAAGCATTGTTTGTTTTGGGGTGTTATTATTTATTTATTTACTGCATTTCTATGCCGCCTTTCTCAGCTGGAAGGCAACTCAAGGCAGCTTACACTGGCACGATTCGACGCCACAGTTAACATAAACAAAATTAAAACACAATTAAAAACAATTAACACATATTATAAAATCCTTGTAAAAGCATTTTAATGGAAGGCGATTAACAAGTGAGAAACTGATGATGATGATGTGTGTTTCAGATCCATCGTTGTGGGCTTCGGAATGCTTTCTGGGTGCAGGGTGAACTACAACTCCCACATGGGTGGGTTAGTTCTCCCTCAAACGGTTACAGTATGTTCTATTTGTCACCAGGGTTCTGTGTGCCATGTTTGGTCCAGATCCATCATTGGTGGGGTTCAGAGTGCTCTGGATGCAGGGTGAACTACAACTCCCACTGGGGTAGGTTGGTTCCCCTACAAACACCTCCAGTTGGTCACCAGGGTTCTGTGTTCAAATTTTGGTCCAGGTCCCTCATTTGTGGGGGTCGCAGTGGTCTCAGGAAGTGAGTGAAAATACTGCAAATCCCATCATCCATAGCAAGTGTGGTCCAGATCCATCCTTGGTGGGGTTCACAGTGATCTCTGGATGTAGGCGAACTACAATTCCTATAAATCATGGTGAATTTCCCTCAAACCTCTTTTTCAGTTGCTGATCAATTCCTGTTTGCTGTGTGCCATAGGAAAGGGTAGGAAACGGTTTAGGGAGAGGCAGTGGGCGGGGTCATGCAAATTCCACAGCATTGGAAAGAGTAAGGAACCCTGGGATGTCCATTCTGGAGGTAAAACAGAAAATCTAGGATGAAATTGTCCCCAAATGAAAGCATTCCTTGAGTGGTGGGAAGTATGGTGTTTCAGGAGGGCATGGGCGTTAACTGTAACCTTCAATGTCCTTGGAGGGAGTGCTTTTGGTGGCTCCTCAGCACTGTAGGTTATAGCTGTTTGGGAGACGGGAGGCTATCTGTGAAAGTGGACAGCTCTGCCACATACACACATTTTTCACACACATATACACACATATAAACACATTTTCACTTTTATTATATGTATTGATAGATGGATAAGATAGACAAAACATACAATAAGTCAGTTACGCAATCATATATTTTATATATGTAATCTCTACGTTCACCTACCACCCGTGGGACATTTATTTATCATTAATATTCATGATCCTTATCTTGACTTATTCTACAAAAGACTAGTGTATATTGATTTGGTTTTATTCCTTTTCCTTTAAGAAATATATATTCTAAGAATTTGCCCCATATTGCCTCAAAATCATTTCTTTTCCTTAATCCCTGTTTGCATTGTATTTCACAAGTCAGTTTATCATTTATTATTATGTTTCACACCTCCTTGTACCAATCGTCTGTTTCGTATTCATAGATTTAATTCTGTTAGTTCAAACACAAGACTGGAGCCTTTGTCTTGGCGACTTATTTAATTTTTTTCTTTATATTTGTTAGTTCAATGATCAGCTTATCAGCCCAAAACACTTTGTTCATCTGGCCGGCAAATCCACCCTGAAGGACTGGAAGCGAGCCATTCGCCTCGAAGGAATCATGCTGAGGTAATAAAAGGGTTTTTTTGCCATAAGCCATTGCAACGCCCATCAAAAGTTGCTGCACAATTCTGGGCAGAATTCAGACATCCCCATTTTATCTTGCATCTTTTTTTCCTGTTGGTTCAACCAGTGTCAAAAACTTGCCATGAAGCATTTTGAAAGATTAATCTTTTGAGACTATATTGAAAGGCCTCATAATGTAGAATGTCACAAGGGTATCTTGGGACAAAACTTTGGGTGACACTGAAGACACACCTGGCTATTTATTTATTTATTTATTGTGTCAGAAGCAAATTGAGAATACAGTTATAATGTATAAAAAACCACAAACAAAGTTCAAAACTTGGCATAACGCTAAATGTCCTTTGGCCAATAGCTGGCCACTTGAAGTGCCTCTGGTGTTGCTATAAGAAGGTCTTCCATTGTGCATGTGGCAGGGCTCAGGTTGCATTGTTGTCAGTGGTCTGTGGTTTGCTCTTCTCTACACTCGCATGTTGTGGACTCCACATTGAGGCCCCATTAGCCCTGCATCTCGTGGCGCCAGAGCACAGTCTCTTCAGCGCCTTCCAAGTCACCCAGCCTTCTGTATGCCCACAAGGGAGTTTCTCATCTGGTCTCAGCCAAGGATTGAGGTTTCGGGTTTTAGTCTGCTACTTTTGGACTCTCGCTTGCTGATGTGTTCCTGAGAGTATCTCTGTAGATTTTAGGAAGCTGTTTCTTGATTTAAGACATTGGTGTGCTTGCTGATATCCAAACAGAGGATAGGCCGGAGAGGTCACTGTCTTGGTCCTTTCATCATTGGCTGCTATTTCCCAGCAGATATCAGGTGGTTGCAGAACCAGGAACTCAACTACCTGAGCCTGGCCCTTGCATTTAACCCCTAAATATTTTAATCTAATTTTTAATATTTTTAATATTTTTAATTGTTGAATTGCTATATGTAAGTCGCCCGGAGCACTAACGTGGAGGGCGACTCAGAAATAATAAAGTCAGTCAGTCAGTCAGTCAGTCAGTGGTTAAATACTGACTAAACAGTATAATTTCTCCAGCGGTTTAGAGCGTAGACATCCTATGATAATGCAGCAAGTCTCATTAAGAGCCACATCCACTGTTTTAACAATGGTGAGATGTATTCTACACTGGGCATGCGTACTCAGCAGCAGAGTAGCCAAGCACTTGAAATGAAGATAGGTAAAGGTAAAGGTTTTCACTGCCATTAAGTCCAGTCGAGTCCGACTCTGGGACTCTGGTGCTCATCTCCATTTCTAAGCCAAATATCTGGCATTGTCCAGATGCCTCCAAGGTCATGTTGCCATTGGCATGACTGCATGGAACGCCATTACCTTCCCGCCGGAGCGGTACCTATTGATTTACTCACATTCGCACCTTTCCGAACAGCTAGGTTGGCAGAAGCGAATGGCAGGAGCTCACGCTGCTCCACACTGCGCTAAATGAAAATATAGATCTAATTATAACAAATTAACAAATATAAGGCTTCTCTTCCCCCTCAATCCCCTTCCTCATCCTCGGTGACTTAGTAGGCATGTATATAGTTCTAATCTACTAGCTCCGCTATCCTAATTGTCTTTTTTGTTCTCATTTTTCTTTGTGTGAATTTATTTTTTGGAAATGCTTAATAAAAATGAATAGGGGGAAAATCACAGTTAAAATCCATAAAATTGATTAAAAACATCTTCAGAACTTAAACCACAGCACCCCGGCTTGATCTTGAAAGCCTGCCTGAATAAGGTTTTCTTCTGACAGTCTTTTTTCTCGTCCTCCTGATGGCTTTGTTTCCCACTCTCTATGTAGAAAGATGATGGACTCGGGCCAGATTGACTTCTACCAGCACGACAAGGTGTGCACCAACACCTGCCGCAGCACCAAGTTTGACCTCCTGATCAGCAGCGCCCGGGCGCCCGTGCCAGGTCAGCACAGCCTGGTCCAGACTCCCACCTCTGCCGATGGTAGGAACAGCGCTCATTCCGGCCACAGGGGTTGGCTTCTATCATGACTTCTTCTCTCATCTTCCCATTAAATAACACCAAACACATATTTTATTCTCGCTGCTTCTCTACTTGAAAAATATTGGCAAACGCTCACTCTTGAATGTATCAATTTGTACATGTTGGACCCTGGTTTTCACAATTTGTGCATTGTCACAAGATTGTGTGCTTTCTAAGGGAAAAATGGTCCCCTCAATATCCCCCCAGTTTAATATTTATGGGGAAGAAATTTTCCCCAATATTCTCCCCGTTTGTTTGTAAGTTATCTCAATATCTCCCCAGTTTATTTGTAAGTTCATCTTTTCATCGCCGACTCTTCCACCATTTAACTATTCTTCCGTTTTTCTTTCTTTAATTTGCTGCTTGGTGAAGTTCATAACAATAATTTGAAATGCGCTATATCAGTGTTTTGCAACCTGGGGGTTGGGACCCCTGAAGGGGCTGCGAGGGGGTTGTCAGAGGGATCACCAAAGACCACCAGAAAACACAGTATTTTCTGTTGGTCATGGGGGTTCTGTGTGGGAAGTTTGGCCCAGTTCTATTGTTGGTGGGGTTCAGAACGCTATTTAATTGTAGGTGAACTATAAATCCCAGAAACTACAACTCCCAAATGTCAAGGCCTATTTTCCCCAAACTCCACCAGTGTTCACATTTGGGCATATTGAGTATTTGTGCCACGTTTGGTCCAGATCCATCATTGTTTGGTCCACAGTGCTCTCAGGATGTAGGTGAACTACAACTCCAAAACTCAAGGTCAATGCCTACCAAACCTTTCAAGTGTTTTCTGTTGGTCATGGGAGTTCTGTGTGCCAAGTTTGTTTCAATTCCATTGTTGGTAGAATTCAGAATGTTCTTTGATTGTAAGTGAACTATAAATTCCAGCAACTACAACTCCCAAATGACAAAATCAATCTCTCCCAAACCCCACCAGTATTCAAATTTGGGCCCATCGGGTATTTGTGCCAAAACTGGTCCAGTGAATGAAAATACATCCTGAAGGTCAGATGTTTACATTACAATTCTTAACAGTAGCAAAATGACAGTTATGAAGTAGCAATGAAAACAATGTTATGTTTGGAGTCACCGTAACATGAGGAACTGTATTAAGGGGTCGAGGATTTAGGAAGGTTGAGAGCCACTGCACTATATAGTGCAGGCTGTTAGGAATTGTGGCAGTTGACGTCCAAAACACTTGGAGGGTCGAAGTTTGCCCATGCCTGATATAGAGTGTTTAGAGCAGGGGTCCTTAAAACTTTCAAGCCAGTTTACGGTCCACCAGATTGTTGGCGGGCTGGGCTATAGTTTGGAGAAAACATGAACCAATTCCTATGCACATGGCGCATACCTTATTTGTAGTGCAAACATCATGAAAGGACAATACAATATTTAAAATGAAGAACAATTTCAACCAACATCAATTTACCAGTATTTCGATGGGAAGTGTGGGCCTGCATTTGGCTGCTGAGATAGTCAAGTTAATAAGGATCGTTGTTGTTTTTGTTGTGTGCCTTCAAGTCATTTCAGTCTAAAGTTTAGGGTGAGGGGCAGGTAAGTGGCTTTGGACGGCTGCATCCAACCCAAAGGCCTTAGTTTGAGGACCCCTGGTTTAGAGCCTAATTTGGTCAGTACAAATTCTGAACTAATTAAACATTGGTGTCTCTCTATTAATATTAATTCACATTATTGAGAAGACCTATTCCATTTCCAAGGACCCTCTGGTGGTGGAGCGGGTTAAACCGCTGAGTTGCTGAACTTGCTGACTGAAAGGTTGTCGGTTTGAATCGGAATGGGGTGAGCTCCCGCTGTTAGACCCAGCTTCTGCCAACCTAGCAATTCGAAAGCATGCAAATGTGAGTGCCGCTCCTGTGGGAAGGTAACAGCACTCCATGCAGTCATGACCCAGGAGGTGTCTACGGACAAGGCCGCTCTTCGGTTTAGAAATGGAGATGAGCACCAACCCCCAGAATCAGACTCAACTAGACTTCATGTCAAGGGGAAACCTTTACCTTTTTATTCCATTTCAGTTTTAATATTTTCCTTTGGGGTTGTGCTTGGAAGGTTGGCTATCATGTCAAATCTATCAGTGGAACAAACACAGAGGTAGAAACCTTCACACAAACAGAAGAACCTGAGGCTTTCTTTCATTTGTTTTTCAAAAAGTTGTTTCTAAGCTGCAGTTTTTTTTGTAACTACCCTGCTAGGGCTGGTAGAAAAGGAACATAGCATTCTGCTAACTGCTTTTCTGTGTGTCTTAATACCTTAATGCATCATCAAATAGTTTATTTTATGAGCCCAATGTTGGGTGAGGGGACTTATTAACAAAAGACTCTCCTCATAAATGCACAGCAGAATAACTTATTATCATGACCCAGTACCAGTAGTCCAAAGTGATAAAAAGCACAAAAGTACACAAACCAATGTTATTTCTTCCATAGGAGGCTTTTCTTTATAACAAAATAATATGGTTGCACTGTTTACAAGAACAAGGTTTCGAACACAAAGTTTGTCAGCTCTCTATAGCCACTCCTAAATGAAGACACAGAATGCCATCTGGATATCACTAGGAATTTTTACTATAGGATACTAACATGCAAGAAGCCAGGAGTGCTGTTACAAAATGGGGCACTCACTTATATACCTTCCCCCCACATTCAAAGAAACAACATCCCGTGCAAACCCCAAAGCCCGCGAAAATCTCCCGCCGGTTCACTGGCTCTCCTTTCCCAGGCAGGCAGTGCCAGGTGCACTATCTCTCAATGATGTCAGTGGCCTTGAGTTTGGCTGCTGGAATCCAAGCACCAAATCTCAGACTCTGACAAAGTTCTTTACACTTCCTTCTTTGCTTCCATGCTGGGCTTCTTTCTTATGCAGATAAACATCTTCGCTCTCACAGAGCCTCTTTTCATACCAGTTACACAGGGGTGTCACGCAGTAGCTTTTTACACACAGCAGCCTTCACACACAATGGCTTTTAAGCTGGGGCTTCTCTCACCGAAGCTTCTCACACACCAGGCCTACTCACACCAAGGCCTACCTCACACTGAGGCCTTTCTCCCACTGAGGACTCTCTCAGACTGATGGCTCTCATACACTGAGGTGAACTAACACTGAGGCCTACTAACACACTGAGGCCCTTCTTCCACAGAGACCTCTCACAGACTGAGGCTACTATGCTACAGGCACATTTGCTATATTGAACTGCAGCTTTTGCTGAGTCATTGCATCCATTTAACTCTTCCAGTGCTTAACTTACATTTTTGTAATTTAAAATACCTAGTTTATTTTTAATATTTCTGGCACCCAAGGTCGTGACAAAAAGGTATAGGGTGCACAGAATAGTGCCCTCAAAGCAGACTATTAAGATAGATGCAGGAACAACACACTATAATGTGGCAGAGTGGACATTGAGGTTTCCCAGACTTATTGTTCTGGGGGACTTCAATGTCCACGCTGACACAGCGGCTGAGGACCTAGTGTCGACCATGGCGACACTGGGACTCTCACTTTGTAACATCAGGCCGGACACACCCTAGATCTGGTCTTCAAGTGACCCTCACCTCTATGATAGAGGTTCCATGGTCGGACCACTATGCCCTGAGAATCCGGTTAGAGTTGGCACCTCCACCCGGCAAGGGCGCCGAACAGATTTGGGTTCGCCCGAAGAGACTTATGGAACCAAATAGGTTCCTGAGTGCCCTGAGGGATCTGGAGCCTGCCAGCATCTCCCTTGATGAGCAAGTGGATGCATGGAACATCAAGCTGTCCAAAGCTCTCGATGAGATTGCCCCTAGATGCCCTCTCTGATCCCGCAGGAATTGGTCACCGTGGTTCACTGAGGAACTCCAATCAATGAAACAGGAGAAGAGACGGCTGGAGAGCGTGTGGAGGAGGCTCCGTGACGAAGTTTCGAAATCAGCTTATAAGCAATTTATGGATGCTTATGAGCATGCTATCAAGGAAGCGAAAAATTCCTATTATGCAACCTTGATAGCGCCTGCCAGCTCACACCCGGCTCAATTATTTAGAGTAATTCGGTCTTTAATGATAGTTCCTACCATCCTAAAAAAATGATGATCAGGCCCTTACCGCCGAGGCTTTTCAGTGCTACTTTACAGACAAGATTTCGATCCTTCGGCGGGACTTCTCAGCCACAATTGATACAGTTAGCGAACTTGAGACTCCGTGGCCTCTCGCTGGGCCCATCTTCGACCGGTTCCACCCACTGGACGCAGAGGCTGTCGACAGGATTGTTACTGCAACTAGGTCAACCACATGCTCCCTCAACCCGTGCCCCTCCTGGCTTGTGAAAGCTTGCCTTGAGGGGTTACGTGGCCCTCTGTTGAATATAATCAACACTTCCCTTGAGCAAGGAGTGTTTCCAGAGGGATTAAAAGAGGCGGTGGTTTCTCCATTGCTGAAAAAACCGGGATTAGATCCAGCGGTACCTCTTAATTACCGCCCGGTTTCGAATTTATCGTTCCTGGGGAAAGTGATTGAGAGGGCAGCAATGGAGCAGTTACAGACCTTCCTAGATGACACAGCCTGGCTAGACCCCTTCCAGTTCGGCTTCCGTTCGGGGCATGGGACGGAGACGGTCCTGGTCTCCATCACAGATCAGCTACGTTGCCAGCTGGACCAAGGCGGATCGGCGCTGCTTGTGTTATTGGACCTCACAGCAGCGTTTGATACAGTCGATTACGATCTTTTGACTCACCATCTTGCCGGGGCTGGGGTGAGGGGACAGCCTTGAATTGGCTGTCCTCCTTCCTCCGGAACTGGTCACAGCAAGTGAGGAGGGGTGAGGTGGTCTCTGAGAGCTCCCCCTTAAATTGTGGGGTTCCTCAGGGGGCCATACTCTCCCCTCTATTATTTAACATCTATATGTGACCACTTGCTCAGCTGGTGCATAGCTTTGGGCTGGAATGGCAGCTCATTCTGAGGATGGGGGGCAGGCCTGAAACCGTACCCGATAATTTCCATATCTGCCTCGAAGCTGTTACTGGATGGCTGCGAGCCAGTAGGTTGAAGGTGAATCCAGCGAAGACGGAGATCCTCTGGTTGGGTTTCTGGGCGGTAGGGATGTCCAGCTTCCGACCCTGGATGGTGTGGCGTTATGCTCGTCGTCTTCAGTAAAGAGCCTTGGAATTCTTTTGGACCCTCTGCTGTCAATGGAGGCGCAAATCTCCGCTGTCAGCAGAGTGGCGTTTTTCCATCTTCGCCAGACTAGGAGGCTGGCCCGTTGGTTGTCTCGGCACGACTTTGCCACGGTGATCCAAGCCACGGTCATCTCAAGGTTAGACTACTGTAACACTCTCTGTATTGGCCTGCCTCTGTCGGTGACCCGGAAACTCAAGCTGGTGCAGAACGCCGCAGCTCGGTTGCTCGCAGGAGCTCCTGCAAGCTGCCACATTACACCAATTCTGTGGGAACTGCACTGGCTTCCTATTGAGTACCCGATCACCTTCAAAGTGTTAGTCTTGACTTTTAAGGCCTTGTATGGTATGAGGCCAGTGTACCTAAGGGACCGCCTAACCCCATACTGTCCCATGAGAACACTTAGATCTGAAGACTGGAATCTTCTAGCCGTGCCCAATGACAAACAATACCACCTAACTTCAACACGGAGAAGGGCATTCTCCATCATCGCCCCAGTTCTCTGGAACGCATTACCCCCGGAGGTTCGGGCCTTGCATAATCTGTTAGCTTTTCGGAAGGCCTGCAAGTCGGCTCTATTCCGGCAGGCCTTTGAGTTGTAATGTGCTATCCCCTAGGACTTGTGTTATCTCTTAGGAATTGTTTTATCCTTGTGGTTTTATTGTTGTTGTAGATTTGTTGTTTTATTGTGGTGCTTGATGTAAGCCGCACCGAGCCGGCTGGGAGTGGCGGCCAATAAATTTAACAAACAAACAAACAAATAAATAAATGAGGGTCAGAGTTGGCAGAAATGGTTTCCTGACAAGGTTTTCCAATAACACTGGGAGTAGAATAGGGATGTTAGGAATGCTAAATACTTGGAATGGGTTGGTCACCTTTGATGGAACATGTGCCAGTTATACTCACACAGTGCTCTCCACATGCAGCATTCAGTTCAAGGCTGTAATTCTTCAATTGAGAACTGGAATGGCAACAGTATGAAAGCAGTGTTAGAATGAAAGCAGTGTCCTTCAAACATCACTTCAAGGCTATATGCTCAACACCTGCTTCTTAAACTGACAGGTTAGCTACAAAAATACAATTTATGCATGAAGAACAGGCAGGGTTCAGACGTGGATATAGCACCATAGATCAATGCGTCACACTAAATCATATCAGAAAGAAATATACTAAGGCCAAGAGCAAACATGTTTCTTCTGCCTTTGATTTCATTACCAGAAAGAGATTGTGGGGAAAGCTATGGAATTCTGATATTGATCACAGACTATTAAGACTGCTACAGGAACTATACACTAACACAGAAATGAGGGTCAGAGTTGGCAGAAGCTTTTATTTATTTATTTATTTATTTATTTATTTACATCATTTATTTTCCGCCCTTCTCACCTCGCAGGGGACTCAGGGCAGATCACAATGCACATATACAGGCAAACATTCAATGCCATAGACATACAACATATATAGACAGACGAGCTACACAATTGGTCGAGAGCTCACCCCGACCCGGGCAGGCCTCGAACTCATGACCTTCTGGTCAGTAGAGATCTTATGCAGCTGACTCCCAGCCAGCTGCACCACATTCCCGGTGCAACAACACTGGGAGTAGAATAGGGAAGCTTACCAGTCCCTACCCCTTTAAACAGCGATAGGAATGATTTAGTACCTTGTTTAACTAAATTGACTCTCCACCAGTAAACAGGAACAGAAAAATCTGCATTCTAATGTATGCAGACAATCTAGTGTTCATCTCAGTATTTTGGTTGGGCCTTCACATTTTTTGAAGGTTTTCAGGACCTACTTCCAAGAGAAATATATGTTAATAATACCTTAATTTCACTTCTGTTACTTCAATCCAGTCTTCTCCGACCAGGTGCCCCCCAGAAACATTGGGTTTTGCATCCTGTCATCCTCATTGGTTGAAGTCGACGGGAGTTGTTAGTTTATTTGGAGGCACTTGGTCAGGAAAAGTATGATTAAATCCATTTGGGGAGTTCTGACCATAAAAGCTGTGAGCTTGGCAGCATTGCCTATGGAGTATCCTCACCTGCGTGTTCCCTTCCTTCAGGAAGCATCACACAAATTGCAGTATCTGAGGAAAGCATGGAGGAAGGGATTGAATGGAACTCTGCTCTGACTGCAGCAGTCACCATGGCAACAGATGAGGGAATCAAGAAGGACCCAGATGAGATTTCAGGTAAGTCCCATGCATTTGGCTTTGTATCTCAGGCATCTATCTTCCTGCTGTCTTCCACTGCATTGATATAATATCAACTAGGCTGATATTAGAAGTGAAATACTTTTAGACAGATATTCATATTCCTAGACTTTGAATGTTCCTTATTCTTTTTCTTGCTTAGAGCACAGCAGAAACTTGATTTTTTAAAATTAAAAAAATGGTTTCAACTCTCTGGTAAGCCTGATCTTGTTCTGAGCCTTAGGCTTTTTTCTGGGGTTTGTCCCTTCAGGAATTGGCTATTTGTTTGTATTCTTTTCTGGTGGTTCTCCCTTCTTACATTTTTTAAATATGTTTGCTTTAAATCACAGTTCATCACAAGCTTATTTGTACATCTACCTTGGCTTCTTTAGACACTTTCTATTTTACTTCCTTGCTGGATTTTTTTTTTAGCTATGCCTTCAATATCATTTTAATGGAATTCGTGCACCATGGACTCCCCTTTGAGAATTTATGACAATGGGAAGCTTAATAAAATTAGCCTTCCTGAAATTCTGAGTTTGTTGATTATTGGGTTGCTGTGAGTTTTCCGGGCTGCCTGGCCATGTTCCAGAAGCATTCTTTCCTGACATTTCACCCACATGTATGGCAGGAATCCTCAGAGATTGTGAAGTCTGTTGGAAACTAGGCAAGTGAGGTTTATATATCTGTGCAATAATGTCCAGGATGGGAGAAAGAACTCTGTTGGAGGCAAGTATGAATGTTGCAATTGGCCACCTTGATTAGCATTAATGGCCTTGCAGCTTCAAAGCCTGGCTGCTTCCTGCCTTTGTTGGGAGGTTATTAGCTGGCTCTGATTGTTTCTTGTCTATAATTCCCCTGTTTCTTGAGTGTTGCTATTTATTTACTGTCCTAATTTTGGAGGGTTTTTTAAAGTATTGGTAGCCAGATTTTGTTTTGTTTTCTGTTGAAATCATCCGCATGTGGATTTCAACGGCTTCTCTGTGTAGTCTGACATGGTGGTTGTTAGAGTGGTCCAGCATTTCTGTGTTCTCAAATAATAATATTCTGTGTCCAGGTTGGTTCATCAGGTGCTCTGCTATGGCTGACTTCTCTGATTGAATCAGTCAACCAGATTCATGTTTGGGCACTACGTTTGGTGGTCCCTATGGACTGCATGGAATACGGTGGAGTCCTGCAGAGGTGAGAGGATTCCTCTCATCCTTTGCTGAATGTAGCATTTGTTGGATTTTCGTGGTGGGTCTATAGATAGTTTGTAGGTTGTGTTTCTTTATCAGCTTTCCTATGTGGTCAGCGGTTCCCTTAATGTAGTGTTTCCCAACCGGTGTGCCGTGGGAAATTACAATGTAGAGAGAGAGAGAGAGAGAGAGAGCCTAGCAGGAAACTTCATGCAGCGGAAATGAGGCTTTCCTGGCTGAAGCAGCAATGCCAGCCAGCCTGGCTGCAGTCAGGGAGAGCCCTCGGCATCCAGAACTCGGCGTCCCTCCCTCCTCTCTGTCTCCTTCCCTTCCTTCCTTCCCTCCTTCTGCCCGCCAAGGGTTACCTGGCTGGGCTGCGGCTCCTCCTGCTTCCTGGCTCCTGGGTGCTCTTCTGCCCTCCTCCCCTCCGGCAGAAAGGAGGAGAAGAGGGAGGAGGAGTCCGCGGGAGCTGCCCCCGTCCGACCCCGCTCCCGGACGCTCGAGGCGAGGCTTTCTGCCCTCTAGCCCCTCCGCGCCTGGGAAGGGGAGCAACCCCTCATCTCCTGGCCTCTCCTGGCTGGGCTCCGGGTTCGCTGCAGAGAAGAGGCCGGGATGCGCAGCTCCATAGCCCCGTTCCTTCCCGATCTGGCCCCAAGGTGACAGCAGGGAAGCCGAAGAGACGCCGGGGGGGGAGGCACTCCTGGGGGGACTGAACCCCCTCGGGAAGGAGAGCTGGGGGTGGCGACGGTGATCCAAGCGACGGTCATCTCGAGGCTGGACTACTGTAATGCCCTCTACGTTGGCCTTCCCTTGTCGACAATCTGGAAACTCAAGCTAGTGCAAAATGCCGCCGCTCGCTTACTGGTGGGAGCACCGGTGAGGGAGCACATCACTCCCATTCTGCGGCAATTGCACTGGCTTCCAATTGAGTACCGGATTGCCTTCAAGGTGCTGGTATTAACCTTTAAGGACTTACACGGTCTAGGGCCTGTGTACCTGAGGGACCGCCTTACCTCGTACATTCCCCCGAGATCACTACGCTCCGAGGAGCAGAACCTACTGACTGTTCCAACGATTCGCTCTTGCCACCTGTCCACCACAAGGCAACGAGCCTTTTCGGTAGTAGCCCCTGTTCTATGGAATGCCCTCCCGGACGACATCCGGGCGCTCACCGAGCTTGTTCCCTTCCGGAGGGCATGCAAGACCACTCTCTTCAGACATGCCTTCAACTGAATCTCAGAAATTTACTTTGATTACCGATCACTGTCTGTGTAGAGTTTTATGAATTTTATGGAACTTTTATGTAATTTTAATCATGCCACGTATGTTGTTGTTTTATGTAAGCTTGTGTAAACCGCCCCGAGCCTGCAGGGAGGAGCGGAATATAAAATCGAATAAATAAATAAATAAATAAAAAATAAAGTAAGAGCCACTGAGTTCAGTTACTTCTCAGATATAGCAGAAATGCCTAGGATGGTTCCATTAGAAGCCTGTTGCTGCATAGCAGCGTCTTGATCTTGGCATTGTTTCCTACTTAGCTTTGCAGGATTCCCTTAAATCTTTCTCCTTTTTTCTTATGCCAGAGGACACACTCATGTTTTGGAAAGGAATTGCTGATGTGGGCTTGATGGAGGAAGTTGTCTGCAACATTCAGAAGGAGATAGAAGAGGTCCTGAGAGGTGTTCAGCAGCGACTTGGCCAGTCATCCTTCCAGATTACCGGTGGGTAGAAGGTCAGCAGCAGTCAGTGCATTAAACCTATAATTCTTTGCAAAATGTATTCCATGTATTAAAGGTCACGATTGGAGCCGAGTGGAAGACTACATGCTTTTCACTACTACTACTACTACTACTACTACTAACAACAATAATAATAGTATTGTGCTCCAAAATAATAATATTTTGGAGCACAAGACTCCTGACCTCATGATCATGGGGAAAAAACGTATGGATCATCAGTGTTCCATTCCCAGGTGACAGCAGAATTGACGAGAAGCAACTGGAAAAGCTAACACAATACGAGGATTTAAAGATCGAACTGCAAAGACTCTGGCACAAGCCAGTCAAGGGGGTCCCAGTGGTGATCGGCACACTGGGTGCAGTGCCAAAGACCTTGGCCTTCACTTTGAAACAATTGGTGCTGACAAAATCATCATCTGTCAGCTGCAAAAGGTCACCTTACTAGGATCTGCACAATGCCCGACGTATGATCCAATACAATAGCCAGCATAGTGATCTTGTTTGCTGTGTACTAATCTTGTGTATCAAATAATAATAATATCAACAACTAAATATATTTGTTACAATCCTGTCTCTTAAGACTCGAGGCGGAATACAACGTAAAGTTAAAATACAGTAGATGACTAAAAACATCAAATCATTTAAAGCAGAAAGATTAAAAGTGCAAAAGCATAAAAATAATCTTATACCTATAAAATGTCAATTGAAATTTTAAAACGCCTTTTTCTGTCTCTGCAGATGCTGCTGTCTTAAATAACGTTGCACATACTTTTGGTTTGATGGACACAGTCAAGAGAGTGCTGGACAATAGGAAAAGTCAAACTGATCAGGGGGAAGAGCAGTTCCTCTTTACTCTTGCAGGTATGTTAAGATTTATTGGGATAATTCAAACCTGTTTGTTTATTGTGCAAGAGGCAGGTGTGTGTTTCTTGTTTTACCGTATACACAGCACATTCAACAAAGGGGGAATCACTCAAGATTGCCCTTCTGTTAGGACACTTCCCACCAACTTAAGCTACTTGTACATCTTTTAGAATGTATGCTTCAATTTGAGTCATGTGATCAATGCATTCTTTGACCATAGGCTAAGCCTCTTTGCATATATCTATATCTATACAGGTTGAGCACCCCAAATCCTCAAAAATTGGAAATTGTCTACAATTTTCTTTCTGTTCAATGTGCACAAATTTTGTTTGATGCACAAAATTATCAACAAATATTGTATAAAATTATCCAGTGTGTATAAAGTATACATAAAACAGAAATGAATTTTGTATTTAGACCTGGGTCCCATCTCCAGGATATCTCATTATGGTCATATAAGCAAATATGAGTATTCCAAAATCTGGAAAAAATGAAATCCAAAGCATTTTAATATTTCAGATAAGGGATATTCACCCTGTATATTTTCTCTCTCATGCATTCAATTTTGTTGTTTTTTTCCAGTTATCATCAGTGATGATGTTTTTTGTGTTTGCTAATACTGTCCCCTGGTGGTGCAGCGGATTAAACCGCTGAGCTACTAAACTTGCTGACCGAAAAGTCGGCAGTTCGAATCTAGGGAGCAGGGTGAGTTCCCGCTGTTAGACCCAGCTTCTACCAACCTAGCAGTTCAAAAACATATAAATGTGAGTAGATCAATAGGTACCATTTTGGCGGGAAGATAACAGTGCTCCATGCTGGCCACATGACATTGGAGACGTCTATGGACAACACCGGATATTTGGCTTAGAAATAGAGATGAGCACCAACCCCCAAAGTCGGACACAACCAGACTTCATGTCAAGGGAAACCTTTACCTTTACTAATACTGTATTTAGTATAGTGACTTCCTGAAAATATGTGATTATTGAAATGATGAGTTGTACACAAACATGATAGTCCTGTTGTAGTGATATTTACTGTCAAGTCAAATGTGACTTACAGCTATACTACAAAGGAGATGCCTCCAAGAGCCCTAGTAGTAAACTACTCTACTATCTTAAATATATTTAGATACAGATTTGGACATTTCCAAATGTATCCTTCGTTATAATAATTTCTGTTTACAGCTCGGTGAGGGTAGCACAGTTTTTGAGGAGGGAGTTTCCTTGGCCCACTCTCACCTTTTTATGTTCTTAGAAAGAATTGGAGTTGTTTTGAGAGGCAGTCAGTTCTACCCACTTTTCATTCTTTGGATGGCTGCAAAACTGCCCAAATTAATTCCCTGCCAAGGAGCTGCTTTTCTCTCTCTCTGTGGAAGTAACTTCATTTTTCTTCCTTTTGGTACAATATCCCTGGCAATGTCCAAACTTTGTTCTCAGCTGATTGCTCAACATCAGGGGTGCTCATTAGGTAGATCGCGATCTACTGGTAGATGGCGTAGGGCGTCCTGGTAGATCGCAGGCAGGGCGGGAGGAAGGCCCAGTCCCGCCCCGCAGGCTCCCGCCGCCGCCCAAGTGCTGCCAGCCCTGGGTTATCTGAGGTCATTTCCACACAGTTTAATAAAATCCTATGTTATCTTCTTTGAATCAGATTATATGGCAGTGTGGACTCAGAAAACCCAGTTCAAAGCAGATATTGTGTTAGATGTTTCACATTTTTTTAGTGGGTAGGTAGATCATTTTGACTTGGTTGTTTTATAAGTAGCTCGCATGCTGAAAAAGTGTGAGCACTCCTGCTCAACATATTATTTTGCAGATCTGCAAAAAAAATAATTTTTAATTTATGTGAATGACAAACCAAAAGCAAAAAATCAAGTACAAATAATACAGTGACTAACAGAAATGGTACAGTGGGTTGTTGTAAGTTTTTCAGACTGTCTGACCATGTTCCAGATGCATTCTCTCCTGATGTTTTGGCAGGCATCCTCAGAGATTGCAAGGTTTGTTGGAAACTAGGAAAATTGGGTTTATAGATCTGTGGAATGTCCAGGGTGGGAGAAAAAACTCTTCTCTGTTGGAGGTATAGTAGGTGTGTATGTTTCAATTGGCCACCTTAATTGGCATTTAATGGCCTTGCCGTTTCAAGGTGTGGCTTCTTACTGCTTGGGGGAATCCTTTGTTGAGAGGTGATTAGCTGTCCCTTATTGTTTGCCTGGAGTTCCCCTGTGTTTGAGTGTTGGTCTTTATTTACTGTCCCGATTTTAGAGGATTTTTTATACTGCTAGACAGATTTTGTTCATTTTCATGGTTTCTTCCTTTCTGTTGAAATTGTCCACATGCTTATGAAAACGTCAGGAGAGAATGCTTCTGGAACATGGCCATACAGCCCAAAAAACTTACAATAACCCAGAGATTCTGGCCATGAAAGCCTTCGACAATACAAGAAACTCTACAATTATAACATGTTATCATACCCTTATCCTCCATTCCTCTCACCCGTTTACCTATGACTTGATGTGAATCTTATACCTAATAATAACAACCCTTATACATGATGTTTTGGTGCTTAACATGTAAAATCATAACGTAATTTGATGTTGAGGAGCGAGACTCTACTGTATCTGTTTTAATAGATTCCTATTGTGGCTACTTTAAAGTCTACATTGGTCTTCCTTTCCATATATCCAAATGCCAGCCTCCATTTTTTAAACAAATAAGCACATAAGCACAGCAAAGACACTACAAATGCACACACTAAAACAGGCATGAGTAAACTTCGGCCCTCCAGGTGTTTTGGTTGTTAAGAATTGTGGGAGTTGAAGTCCAAAACACCTGGAGGGCCGATGTTTACCTGTTTTAGTGTGTGCATTTGTAGTGTTTTAATTGTTTTGTAACCTGTCTCAAGCCACGAGGAGAGGCAGTTAAGAAATAATAATAGTAATAATAATGATAATTGTTGTTATTGTTATTGTTATTACTACTACTATATAACCCCAGAGGTGATAGCTAAAACAGACAAATGTTATCGAGGGGAATGCTGGAGGTGCAAGATGCAGAAAGTTGCCTTTTCCGTATCTCTACAAAATACATACTGAAACACACAAAACAGAGCTCAAACAAAGGAGACCTAACATTCATGTTTAAAGACTGTCTAGGTCAGTGTTTCTCAACCTGGGTGTCGGGACCCCTGGGGAGTTGCAATGGGGGTGTCAAAGGGGTCACCAAAGACCATCAGAAAACACAGTATTTTTATTTGTTTTGTTGGTATGGGGGTTCTGTGCGGGAAGTTTGGCCCAATTCTATCATTGGTGGGGTTCAGAATGCTCTTTGATTGTAGGTGAACTATAAATTCCAGCAACTACAACTCCCAAATGTCAAGGTCTATTTCCCCCAAACTCCACCAGTGTTCACATTTGGGCATATTGAGAATTCATGCCAATTTTGGTCCAGATCTACCATTGTTTGAGTCTGCAGTGCTATCTGGATGTAGGTAAACTACAACTCCAAATCCCAAGTTCAATGCTCACCAAACCCAGTATTTTCTGTTAGTCATGGGAGTTCTGTGTGCCAAGTTTGGTTCAATTCCATCATTGGTGGAGTTCAGAATGGTCTTTAATTGAAGGTGAACTATAAATTCCAGCAACTACAACTCCCAAATGACAAAATCAACCCACCACCCAAACCCACCAGTATTCAAATTTTGGAGTATTGGATATTTGTGCCAAATTTGGTCCAGTGAATGAAAATACATCCTGCATATCAGATATTTAAATTACTTGGCTGTGTTTTAAATTGTGTTTTAAATGCTGGTTGTAAATGTTTTATGTTTGTGTTGTTAACCACCCTGAGCATATTGGGAAGGGTGGTATACAAGTTGAAATAAATAATAATAAATACATAAAATATTTATGATTCATGACAGTAGAAAAATTACAGTTATGAAGTAGCAACAAAAATAATGTTATGGTTGGGGGTCACCACAATATGAGGAACTGTATTAAGGGGTTGTGGCATTAGAAAGACTGAGAAGTATTGGTCTAGGTAGGCCTACCGAAAGAGATAGGTCTTTGCATGGTTCTTATTCTATAATAGCTTCTGTAAAACATTTTGTGCATATTTTCTCCATTGGACCCAGTGACTAAAAATGTACACCCTCTTTTCTATAGATGTCCCCAATTCTGCAAATAAATATTTCCCCCTGTTCTTTTGTAGACCTGGACCGCCAGTTGGAGGAGCAAAAGAAGCTGGCCAGGGATCAGAGGGTCAAATCCCAGACGGTCCAGAACGTGGTCCTGATGCCCGTCAGCACCCCAAAGCCTGCAAAGAGGCCCCGTCTGCAGCGCCCGGCCTCGGCCACCGTCCTGAGCCCCTCGACCCCTATCCAGCAGCCTCAGTTCACCGTCATCTCGCCCATCACCATTGCGCCCATGGGACAGCAGTTCTCTGTGAGCAACATCCCTATGGCCACCATCAGTCAGGGTTCAAGTCCCGTCACCGTGCACACTTTGCCATCGAGCTCACAGCTGTTCCGCTATGCCACAGTGGTCTCTTCCTCCAAGACCACCTCCTCCGAAACAGTGACCCTTCACCCATCCTCAAGCCTGACCCTGCTAAGCTCAACGGCAATGCAGGACAGTGGGGCCCTGGCCAATGTGGCCACCATGGTGAACCCTGTCGAACTGGTGGCCATGGAGTCCGGGCTGACCTCAACCATCCAGGCCATAGATGGCACTTCTGAGGATGGGCAAACCATCATAGAAATAGATCCAGCGCCCGACCCAGAAGTAGAGACTATGGAATCGGGAGCCAAAGCCATGATTCTGGGGACCGAAGTCAGGACTGAGGAGAAGATGGTGGCTGAGGTTGATGAGCATCAGCATCAGGTCCATAATGTAGAGATTGTGGTCTTGGAGGACTAGCCAGGAAGCCAGATTGTAACATTATTTGGTTTATCTTCTCCTACCTTTTATTTGTTTGGTTGTCTTTTGTCTTTGTGCAGCCTTCTGGTTCACTTTCATTGAGTTTTCTTTTGAAAAGTCCACACGGTCCTTTTAACACGCAAAGGAACCACATATGTTCCTGCGAAAGCGTTCCTGAATTGGGTTGTACATCCAGAAGGGTATTCTGCCCCATCCTCACCAGTCCAGGAGAAGAAAATAAACCTCTGCTGTTCCAGAGATCATTCTCTGAGGGATTACAGGGCACTGACCCAAATTGGAAAATATACTTTTAGTAGATTGTTGTGTGTTTTCCGGGCTGTCTGGCCATGTTCCAGAAGCATTCTCTCCTGACGTTTTGCCTGCATCTATGGCAGGCATCATCAGAGGTTGTGAGATCTGTTGGAAACTAGGAAAATGGGGTTTATATATCTATGGACTATCCAGGGTGGCAGAAAGAACTTTTGTCTGTTGGAGGTAGGTGTGAATGTAGCAAACAGACAAGAGTTATTTCTCCCACCCTGGACATTATTCCACAGATATATAAACCCCATTTTCCTAGTTTTCAACAGACCTCACAACCTCTGAGGATGCCTTCCATAGATGCAGGCAAAACGTCAGGAGAGAGTGCTTCTGGAAAATGGCCAGACACACAACCCAGGAATTCTGGCCTTTTGGTACCTTATGTATGGTTGGATTGTTTCCTCTTAAAAGGATTAAAGCTGTTTGCTAGAAATGTGTTCAACTGCTGGATGAGATGCAATTTTAGGGAAACACAAATTTCCATGTCTCATGTCATCCAACTGGTTTTTTCCTCCCTATTTTCAGCTGGAATCTTATAATCTGCTCTTTGTTTTTAAATTTTTTCTGATGGTTTCTTTTCCCCCCCCATAGGGGCCATTACAAAATTTTAAAGAATTGCTTATGCCTTGAATGCCCATTATGTGCCCATGCATGCATGGGCGCACACATGCACATGTGTGCATATGCACATACAGCGGGGGAGGGGGGGAGAATCAGATGTAGCATCCAAGAGTATAGCATTAATTTCCTGGATGTATCAAACGTGGATTGTGCTGTTGCATGCTGGGAGAGCTAGATTCACAGACTGGGCATGCGTGCTGTTTCTTGCATGCTGGGAACCATACTAAGCTCACTAGCTCTTTCTATATATGCGTGTATATGTTTGGTGTTTAAAGCCTTTTGAGAAAAATGGTTTACAGGATTCCAGCTGACACATTACTTCAGCAATTTGGAAGTCTCTGGTCTTTTATTCCCGTTTGGCTGGAGATATTCCTTTCTTTCTTTCTTAGTTTCTGTAAGGGAAGAAGAGCAAAGAAGGGATATTTCTTCTTTCCAATCATTTCTTAAAATTTGGAGTGTGAGAAAATCCATTTGGGTTGAACTATTTAAAACCCAGCAGCAACAGTATTGTGAGACAAGGAGAGAGTGCAATTTGTTTTGTTTTTGCATTAAAACATCATATGGAAGCAAAAGAAAAAAATGTCCTTTTATTATGTTTGTGTCATGTTTTCTTCCTGTTTTATCTATTCAACAGCCCTGTACAAGGGGTGTTGATTAAATATTTCCCCTGACTCATTTCCTTTGGACTGAGAGCAATGAAACTTGACCCAGTTCTGAGTCCTTCTCTGCAAAGGTGCCACATAGGGGCACACACTTCTTCCCTCTTTTTTAAGCAGCTGTAAACACCTTGCTTGTAGAAGTCGACAGGTTGCTCCAAAAGTCACATTGTGACTTCAGAAATCAGAGTCTCATCACTTGAAAAAGGATTGCCTTTCAAAAATAACTTCATGGTTGGAAAGAGGTGGAAGTCCGATGGTGCGAAGTCAGGTGAATTAGGGGTGTGTGCTTCCATTTGGGCAACAGGTGAGTTGTGAGCTGGTGCTTTGCCTTGCAGAAGCACGCCACATTGTCTCTTGGTTTTGATGGCCTCTCGCAATTTCTACAGCAGTGAATCATAGTATGCCCCAGTGATCATGTTATCCTTTGCTAGGTAATCCATCAATACTACTCTGTGCTGGTCCCAAAATACTGTGAGCATGACCTTGCCTGCCAAGAGTTCGGCACGTGCCTTTTTGGAGGCGGTGAATCAGGATGCTTCCATGGCATCGACTGGACTTTAGTCTCAGGATCAGAGTGATGGACCCAGATTTCCTCCTGTGTGATCAATCTGTTGAAAAAGTCCTCCTGGTTTCCATGGCACATCATTGTCAATAGAGCCTGAGAGCACTTGACTTGTTTCTGCTTCTGGAAAGGTGTGAGCAGCCGGGGGATCCAGCGAACAGATACCTTATGCATGTGAAGATGGTCTTGGATGATTTTTTCCACGGACCCTACACTCATTTTGACATTTTGGGCTAGGCGGCGAATGGTTAAGCTGCGATTTCCCAAAATGGCGACCTCCACTTGCTGGATAGTGTGTTCATCAATAGCAGAGTGGGGTCACCCTGGAATTGGAGCTGTTTGCACCAATGTCTAACCACACTGGAATGGGCGATGCCAGTTCTTGACTACATCATAGGATGGGGGAATCACCCTCTTTCATTTCATAGAACATCTCCTTTGGTGTGTGGCCTTTCAAGGAAAGGAAATTGAGGACTACTCTGTTTTCCACTGGGTCCATTAACAAAGCTAAACACCACTTCAGCACCTGTAACATCAAGAATCTTATCAGTTTGGAGTTATAAATTGGCACGTAACCTATGGAGATTTAAATCATTACACAGGTGCAGTTTCAGCATCCTGTGGTAAATATAAGTGAGTCAGGGGAAATCTTTAATGAATGCCCTTCGTATGATAGGACAGTTTAGAAAATCTGTCTGGGGGCAAATTGAGCAGTACATGTCAGGGAACAGAATCCTCGGTCGTTATCCAACACGCTTTTGTGTGGCTTCCAGATGCTGGATACAACTCACAGCATTCCTCCTCACCATTGTCTCAATTAGTTAGAGTGGCTGGGTCTTCCAGTCCAGTAACATTATTGTTCCCCTGCTTCCTCCTCATAGCAAAAAGAATCTCTTTCAGCTCAAAAATCAAGTTTAGTTTCAGATAAATTCTTAGGGCTGTGGGGGGCTTGCAAAGGGGTGGGATAATAAAGCAGAATTTGGTTTGAAGCTCTTATGCCAGTAAGTCAGTGGCTCTCAACCTTCCTAATGCTGTGACCCCCTAATGCAGTTCCTCATGTTGTGGTGACCCCCCCCCCCAAGCATAACATTATTGCTACTTCATAACTGTAATTTTGCTACTGTTATGAATTGGAGATGTAGTTCACCTAGCTCTGGAGAGCACTGTGAACCTAAATTACTATGGACCTGGACCAAATTTGGCACAAGTACCTGATACACCCAAATACTGGTGGTGTTGGTGGGGGGGGGGGGGGGGTTGTCATTTGGGAATTGTAGTTGCTGCCAAAGGGGTTCCCAAGACCATCAGAAATGTGTGTTTTCTGATGATATTTGGCGATCCCTCTGGAAACCCCCTTGCGACGCCAACCCCCCCCCCCCCCAGGGGTCTCAACCCCCAGGTTGAGAAACGCTGCAGTAAGTGAACAATGTTGGATGTCACCATTTGCCATTGGACAAAATTTAAACTACACTTGTCTTGATTTGAAACACAGTAATTTTGCTACTCTGTTACTCCAGATTGTGCATGGGTGAACTGTTCAACTCTCATCTCCGCAAGGTATTCTGTCTGTTTTCCATAATAAATCTACATAGATGATGTACACAGCTTCCTTCACAATCTCTGATCCAGGTAGCCAGTTCTAGGTAACTTCTATGCCTTTCTGGTTTGAGAACATAGTTCTTTCCTTAATCTCTCTCTGAGGATGTTTCCTTTCTATGTTTTTTCTCCTTGAGAAGTGCAGGAAGAATAGATTACAGAAACACTCACACACAAACAAGAATTGCAAGTAAGTATTCATCAAGGAATCTATTGGAAAAACAAAATGTAAGAACTCAGTCTAATACTGACAGTATCCTTTTCTTTCCCAGCAAAGAAGTGTCTATGGTCCTAGTTTCCAACAGACCTCACAACCTCTGAGGATGCCTGCCATAGATGCAGGCGAAACATCAGGAGAGAATGCTTCTAGAACATGGCCATATAGCCCGAAAAACCTACAATAACCCATCGGCTTTTTTTGGCGCCACATGACATTGTTGGCTCAGGAAGCTTTTAGTACCGTTGTTTTAGCAAGGATTTTCATGCGGTTATGTTAGAGAAGGAAGAACATAGTGATGAAATCCCCAATGGTTTGTTGCTGTTTAAAGGCATGCTTACTGAGAAAGCTCTGTATGTTATGCAATATCTTGCATACTGAACGGCCTCATGAAAGGGAGCGGAAAAGCTCCGCCCTGCCTGTCTCTCTGGGAACGGAGGCTGCACAGCTGCTTCTGGATGAGAGAGAGGCAGGGCGCTCCCTCCAGAGACCCCGCCTCGTGCTTCCTTCTTCCTGCAATGCCCCGCAGGCGAAAGAAGCACCGCGAGAGCGGAAGCCAGCAGCAGGAGCGCGTGTGTGCACAGGGTGTGCGCGCGCATGGCAGGAGCGCCCCATCCGGCTGGTGAGGCCCGAAGATCACCTGGAAGAGGGCTGAAGATCTACTAGTAGCTCCCGAGCTACCTAATGAGCACCCCTGACTTAGATGAAGGGCTAGAAGGCAGGATCATCAAGTTTGCACCAAATTGTGGGGGAGAGCCAATACCCCAGAAGACAGGAACAGAATTCAAAACGATCTGAACAGATTAGAGAGATGGGCCAAAACTAAGAAAATGAAGTTCAGCAGGGACAAATGCAAGAGACTACTTAGGCAGAAAAAAAATGAAATGCAAAGATACAGAATGGGGATAATGCCTGGCTCAAGAACAGTATGTGTGAAAAATATATTGGCATCCTTGTGGACAACAAGTTAAACATGAGTCAACAATGTAATGTGGTGGCAAAAAATGCTAATGGGATTTTGGCCTGCATCAATAGGAGTCTAGATCCAGGGAAGTCATGCTACCCCTCCATTCTGCCTTGGTTAGAAACACCTGGAATACTGTGTCCAATTCTGGGCATCACAATTGAAGGGAGATGTTGACAAGCTGGAATGTGTCCAGAGGAGGGCGACTAAAATGATAAAGGGTCTGGAGAACAAACCCTGTGAGGAGCGGCTTAAAGAGCTGGGCATGTTTAGCCTGAAAAAGAGAAGGCTGAGAGGAGAAATGATGATGGCCAGGGATCAAGAGGTGAGGGGAAGTCATAGGAAGGAAGATGCAGGCTTGTTTTCTGCTGCCCTGGAGAAAGGACGCAATGGAATAATGGCTCCAAACTACAGGAAAGGAAGGAGATTCCACCTGAACTTTAGGAAGAAGTTCCTCACAGTGAGAGCTGTTCAGCAGTGGAACTCTCTGCCCTGGAGTGTGGTGGAGACTCCTCCTTTGGAGGCTTTTCAACAGAGGTTGGATGGCCATCTGTGGGGCGCGCTCTGAATGCGATTTCCCTGCTTCTTGGCAAAAGAGGGTTGGACTGCTTGACCCACCAGGTCTCTTCTAACTCAAGGATTCTATGATTCTACATTAACCCAGTCGAAAGCAGCGAGTGCGTGGGGTTAGTCTGCCTTGATATTCTGGGTCAAATAGGTGTGTGGAAGGGCCCTCGGGGAACTGGGCGTCACTTCACGGTCCCGGAAGAAGGGAAGGCCTCGTTCGATCTAATTCTCCCTGCTTCTTCTCACTTCCGCCTCGCGCTCCGTCGCGCGAGACCAACCCCGGCGCTCCTTCTGCGCCTGCGCGCGGCTCCTCACGAAGGGCCGCCCTCCAACTCTCTTTCTCTCCCTCGCTCAGGCTAGGAAAGGGCGCGAGATCTAGCGTGGTGGCGTCACCGGAGGGGGCGGGGTCAGCCAGTCAGCGCCCGCCAGGAAGCCGAGAGCGAGCCGCGCGGTGGTGGGCCCCTCTTCCTCGCTCCCCGGACAAAGCCTCCGCGGCCTCCGACTCCGAGAGTGCAACCGCCGCCCCTCAGAAAGCCTCGCTGCCGAACGTGGAGCCATGTCGGCCAGCAGCCTCTTGGAGCAAGTAAGGAGAGGAGGAGGGCGGGCGGGCAGGGAGGAGGGCCCGGCTGCGGAGCGCCGCGTTGGGAAAGGCCCCGGCTTCGGGCCTAGTGAGCGGGAAGGCTAGCCTCCCTTTTCGGAGGCTTACAGGCCTAGGCCAGCGGGGCCTTCTTTTTCCTCACGGCTCACGGCTCCTTCCTTTCTCTCTCCCTTCCCCTTTTCCCTTTTGCCGCCGCTGTGCCCAGAGACCCAAAGGCCAAGGCACCAAAGGTGAGTGAAGCGGGGGAGGGGGCGCGGGGTGGAAAAGGAAATGGGGCGGGGGAGGAAGACTTCCGGTTTGGCCAATCGCAAAGGAAAGCCGACGGCCCCCGTGAGAGAAGCAGCAGGGCCCTTCCACGCAGCCACGTGACTCGGAATAGCCAGACAGGGCATCAGCCACACCATCTGGTTTGAACTGGGGCCCCTTCCGCACAGCTGTATCAAGCTCACATGGAACTGGGTTATATGCTAGTGTGGACTCAGGTAACCCAGTCCAAAGCAGAAATTGTAGGTTGTCTCTGGGTTATATGACTCTGTGGAAGGGCCCTCGGTTTATGGCAGCCCCATGGAGTTCATAGGGTTTTCTTAGGCAGGGAATACTCCGAGATGGCTCTGCTTCTCCTTCTCCACAATAGCCTATCTAGCACCTGTTATTCATTGACAGTCTCCCATCTAGGAACTAATCACGGCTGATCATGCTTAGTTTCTAAGGGCCCTTCCACACAGCCCTATATCCCAGAATATCAAGGCAGATAATTCACAATACCTGCTTTGAACTGGGTTACCTGAGTCCACACTGCCATATAATCCAGTTCCATTTGAATTTTCTACAGCTGTGTGGAAGGGGCCACACTCTTTCAACCTCAGTGGAAGGACAAGGCCAATGCAGGCGGCTCACATCAGACTTTGGGTTACCAGATGTTTTTGAAGGACAACTTCCATCACTCTCATGTCTTGCCATCATCAGCTCTTTTGGATGGGATGTATAAAAATGTGGCATGTTCCAAAAGGGCTTGTTGTTCTTGTGACTTGGTATCCGTTGAAACACTTCACCATTCTCTGTTTGTTTGCCCCAAACATGATAATATATGGATGAAATACAGGACTTCCATTTTTCACAGTGTCCTCAATGGCAAAGATGCTTCCCCCTTCAGGGGGAGAAGGGCAGAGTATAAATATAGGAAATAAATAAATATAGGAAATAAAATGCCATATCTTCTTACAGCCCTATACCCCCCAGTTCCCTCCCTAAAAGCCCTTTGGAAATTATTTTTAAAAATCAGTTTTCACACCACCTCCCAGCAAAAACACTACTTCCATCTCAATTAGGATGTCGTATGTCTTTGGAATCTTCTTGACTAAAAGTGCATGCCCAGGGCTCTTACAAGTTGTGCCTCCTTTAAATGCATGGGTTCCAATCCACTAGGATGTTTCGTGGTAGAAATAGACAGAATGCCCGACTGGTTGGGGTGTGCAAGACTGAGGAAGCAGCTCTGGTGCTGCAGCTGTGGGGTAGGAAATCTGGACCCTATATTAAGCATGCACAAACTTGGTCCTTCCAGGTATTTTGGACTCCCAACGCCCACAATTCCTAACAGCCAATAAGAGTTGGAGTCCAAAACACCCGGAGGGCCCAAGTTGGCCCAGGGCTTGTGTGTGTGTGTGTGTATCTATATGATATAGAAAATCAAACACAGGCTGATTTTCGTTTTTGTTGGAACACACCAGAAGTTGTATTCTACAGAGTCCACTGTAAACACTGCATGTTGTTGCTGAACAGATTTGCGTAAATGGCTAGCATCCAGAAGCCTGTCATTGTTACGTCAGCTTTCCATGACCCTAGGGTTGAGCTTAAGATACCCCATTTGGGATCAGGACCCCACATCTTAAGGGCCGTTCTACACTGCCATATAAAATCCAAACGATCTGCTTCAAACTGGATTATGTGGAAGTGTGGACCCAGATAATCCACAACAGATCATGTGTATGATCTGCTTTGATAATCTGGATCAGGGCTGTCCAACTGCCGGCCCTGCAGGTGTTTTGGACTTCAACTCCCAGAAATCCTAACAGCTGGTAAACTGGCTAGGATTTCTGGGAGTTGAAGTCCAAAACACCTGCAGGGCCGGCAGTTGGACAGCCCTGATCTGGATTATATAGCAGTGTAGAAGAAGCAATATTATAGACTAGAAATAGGTCCTTTGGTCCCATCCAAATGTGCAGAACCACGATTTCCATCTGCTCCAGCTAGCAGGACCAGGTCATGTAGTTCAAAGCTACATCCTAGAACAGGGATTCCTGAACCTTTTCAGCCACTGAGCCATTTTTGAAATGAAGGTTTCTTGTGGAGTTTATTGTTTAGTTTTAACTGTGTATGGCCCATTCTACACTGCCATATAATCCATATTATTAAAGCAGGTAATCCACATTGGTTTATATGTGCCTACACTTCCATATAATCCAGTTCAAAGCAGATAATCTGGATTTTATATGGCAGTGTAGAAGGGGCTTATGTTCTGTGAGGCATATTACATACGATATGCATATGGAAGTATGAATAAGATATACTGTGTATATATATATATATAGAGAGAGAGAGAGAGAGAAAACAATAGTAAAGAAGAACTGGATAAACTATTACTCATTATTTAAATCTACAAAATGATATAACTAGCTAAAATATTTGAAAAATGTCACAATGTTACACGTACACCCCAAGTTAATGTGTAACATCTTGCAGCAGAGTTTAGCAGAGATTCTGTGAAATCTCCCTCATTACTATTATTCCCTCTTAATCTCCAGGTTGAATTTTTATAACAAACTAAAGAAGCTTCCCATAGAGGTTCTTCCATTGAATTTAGTTGAGAGTTCATCGTAGGGCACCATTTGTAAATATGCATTACTATGGATCAGAGCTGAGTTTGATGTAAAGAAAAGCGATCAGGTTACGTGCTCATGAGAAGCACTAGACAGAGCCACACTAGTAAGATTAAAGGAAAGTTTTTGCTCAAGTAAGATTCATCCTCTCTACATCTATTTATTTATTATATTTATTATATCACCCTTCCCGAAAAGGCTCAGGGGGTTCACAACAATGAACAACAAAACACAACATACTTGAAAACATAATAAAAACAGATTAAGACCAGAGTAGGGGTTACAGTTTAGAGATTGAATGCCTAATGGAACAGGTTAGTCTTACAGCCCTCCGAAAAGCCTGTAGATCAGTTATTGCTCGTGCCTCCTCCGGGAGGGCGTTCCAAAGGGTAGGCGCTGCTACAGAAAATATCTTTAAGAAACAAATATAATATGCATATTGATACTGAATTATTATTTTTATAATTTTTTGTCTTCAGTGCAAAATGGATCAGTTCATCAGAAAGATGGATTAAATGATGATGATATTGAACCTTACTTGAGTCCTCAGGCCAGACCGGTGAGTGCTAAAACTACCTATCTGTTTACCAATAGTGGGCAGTCTAGCTTTCATATTTTATAAAGATTTTCTTCTCTCCCAAAAATCTTCTCAAGGTGTACTCTCGAAGAATGAGATAGTTATTATATTGGCTAATAGTAATAATAAAAAACCAATTAGAATTCTGATCTGTCTTTTTACTGGGATCAAAGCTACAATAATTGGGATATTTTCTATTACAAGAATTCCATTTATCTTATTTGGATTCACTGATTAGTATATATACTTAGAATTGTTTTCCGGACTAGCTAAAGAGACCTATCCTAAATACATTTTATTCAGAAATAATTGCTACTGACTTCAAGATTTACTTTAAACTACATGTATTTGAACTTACAGTTTAAATCAAAGTATTTTTTCTTACTGTAATGGTCAGTCTTAACCTATCTAATCACACCCATTATTTATCTTGTAGAGCATTTATGTTATCTAAAGTGTTTTAGTATATGGAACTGTTTGGGATAAATGGTGACTGCTTAAAGATCCATCTTTTGACTATTCAAATCTCATCCTTAAACCTCAATCTCAGTTTAATATTGGCTACTGAAAATATCGTGGCAAATGCTTTTTTCTATTTTTGTAAGTTTTCAAATTCTTGTTGGAATCTACTGGGAGATAACTTGGTTGTTGTAGAGTACCGTTTAGTATATATTGCTGTATGCCATGTTGAATTTTGGCATACTCTGGTACAGTCATCTTGTACTCAGAGCTATGACAGGATGTAGGGTGAATATGATCTCTGGCTCTTTCAGTTTCTGGCATCTCTTTTAAGTTTTTTTTAAATTTCTCCAAGAGGATCACACAGCTATTTGTGATCCTAAACCATATTGCAATGTATTCCAAGATGCTGATTTACAGCAGATTAGTTGCAGTTTCAGAAAAGTCATGGAGGGTAGGTAAATTGTATTATGTATTCAATCTTCAGAGAAACAAGAACCTAAGGAATGGTAATGTTTGAATCAGAAAAATACGTAGCAGATTCTTTTCAGCGTTTGACTTATAAATATAGCAAAAATAAAACATATTTTAATGTTACCAAAGCTTCAGCAAAATCAAGACATAAAGGGATGCTCCATTTATATAAACCCAAGGGAACTCAATTCATGTCATACTCCATTCATGTAGTATGTTCATGTTTTCCTGAAACCACCCATGGCTTCAGCTGCAGCTACCCTGGTTATCAGGTAAATGGGCTGCTTGACTTGTTTTGGGTGAAATTGAAGGGGGGGGGGGTGTTAGCCGCACACCTACAGCACTTCTTTATTTGATCCTGCTCCGTGCTTTTGCATGTATACATCTTAACCAGAAATAAGTATGTATTCCATCATGACTTGCATGAAAGGTTGCAGTGAGGAAAAAAAAGGTTGGATATATGACTTTAGAAGTTTTGAAATGTAGTATATATTTAGCCATTCTGTTATTGATTTTATTTTTTTAGAATCTTATGAGAAATAAGAATCCCTCCCCAGAAAAAAGCAATTAAAGACAATCTTTGGAGTAATGGGATTACAAAAACATGTACTTGTCCCATGCACCTCGTAAAGCATGGGTGGCAACTGCGCAATGCCAGGAGGGCTTAGCAATCCCCTCGGAGATCAGGCCTGATGGTTAGAAAGACTCCAAATAATTTTGCTCCCATATGCTCTCTGACTGCTGACGGGGACTTTTTGCTATATTTATAAGTCCAAGAATGTTGTATTATCAGATTATATGTCTCTAGAAGTAACTTCCAGTTTTTGTCTGGTGTTTTAAATGGCAATTTCAGCGCCTAAAAATGGCTCATTGACACCAGACCATGGCAAAAAGACACCCACAGGGCACTTGGAAGACAAAACTTCTGTTATCTAGAGAGGCCCTGAGGACCACAAAAACATTTGGTTCATGGGGTCACACTGTCCACTCTCTCTCCAAGCCTCTTTACCATTCCTAGGGCAGTGGTGTCAAACTTGTGATCCCCAGATGTTTCAGATGCCAATTCCCAGAAGCCCCAGCTTGCCCAATGGTAAGGAGTTCTGGGAGCTGAAGTCCAAAACACCTGAGGGGGGGGGGGACAAGTTTGCGGTCTCGCTGTTTCGTGGATTTTAAAAAATATTAATTTAAAATATATATCAAGGTATTTTTGTTGTTTTGTGGGGTTTTGCCGCCGCCGCTCTCCAAGGCATTTTCCCTCCTCAGTCCTCCCTCCCTCCCTCCAGCCTTGAAGGGCCTTTATTTCCTTTCCTTCACTTTATTTAAAGACTTAAAATAGTGTATAACGACTATAAAATAATGTATAAATATTAAAATAAATAGACCATCCCTACATCGCGGTTTTTCACTTATTGCGGGAGGTCCTGGAACAGTGTATAACACAGATAAAGGATCTACTGAGAATTAAAACAATTAACTTTGAAAATGTCCAATGTTGCTTAAAGTTGTGATAACAAACCACGTGTGCAGATGTAATAGATTAGCATTGTTTCATTATTCAAGACCCTAAAATCCATTTTATGCTATATCTAATTGAAACTCAGAATAGGAATGATTGAGGGAAGAGAGATAATCATGTTTGTAGTCTGCTTAATCAAAGCAGACTACAATGTACTGGATGTTGTGTGTGTGTGTTCTTCAAGTTGCCTGTTGACTTATGGCGACCCCATGAATTTCATAGGTTTTTAAGGCAAATAATATTTAGAGGTGGTTTTGCCAGTTCTTTCTTTTGAAATATAGCCCAAGGCAGGCCTGCATAACTTGGCAGTTGTAAGGGTCCGAGATCAAAATAGGCTAAAGCTCTTCAGTCCACAGATAAGTTTTTAGTGCCTCACTCAGGGTTTACGAGAGGACACCTTTCCCTCAGAGCAAGCAGCAAAGTGGAATTGTCTCAGTTTTCCCACCTCCCCTCATCATGTTGGCAGGTTGCAATCCTTTTCTGACTGAAAGAGTTTTTGCCTCCACCATCCTTCCTTTCACTTTGCCTCTGTTGTCTCCCGCTCCAGAGGGGAAAACTGCCAGCTCTGTACTGTTCATTTCCCTTGCTTGTGAGGGAGAAACTTAGCTACACCATGAAGACCCTGTAAAGAAAAGGGAAGAGTGGTGCAGGCAAGAACCCTCTTAAACGGCCAATCTATTGTCATGTTTTAATATAACCTGGAGCCTAAGATTTTACCCCCTGCCCGGAAAAAAGGTCCAATTCCCCTTAAAATTTAATCCTTGCTCCTCACTACTCTAACCTAAGCCCAACAACCTCCCCAGGCCATGTTTCCAACTGAGACCAGCATTTCCTTTGTCGTGGCCCATCGTGCCCCTTTGTTACAGATTAGTTTGGTACCTTTGGTATTTAGAGAAAGGAAACATGTAGAGGGCAAGCCCTTGGAGGAGGGAATAATGGGTTCCAGTTGCAACTTTTCCAGAGCGTTTCTTTACTTTTCCAGGGTGCTTTCTGTGACCTCCCTGGTGCTTAAACTTGGTTGGGTTGCCCTGTGCTCTTGTCTCCTTTTTGTTTGTGGGGGAATCAAAGGTGAGCCATCATCAGTTTTTTGCCTGCTTGACACATGAGAATATGTGCATAGAGTTCCTTTTTAAAATGAGCCAGACGGTCATAAACTTCACAATTGGTATGATTCCCCCCCCCCCCAAGCACATGGCTACAGGGTCTCTTTCTCATCATACCCTTTGGCACAATTTATGCCTCACACCGCCCAATTGTCCAATCATGGGTAATCACCACCTATGCTCAGGTGGTGTGTGGCCTCATTGGTGCCAGAGGATCTCGTTTCCAACCTGGAAACTAAACAGTATATTAGTTTTGTTTTCAGTTGCTTTTAAGCTAGTTGTTTTTGGAAGAAGCCATGAGACAGGCAAAAATTGGCCTCTGTATCCCCTACACTTACCCATTCTTACCTTAAAATGTCAACTCCATAATCTACATTAGTACCTATGGGAAGATATTCTTTGTTCACAAAGCTGATGTCAATCTAATTATGATAGGATTGAAGTAATTCATCCTTTCGTCATGGGTCAGAAACATTACTGACTCAGAGAGCCATGAAAGCAAAATATTTGGAAATTTATTTCAGTGAGAGCCATATAAAATATATTCTATATTTTAAGACTGAATTCAACTAAATGTGAGTATATATGTACATACTATGAGAAAAGGATTCCCCCGGCAAAATGACTGTGCGTATCTCCATCCGAAGAATCCGTAGACCAAGACCAATTCTGGAGCAATCCCCAAACAATACAGGCAAGAAAGTGGCGTGTAAATAAAGCCCTACAATGCTCCCAGACTCCGCGGGAAGGCAGAGAAGAACGGAGTTCACATGAGGCTGCTGTGGGGGACCAAACCAATCAATTGCCGAATGGGGGTTTGAGGAGTGCTCTAGGCCAGTGGTTCTCAATCTTTCTAATGCCGTGACCCCTAAATAAAGTTCCTCATGTTGTGGTGACCCCCAACCATATTTTCGTTGCTACTTCATAACTGTAATTTTGCTACTGTTATAAATTGTAATGTAAATATCTGATATTCTGGATGTATTTTCATTGTTGGAAATAGAACATAATTAAAGCATAGTGATTAATCACAAAAACAATATGTTTGTGGGAGTATGGACAACAAATGGTGGGATCTGCAGTACCTTCAGCTGATTCACTTCTGACATCCACAGTCCACTGAGACCCCCATGAATTACAGACCTGGACCAAACTTGGCACACAGAACCTCAATGACCAACAGAAAATACTGGAAGGGGTTGGGAGGAATTGACAGTGATTTATGGAAGATGTACATCAGAAGAGCACTGTGAACCCAAATGACTATGGAACTGGATCAAACTTGGCACAAATATTCAATATGCCCAAAATTGAACACTGGTGGAGTTTGGGGAAAATAGATCATAACATTTGGGAGTTGCAGTTGCTGTGAAGTATAGATCCCCTGCCATCAACGAAAATTCTGAACTCCAAAAGAAATTGAATTGAACAAAACTTGGCATCCAGCCTCAATAGCAACAATAATAATGAGCAGGGAGAGACCAATTGGGCCATCTAGTCCAACTTCCTTCTGCCTTCATGCATGAAAAGCACAATCAAAGCACCCGTGACAGATAGCAACCCATGCTTAATAATAATAGCAAAAAACAATAGAGTTGGAAGGGACCTCTAAAGGCCATCTAGTCCAATCCCCTTCATTCTGCCTTCATGCAGGGAAAGCACAATCAAAGCACCCCTGACAGATGGCCATCAGCCTTAATAATACTGAGTTTTCTCGCCTCCTGGCCCAGGAAGGCAGGCAGATCGCTGTGAGCAGAGGTCCTCCGCTCCACCCTCCATGCCCAGTGCAGGCCACCATGAGGAAGGAGGACAAAGGCGACCTTCAAGAGAGGTCTAGCATAGGCCAGATGCTCTGTTGGGCCCCAGCTGGGCCCAGGAAGGGCAGAAGCAGTGTGAGAAAGGAGGCCAGCTTCACTCAGCCTCGGTAGGCTGCATTGGCAGGCGCACTTGCCAGCTGCTTCACACAGAGGGAGGCTGGCCTCCTCAGCCAGTTTCACTCAGCCTCGCTGCTCATGAGGCCCTGTGCAGCCTCCTCTCTGAGTGAAGCTGCTTCTGGCTGAGTGTAGCGACTGGAGAGTGCGTCTGCTTTCGCCACTGCTTTCTACATGGCTGCCTCCAGCTGAGCTGTCTGGTCTCGCAGGAAGCCCCTCGCCTGGCTCACGCCGTGCGAGGCCAGGCCACGTGGTGGTGCCTCCCTCACCTGGCCTTTGCTGCTTGCCAGGCCTGACGGATGCCCTGCGAGGCCAGGCCGCATGGTGGTGCCTCCCTTTCCTGGCTTGAGCCGTCAGGTGAGAAAGGCCCATCGTACGGCCTAGCCTTGTGGGAAACCCCTCGCCTGGCTTGTGCTGCCTGTCGGGACTGGCAAGCGACGAAAGCCAGGCGAGGGGCTTCCTGCAAAACCAGGTTGTTGCGGTGCAGCCCCCCTTGCCTGGCTTTTGCCGCTTGCTAGACCTGGCAGGCTACGCATGCCAGGAAAGGGAGGCACCACCGTGTGGCCTGGCCTCGCGGGATGCCCCTCTTCTGGCTCGCGCCACCCACGGGGCCTGGCAAGCAGCAAAAGCCAGGCGAGCCAGGTGCAATCCTCAAAAGAGCAACACCTGGCTCCCAAACCATAGGCTCTCGACCCCTGCTTTGGGTATAGGTATTCCAGGGCCCCCTGCTCGCGCAGTGGGTTAAACCGCTGAGCTGCTGAACTTGCTGACCGAAAGGTCAGTTTGAATCCACAGGACGGGGTGAGCTCCCGCCGTTAGGTCCAGCTTCTGCCAACCTCGCAGTTTGAAAACATGCAAATGTGAGTAGATTATTTGGTACTGCTCTGTTGGGAAGGTAACGGTGTTCCATGCAGTCATGCCGACCACATGACCGTGGAGGTGACTACAGGCAGCGCCGGATCCTCAGCTTAGAAATGGAAATAAGTACCAACTCTCAGAGTCGGACACGACTAGACTTAATGTCTTCATTTTCATAAATAATAAGTAATACATAAATCAAATGGATTTATGCTGGTTAAACAGTTGACAAAGACAACTTTGTAGTGATTATTGGTCAAGGTCATCTTGATGCTTAAGTATTTTCGCCAGAACATTGCCAGTAGCAGCTAAAGTCTGTGATATGTCTTATTCCATTCACTGAGAGTTCTGCAATAGATTAGAGACTATAGAAAAACCATAAACATTGGCCCATATTAATAATGCACTGGAGATGGGTTGACATACTTGCTTCTTGCCAACTCGATATTTTCTCTGTGTAGGTGGTGGGTGGTGGACTCCACTTTTAATAACTTTCATTAAGATTTAAATTTTCAGGGTTTCTTTGTACACTAGAACTTTCAGTTCTGTTTTTAATTCTCTGTTAGATTTTTTTTAAAGTCTTCTGCTTGGAAAGTAGTTGTCTCTTTGGAGAGCTATCTGGTTTCTGAAGTGTGTTTCAAAAGTAGTTCCTAGAGAAAAAACATAGAAAGCTTACACATTTTGGAATGAGTTTTGAAAAATTACATTTTTGGGGGGACCATATAGTTCATAGATAGCATTATAGAGGAGATAAGAGTTGTTGTCAAACGAACATTTCCAAGCTCTGCTTCAAGGTCTGCTGTTTTTAGATGTGCTGTTTATTCCTTTCTTAACCCAGTAAAAACTATCATCTCTACTCTTGTTGGCTTCCATTTGCAATTTCTTGGTATTAGTATGCTAACTAATCTTGTTTAATTGTACCAATAGTGAATGGAATAGTCCTTACGATCCCTCTTTGCTTTATTTTTATCTACCTTAGAAGTAGTTAAATGCGTCAACAATTTCTCATGGTACAAGAAAATCATGGCATTGAATGTTTGCCACCGATATCTCTGCCACCCTACATCTGAGCCATGCGCGAACTGAGATGCTTCACTGTCGCACTGAAGACTTGGCAGAGCGTTTGATTAGTTTTAATTGTAATTCTTTTAAAGTGTTTTATTGGTTTTATGTTGTAAGTCTCCCAGAGCACCGCTGGTGGAGGGCGACTAAGCAAGTAATAAAACATTGATTGATTAATTGAATTGATGTTTGCCAATATCTGTTGTAAACCACCCTGAGTTGTCGTTGATGTTTATTATTATTAGCTTGGGGACCCGGCGGTGCTCGGGTTTTTCTTTTTTGGAAAGGCATTGTTTGTGCTCCAAGTTTAGTCTAGATCCAATGTCAGATAGGTTCAGTGGGTGCGGGTGAACTACAACTCCCATATGCACCAGGGTGCATAGTGGGTCCTGGGGGCTCTGTGTGCCAAGTGTGGCCTTGATCAGTCATTGCTGTGGGTCGCAGTTGTCTTTGGAAGTGAGTGAAAGTACATAAATCCTATCATCCATCGTCCCCCAAACCACACAAGGATGTAGCGTGGGGGCTTTGTGTGCCAAGTGTGTCATTGGTGTCATTGATCAGTCATTGGTGTGGGTCGCAGTTTGGTCCAGGTCCATCACTTGTGGGGGGTCGCATTGGTCTGTGAAAGTGACAGCCAATCATACACCGCCCGCCTGTTGCATACAGACCCTGACTTTTATTACATACTAGCTTGGGGACCCGGCGGTGCTCAGATTATTTGAGAAAGGCATTGTGTGCCAAGGTTGGGTCATGGGGGCTCTATGTGCCAAGTTCGGTCATTGGTTTGGGGTCACAGCGGTCTCAAGAAATGAGTGAAGGTACTGCATGTCTCATCGTCCATGATCCATCTTCCTCCAAATTCCAGCAGGATGTAGAGTTCGTCATGAGAGCTCTGTGTGCCAAGTTTGGTCTTGATCAATCATTGGATGAGGATCGCAGCGGTCTTGGGAAGTGAGTGGAGGTAATTCATGTCCCATAATCCATGGCCTACCCTCCTCCAAAGGGTAGTAGGATGTAGAGTGGGTCATGGAGGCTCTATGTGCCAAGTTTGGTCTCTATCAGTCTTTGTTGGGGGCCATAGTGGTCTGTGGGAACTGAAGGGTTTGAAAGTACTACAAATCCCATCATTCTTTGTCCACTCTTCCCCATAACTTCTCCAGGACGTAAAGGGGATCATGGGGGTTATGTGTGCCAAGATTGATCTTGACTAGTCATTGGATGAGGTGCTCAGTGGTTTCAGTAAGTGAATGAAGGTAATGCAAGTCCCATCTTCCATGCTCCATCCTCCTTTAAACTGCAGCAGGATGTAGAGTGGGTCATGGGGGCTCTGTGTGCCTATTTGGTCTTTATCAGTCATTGGATGAGGGTTGCAGTGGTTTCAGTAAGTGAGTGAAGGTACTGCAAGTCCCATCATCCATGGTCTGTCTCCCTTAGAACTACATCAGGATGCAGAGTGGCTAATGAGTACTTTGTGTGCCAAGTTTGGGCCTGGTCTGTGATTTGTAGGGGCTACAATGTTCTGTAGGAAGTGAATTGGGTGAAGGTATTGCAAATACCATCATTTCCGGCCCATCCTGCCCTTAACTGCACCAGGTTGTAAAGTGGGCCATTGGGCCTCTGTGTGCCAAGTTTGGTTATTTTAAGTTTTTGTATTGTATGTTTTATTCAGTTGTAACCGCCTTGG
Source organism: Anolis apletophallus (assembly GCA_030556195.1). Classification (NCBI taxonomy): domain Eukaryota; kingdom Metazoa; phylum Chordata; class Lepidosauria; order Squamata; family Anolidae; genus Anolis; species Anolis apletophallus. Next base: position 50,539,873 of record JARBWK010000011.1, on the reverse strand, counting down.
GACTGTGCTCAGAGAAAGGTGGGATATACATTTCTCAAATAAATATGCAAGGGTTGCTTTACCTGAATTTCTGTGCATGCACATACATTCAAACATGAGCAGATAATAATTGGAAAAAATGTTTTGGTGGGAGGGTTTAAAATATTCTTCCTGGTAATGACAAATTTGAATGGTTCTTTAAGGAAAGATTATCTTGGAAAACAGGGATATAAAGGCACTTAATATAACATTCATACTGCAATGTGCTGTTTATCTGATTACTCAGTTTTGTTTTCCTGTTCCAGAACAATGCATACACTGCAATGTCGGATTCCTACCTGCCAAATTACTACAGCCCATCCATTGGATTCTCCTACTCCTTAGGTGAAGCGGCCTGGTCTACTGGGAGTGACCCACCCATGCCCTACTTGACATCTTATGGACAACTAAGCAATGGAGAGCATCATTTTCTCCCCGAGGGCATGTTTGGACAGCCAGGGGCTCTTGGCAGTACACCCTTTCTTGGACAACATGGCTTTAACTTTTTTCCAAGCGGGATTGACTTCTCTGCTTGGGGCAATAACAGTTCTCAGGGGCAATCAACTCAAAGTTCTGGATATAGCAGTAACTATGCTTATGCACCAAGCTCACTGGGTGGAGCCATGATTGATGGACAATCTGCTTTTTCCAGTGAGACCCTGAATAAGGCACCAGGCATGAATACCATAGACCAAGGGATGGCAGCTTTGAAGCTAGGCAGCACTGATGTAGCAAGCAACATCCCAAAAGTTGTTGGCTCTGCTGTTGGCAGTGGATCCATTGCCGGTAACATTGTGGCTTCTAACAGTCTGCCCCCTGCTACAATTGCTCCTCCAAAACCAGCATCCTGGGCAGATATTGCCAGCAAGCCTGCAAAACAGCAGCCCAAGCTGAAGACTAAGAATGGCATTGCAGGATCAAGTCTTCCACCACCACCCATAAAACATAACATGGATATTGGGACTTGGGATAACAAAGGGCCAGTGGCAAAAAACCCTTCCCAGGCTTTAGTTCAGAATATTGGCCAGCCCCCAGCCCAGATATCTCCCCAACCATTGGGTCAGCAGATGAGTAACAGCCCGCCAGCCGTGCAGCCTTCGACTGGACAACCACCACAACCTTTGCCACCACCACCGATCCCACAACCCACTCAGCTGCCAGTTCAGCAACAGGCAGCTCAGCCAGCTCGTTGGGTTGCACCTCGTAACCGTGGAAATGGGTTTGGTCAAAATGGAGTGGATGGTACTACAGTTGGACAGTCTCAAGCTACTCCTGGTTCTGTCCCTCTAGAGCCACATCCAGTCTTGGAAAAGTTGAGATCCATCAACAATTACAATCCTAAGGATTTTGACTGGAACCCAAAGCATGGCCGGGTTTTCATCATTAAGAGTTATTCTGAAGATGATATCCACCGTTCCATTAAATATAACATCTGGTGTAGTACAGAGCATGGTAATAAGAGACTGGATGCTGCTTACCGCTCAATGAATGGTAAAGGTCCTGTTTACTTACTGTTCAGTGTCAATGGCAGTGGCCATTTCTGTGGAGTTGCAGAAATGAAGTCTGCTGTGGACTACAACACATGTGCAGGTGTGTGGTCCCAGGACAAATGGAAGGGACGCTTTGATGTAAGGTGGATTTTTGTGAAGGACGTTCCCAATAGCCAGCTGCGGCACATTCGCCTAGAGAACAATGAGAATAAACCAGTGACCAACTCCAGGGACACTCAAGAGGTGCCTCTGGAAAAGGCCAAGCAAGTGCTGAAAATCATTGCTACCTACAAGCACACCACTTCTATCTTTGATGACTTCTCACACTATGAGAAACGCCAGGAGGAGGAAGAAAATGTGAAAAAGGTAACTGCTTTACTGTAAGGATTTAGTTGGGAATGAGCGACAAAGGAGAGTTGGCTGTATTTGTATAGGCTAGATCCGACTATAAGCAAAGTTCCACTCTAGTTGAAGGGTGGCATATCCATAAATAAGGGGGCACTGTTGCGGTTTATGTTTTGTAGGTTTAGATTTATATCAGTCAGTGAAATGGATGGGGACATAGTTCTTTAACAGAAAATTGGTACTTGAGATAGAAATAACATGGAAAGAACAAGGGTAGTTTTCTAACCAATAAAAATTAAGAGCAATTCAGGATGTTTTAGAAAACTTTTACCATATATTAACAATAAGATTGTAAAGGTTTTCCCTTGACATTAAGTCTAGTCGTGTTCAACTGCGGGGTGGTGCTCATCTCCATTTCTAAGCCAAAGATGCGACGTTGTCCCGAGACGCCTCCAAGGTCATGTGGCCACTGGCATGACTGCATGGAGCGCCATTACCTTCCCGCAGAAGCAGTACCTATTGCACTACTCACATTTGCATGTTTTCGAACTGCTGGGTTGAAAGAAGTTGGGCCTAGTGGCAGGAGCCCACCCCACTCCCTGGATTTGAACCACCAACTTTTCGGTCAGCAGCTCAACAGTTTAAGCCGCTGCACCACCTAGATTAACAATATGCACATTTATATCTCACCTTTCTTCCAAAAGAAAGAGATGAAATAACACAACCAGGTTGTATAAGTAAACAAAAGTATTTTGAACCTTCTAGAAACTACTTTCAAGATTCTTCCAAAATGCTTTTTGGCTTTTTATTTCACCTGTCTTCTTTTTTTTTTTATGGTTGCCATTTCAATGGGGTTTTTTTTGAATGGCTAGCGTGGAAAATATCTGGGCAGGTATGAGCATAGGTAAGATTCCAAAGAGGGTTAGTTTAGACATGTCCAAAACTTTTGAATCGCATGTACACAAGTCATGTCAGTATTTTTACCTATTAAAATCATTTTCATTTCAAAAGTATTGGGTGAAGTTAGGGCTTGGTTGTTGTAGGTTTTTCGGGCTATATGGCATGTTCTAGAAGCATTCTCTCCTGATGTTTCGCCTGCATCTATGGCAAGCATCCTTAGAGGTTGTGGGGTGGCCCAGAGCTTCTCCATATTTTTACCACATGTAAACAGTTTGTCGGGTTCTGTGCTCCTGCACTCCACTCCAGATGTTCCAGGGAAGGTATCCTGTATAGATGCAGCCTTTGTGAATATAATCTTATGAGGGCTGAACATTGGGATCCCGATGTGATTTTTATAGGAGTAAATACTGTATGTTTTCAAAACATAACAGCGGCTGCCTTGAAGCTGTAAATACATGGCTAAGGGCTTTCTTGGAGTCAGGGAAACCCATAGAATTCATCCCTGGTGTCAGTTATTTGCTGCTGCTGCAATACAGGACTTCAGCATCCAAGGTGGGGTTTGTTTTTTTTTGGGGGGGGGGGGTGGTATCTGGATAGGGGTCTTGGAATCAAACCCCTATGGATACTTAGGGTGTGCCAGTAATTCCTTTTTTATTATTAAGGAAGAATTAAGGAAGAATCACTAATAAGCTCAAATGATCGTTGAAAAGTATGTTTTCAATATCAAAACAAATGAAAATTCATCTTTTATTTTTGAGATCTTACTCCCTAAGAGCTTCTTGTTTCCACAATGATAGAAGGATGTAAAGAGATTCTGCATGTATATTCTTTGAAGCATCACTATTTCACTTTCACAAATAATATTTCACAAATAATATAACTATGCAGTTGTTTAAATTGATGCTTACCTATTAGTATTGTAGCATGTACATGAGTGTAGCTCTGTAATATTGGGAAAGGAGTTTTAAAATGTTACATTATGTGAAATTTTCAATTAGCCAGTTGGTAAAAACTATGGTTGAAGTCCTTAATAAAGGAATTATATTTTTAGGCTGCTAATTTTCCAGGCTTTGGAACCCAGACACATATTTTACTCCTCTACAGCAGGTGTAGGAATTACGTGGCCTTCGGGATATTTTTGGATTGCAAGCCACTATAGCATTAGCCAGGACAGCAGCATTTAGAAGAACAGGAATTGTGGGAGTTGAAGTCATTTCTCTAAGTGTGTCTTCAAGTTGTTCGTTGGCCTCTGGCTATCCCACTAATTCCATGTGGTTTTCTTAGATAGGAGATATGTGAGTGGTTTGCCATTGCCATATAAAAATAATGGGATCAATATTCATTTTGTGTGCTTTTTTAAAAAAAATGTTTTTTTATTAAAGAAAAGTTTTGGATTAGAATAAAACAAAGAAAGCAGGTAGTACATAAGGGTTTCTGGAGGGAGGGGTGGGTCCTAAAGAGGGGGACGAAAGGAGGGGCAGGGGAGTAAGTAAGGGAGATGTTTTGGAGAGGGAAAAAACAGTTTAACTTCCATTCTTCTTCCTTTCATTCAGTTCTTCTGTCCACATACATTCGTTAAATTGTAAAGGGTCTCTTTCCCCTTTTCATCATTTTCTATCTGCACTCTTTCTTGTTTAGTTTCTGATTTTTATATATTCTTCAAAAATTGTCTAGTCTGTAATTTTTATGCCTCTGCCACTATTGTTCTTTAACAAAAAGTTAGTTTATCCATATCTTTTATCTCAAATTTTTTTCTAACAATTGTTCCTTAGGTGGTATAACTTCTGATGTCCAGTGTTATGCAAGAACTATCTTAGCCGCAGTTGTAAAGAATGTATAATTTATCTTTATTTGAGTCAGCCATTACTTCTGTGTCAAACATTCTGGTTTCAATAAGAAATCAATTTTAATATTCTGTGGCATTCTCTATGAATCATTTCCCAATAATTAGATAATTTGTCACATGTCCATCATATATAGTAGGACCCTTCATGTGACTTACATTTCCAGCACTTATTGTTTGTCTTTTTGTACATTATTCCTAATTTCTTGGGAGTCATATACCACTAATGTATCATCTTTAACCAATTTTCTTTCAAATCTGAAGCATAAGTATATTTTAATTTCTTAGTCCATATTTGCTCCCATTCCTTTAATTTAATAAGTCTACCAATGTTTCTTGCCCATTTTATCTCCTCTCTTTCTGTGACCCAGACAGTTGGTTTGCTGTATATTTTTTGTTATGATCTTCTTTTCCGTTTGCATCAATTTGTCCCAAAATTCTTCATTTTTTAAAATCTATATTATACCACTCCTTAATTTGCATATATTGAAACCATGGAATGTTTGTATAGCCTTGAGATAACTCTTGTGTTCTAAAAGTCAACATTTCTTTATAAGTGGGCCATTTCATCCAGTGAACAACTTTCTCTGATTGGCCTCCAGCGGGGATAGCCACAATGGAGTTTTAAAGTGAAAGTTTATTTTATATTTTCCCCAAACCTTGATCAGCGATGACCTAATAAAATGATTACCAAAATTTTTCTTTACTTTGGCTTTCCCGTACCACAAATAGGAATGCCACCCTCTTCTCAAGTCAAAGCCTTCCAGTGTTAATATTTTAACTTTAGTAAGATTTGACCAGTCCTTAATCTAGACCAACGCACAAGCTTCAAAATAATGTTTAAAGTCTGGGAGGTCAAATCCTCCTCTACTTATGGAATCTATCATAATTGTAAATTTGATTCTTGGTTTTTGACCTTTCCATATAAATTTCATTACATCTTTGTTCCATTCTTTAAATATTTTTATATTTTGAATTACAGGAACATTTTGGAACAAATAGAGCATTTTGGGAAGTAAGTTCATTTTTATAACCACTATTCAACCCAACAGCGATAGGTTCAATTTTTTTTCCAGTTTTCTAATTCATTCCTTATGTCTTTCCATTTCTCCATATAGTTATTTTCAAATAGCTGTTTTTTTCTAGCCATAATCCAAATTCCCAGGTATTTAATTTTTGCTGAGATTTTCAATCCAGTCTTTTTATGTATTTTTTCTTGACTCTTTTTGGAAATGTTTTTGTTAGGATCATTGCTTTCCTTTTGTTAATTTAAAATCCCGCAAATCGTCTAAATTCTTAAATTTTATGACGCCAACTCTGTCTGCTGTTTCTTGGGTCCTCAATTATACATATTACATCACCAGCAAACACCCTGACTATAGCTGTATCCACCTGGCACGGATGGATACACTGTGAGTTTCTATAAAACAATGCAAGAAGAAATAATTTCTTATCTTAAGAAAACAATTAATATAGCCCTAACTGATAAAGTAATACCGGACTCTTGAAAAATGGCAGAAATAGTTATGATTCACAAAGAAGATACAGAGACGAGCGATGTCTGTAACTATCGCCCAATATCCCTATTAAATAATGATTACAAAATTTTAACTAATATTTTGGCTAACAGTTTCAAAGAATACTTAAATGTCAGGATAAACGAGGATCAGACAGGCTTCCTCACAAATAGAAATATGAGAGATAACGTAAGGATCATTTTGGACACCATTGAGTATTATGAAACCCACCATTAAAAAGAATTAGCATTACTATCATTTGACATGGAGAAGGCCTTTGATAATCTAAATTGGGACCTTTTAAAATCACTATCATCCTCAGCAGTACTCTTGGAGGCTAATTCTTTCATACTATAGAATATGGTTTGCCAAGTGTAAAGGGACCGGCAAAATCTTGGGCCTGTTTGTATGAACACATGCAGAAATACACTTCTCCGGACACAAGCCATTGGCTTAGCTCAAAATTGAGATAGATATGGTAGCTTGGTTATTATTATTATTATTAAACTTTATTTATACCCCGCCCCATCTCCCAGAAGTGACTCGGGGCGGCTTACATGAGGCCAAGCCCACAACACATAGTAAAATAACACAACAGCAAATAAAACAATACAATCACTATTAGATATGTCATGTTTAGATATAATTAACAGTTATCATGGAAAATAAATTAAATCTAATATATCATAGTATATCTCAGGCATGAACCAACTTCAACCCTCCCGCCAGGTGTTTTGGACTCCCAAATCCCACAATTCCTAACAGCCTACCAACTTAGGAATTGTGGGAGTTTATTTATAGTACTTCTATTCTGCCTTTCTCATCCCAAAGGGGACTCAGGGTAGATTACAGAACAGATATATGGCAAACATTCAATGCCAAATGTTCAATGACAAGACAGACAACAGATATAGGCTTTTTCTCATCATTTGGCATCTTTGGATGTTGTACTCAGTTCCAGCCAGAGGGGGTGCTATCGCTTTTTGCTGAAGAGCTTTCTTCGTAAACTTTCATCTGAATCGCCGTGCCTAAAATGAATAGGAACAGGGTGGTTACTATTCATCTACTCACATTACTGTTTTCAATCTGCTAGGTGGGCGGGGAGCTGAGCTGAAGGTCAGGAACTCACCCTGACCCAGCTTCAAACTGTCAACCTTTCGGTTGTTAAGATTTACTACAGCTGCATCTGGTGATTAACCTGCTGTGCTAAAGCCGACCTGATCCAGATGTTTTAGATTTGGAAGTCCAAAACACCTGAAGGGTGGGCTGAAGTTGGCCAATGTCTGATCTAAACTGAAATTAGTGGGGGGGGGTTTGCTTAATCCTAAATTCTTTGTGGACGAAAGATTTTAATTTATCTCCATTTGCATTACTAGGGGCTATAACTCTAGTGCTTTAAACAAGAGTTGGATTTCCTAGCAGAAGCGAAAACAGACTCCCAAAAAGATGCACAACTATAGCAGATATTAGAACTCTGTGAAAACATTTTGAAGTGGGTCTCACATTGCATCATAGACCTTTACGGAACACAACCAGAACTTTGTGTCTCAAAATGGTTACTAATACAGATACTTTGCAGTATAAGTGGTGCATTTCCTGAAATTTACATCTGTTGACAAGGTCAGCGTTTTAGTTGAAATTCGCTCCCTTTGCAGAGTTATCTGGAGAGTTCATGATAAAATAAGTTTGGAACACTTCAACAGGTTACAGCTGCTGTATTATGCAGCTCAACAGCCTTCAAAGTTTGTGGCCAGACAATTGCTGTACTAGAATAGTAACCATTATCATCATCCCATGGTTGATAATTGTCAAATATTGTTTTCATTAAACTTTGGCTTGATTTGTTTTTTTTAGAAGCTATCTTCAAATTCCTTCAGCTTTATGTACTCTGTTACTACCACTGCCTGGTGTGCGGTTGTACTAAAATGCTTATTACATGGAGTTGGGAGGAAAGCAGAATAAGTGTAACAGATTTATAATTTCTTGGTTAATTAGAAGATGGAACATGCAAGGGAGAGGAGAAGTGGTGGAACGAATTTTTATGTCAAGATGTTTTGCTGAGAAAATACCCCAAAATGTCTTACTTAGGGTTTACCCAGATACTTGTGGGAAACTTGCATATGTATATTTAGGATATTAAAAATTCAGTTCGTCTGCATGTCATATAAAAATTGATTCCTTTAAAATTGCCTATTTGTTATATATAATTCAAGGCTTTATATTAATGCTTAGTTTTTTCTTTCTCTTGTCTATAGGAGCGCCAAGGCCGTGTCAAATAAACAACTGGATCCTTCCTCCGAAACTGCAGCAGAGGTTTTGCGTCTTGGGTATCTTTCAGAAAGGAAGACAAATTATATACCAGAGAGAATTAGGACTTATTTCATTGACTTCATACAAACTCTTACAAACTTAACTGTTTAAGAAATGTATTGGAATTTCACAAGAGACATAGGACTTAAAAACAAAAACAGCCCTTCTAGGTAGAGTAGAGGTGAAAACTGTCCCCTTCTTTAGGCTTTGGTTGTGATTTCAGAGCATAAACTTTGTTTTTGTTCCCTCCCTCGCCCTTTTTACTATATTATTGGATTTTGAAGTCTGCCAGTGGCATATGCCTTTTTCTCTAATTTTAAAATCCTGCTGCTTCCTTGTTTTCCTGGCCTTCTGAATCCCTCTTCCCATTGTTTTTTTTTATTGCACTTGGAACACCGAGTTGTGACTTTCTTTTGGACCTTTTCCATGGAAAGTGGAATGAATGACTTTTTTCCATGGACCGGAAGAGGAAGTTTATGAAGAACTTGAGGGTTTTTTTTATGCCTAGAAGATCTGAATGGAATGTGTCTACAAGGTTGTTTCTGATGGGTGGTTCATTTTCGCTCTCAAAAGTCAAATACAAAAAGTGCTAAGAAATGTTCTGTTCTTGTGCATTATATGGATTACAGATTAAGTCTGGCTTGATTTGATTTGAAGGCTAAGAACATGTAAAAACATGTTTGTTTACAGGAAAATTAATTTTGGAAAAAATATTGTAATGTGTAGTGAATGTTCCTTCAGTTTTCTTGTTAAGCCAATGAGGAATGGGCACTGCCTTTCTTTCACCATTAATCACTTCTCAATAATAAACGTGAGATCCTGTTGAGCATCACTTGTTGGCCCCTTAGTTTTAGTTTGCAGGCTTCTGCTTCACTGCATGGACATTGTTATGCAGAGGCCGCACATGAGAATTACATTTAGGTGTTGATTGATTGATTTACAGTATTTATATTCTACCATTGTCACTCCGTAGGGGACTCAGGATGGATCACAATGCACAGCAAACATTCAATGCCATTTTCTAGACTTACAGACAGATAAAGATATTTTTGGCATTTCCACTTCGGTGCCTGGAGGCTCGATTCCAGTCCCAGGGAGGAGCTGTCGCTTCATCCACTATGACGCTGAGTTATTTTGATCGCATTTCCTCCTTGCTCTTTGACCGCTGGGATTTTTATGGTTTCGTAAAATACCTCCTCGCTTTTAAGGGGTCCCTAATTTCTTCTTCGTGTGGTCTGTGAAATGCACACAAATGGGTTTACTCCGCGCATGCGCCAAAATGTCGGACATACTAGCTAAAGATAAAGATTTACATAAGCCCCTCCCACTCCCCCCCCCCGCATCCCCTGATTGAGCTACCTCGGCAGTTCCTTTTTCCGCCTAGCCAGTGAAGAATCTCCAGCTACTAGCTCCTGGTTAAGTTCACGGATTGCCTCGACTATCGGATAAGATAAGATGTCTTCCCTTTCTTTTAAAAAGTGCTCTGACTGTGGAGCAACTTTGCCTCAGGAGAATAGGCATCTTAAATGTCTCCCTCTGTTTGGGGAATCTCATATTCCCCCAGACCTGCAAGATCTGCAGGTCTTTTTTCTAGTAGAGCCCTGAAGAGCAGAGACTCTAGGCTCAAGGCCGCTCTCTTTGAGCAGTCCTTATTTTCCACAGAGACTGGGCTCTCTCGTTCTTCGAGCCAGCCTTCTCTGCCTTCTGCCTCGTTGAATCCCACTCTGAGTGCCTCGACTGGAAGTGCCATTCGTGAGTTGGCCTCTGATTCTGTCAGTGAGCCACTCCGAAAAAAGAAGCAAAAAGCCTCTAAATCTGCCATCAGACCAAAAGAAAAATCTAAAGAGGCTATGGCACAGAAAGCACCAAGGCTCCTGGCCGGCTCTGTGCCTTCCAGTCCTTGTTTGCCCCTGTTGACAGCAGACACGCTGCAACTTCTTGAGGGCGATGGAAACAAAGATGAGGCTTTGGGGGTTGAAAACCCTCCCCCACTCCCTCCGACCCAGCTCTTCTCAGGGCCTGTTTTCTCTCCTGTGCCTTCCCCTTCTCTTGCCCAAGTGCCCCCCACCCTCCTCTCCACCGGTGACCGAGGCGCTCCTTCTGGAGAGAGCAGCACCACGCGGTCTGCATCTCCTCGGCAACCGGCTCCCGTTTTCCCGCCTTTGCGCCCGGACGCGCGCAAATCCCCGGAGCACTGCGCGGCTGCGCGGCGCTCTCCTCTTGCTCAGTCAGCTGTTTTGAGCGCTCCAGGTCCCGGAGCCCGCTCAAAGAGGCTCCCAGTGACCGGAGCTGCTCTTGGGAGCCACCATACGGTTACCAGGGGTATCCTCATTACCCCCCCCTTCCCTTACTACCACCCGTTTTATCACCCTGAGCCTTTCCACTCCCCGGATCCCTACCGGGATCCGTGGGGGCCCCCCTCCTATCCCCAGCAATCCGTGGCACCTCCTCCTCTTCCTCCACCCCCTCCCACTCAAGCCCCTGTTCTCCCAGCTGCTCTTCCTGCCCAATCCCCCCCCACCTTTCAGATGATGAAGTGGATATGGAGTCCTCTTCTGATGTGACTCCCATTCCTTCCTTGCCTGAACCTGAGGCTGATCCTCAGCAGGCAGAAGAGTATAAAAAATTCTCTGCACTACTGATTAGGCTGGCCACATCCCTTGGCGTACAGCCCCCTCAGTCTGAAGATGTGGTCCAAGACCCTATTTTACATCTGCTGAGCAGCAGCAATCACAGCAGTCCACCATATTGCCTACTATCCCCTATTTAGTGAAACTTTTGAAGGTTTCTGGAGTTGCCCCGGCTTCTGTGCCAAGCACATCCAAGCGGGCAGAAAATCTTTATCGGATTGACCTGTCCACCACCCCCTGGTTGGCCAGGCTTCCGAAGGTTAACTCAATTGTGACCGATGCTCAGCCTAAGCCACTTCAGAATAATCAGAATGCCCCTTCTGATAAGGAAGGCAGGAAGCTTGATGCTATGGCTAAAAAGTTTTATGCCTCAGCGTGCCTTTCAGGCAGGATGGCACATTATGGCGTCTATATAAGCGTCTATCAATCCTATTCGTGGAACAAGATAGGCCCATACTTGGATCTGCTCCCCACGTCTGATCAGCCCATGGCTAAGGCCTTCCACCAGGAAGCCCTCACCCTGGCCACCCTTCAAAAGGACTTGGCCAAACATGGGGCGGATACCTCGGGTAAACTGATAGCAGGATCAGTTGCCCTTAGGAGACATGCTTGGCTGACTTGGGCTTCGAACCTGTCACCTTCCGGTCGGCAGTGATCTATTGCATCTGGTGAACCTGCTATATAATGAACTGTAATGAGCCTTTCCTACTCTGATTCATTAGGTCTAGTCTTTTTTATTTTGATACCTAGAATTGTTGGAAACAGTTGAATACCTCTATGAATGAATGCCAAGGTAGTCACAAAGTTAAGGAAATTGTGTTCATTAGAAACCGTGTTTGTCTATTTACAGGCCAGGTATTGTCTATTGCAAACCTGATTTATATTGCCATTTTGGTTTCATTTGATATTATAAGCCAATTGTGGGGCGAGGCATTTCTGTTTATGTGATTATGAACTCTGCTGTTAAAAACCGATCTCAAGCATGAAACTTTGTCTACTTCACCACCACCGCATGAAATCTGGACAAAGTTGTCACATAGGATAATGGTAGTCTCTCTTGTTTCCTGAAACATTTAGATCAGTGGTGCTCAACCTTTGGTCCTCCAGGTGTTTTGGACGTCGGTTTCCAGAAATCCTGACCATTGGACAAGCTGGCCAGGGCTTCTGGGAGTTGAGAGTCCAAAACACCCAGAGGACCAAAGGTTGGACAGCAATGGTTTAGATCCTACCGCCTCCTGGGGGGCCGCTGAAGCGATCTAAGGGGGGCATTGACGGCCACAGGTTCATTTGGGAGCGATGAATTACTGCAAGGGGGCGGTGAACAATTGGCCATTTAGGAGGGGTCCACAAGGATTTGAGAAAAAAATGTGGGCTGGGGGTTTCCTCATCGTGGGTGTTCCGTTCCAGGACCATTGAAATACTGCGAAGTAGGGACACTCCCCCCCCCCCTCACACACACATTGCCTTCTCTTTCCTCTCTCATCTTTCCCCTCCCTCGGGCACTTATGCCACCCTTCCCTTGCGAGAGGGACACTTTTGCCTGCACAGCCCTCCTCCTCGCCTTCCCTTCCTCCGCTGCCTTCCCTCCTGAGGCTGTGGGAGAAAGAACAGGAGGAAGAAGAAAATGCTGGGGCTGGGAAGGAAACGGAGGGAGTCGCTGGAGCCACTGCCCCTTCAGCCAGGTCTCCTCTGCTTTCCCTCCTCTTGTCCCTCTGGCTCGGCCCGTACTGCTTCGGCAGGAACTGCCGCCGGAGGAGACTCAACTGAAGTGCAGCAGCTCCTGCAGAAGCAGTACGAGCCAAGCAAGAGGGAGAAGAGGAGGAAAAGCAGAGGAGGAAATTTAGAGGACAGTTTACACACAAAAAGGGGGCAAACATTCAATGCAAGTACGAACATCTTAAAAGTAATACAAACTAATAACCATAAACTTAAAATAAATGAAAAATTATTCATATTTTGTTTTTTATTTTGACGTTAACCAATTAAACATAATTATACTGATAACATAATTAACAATTAAGACATGGACCCTAAGAAAACAATTAAGATACACAAAATGGCGACCATGGTTCTTTCTCATGTAGCAGCAGTGGAATACAAATAAATTAGTCAGCATTCAATGGAATTAAAAGAGTCCTAGTCCTGGGTTGTTGTAGGTTTTTTAGGCTGTATGGCCATGTTCTAGAAGCATTATCTCCTGATATTTCGCCTGCATCTGTGGCAAGCATTCTCAGAGGTTGTGAGGTTTGTGGAAATTAGGAATTTGGGTTTATATATATGGAAGGTTCAGGGTGGGAGAAAGAACTCTTGTCTGTTGGAGCAAGATGTGAATGTTTCAATTGGCCACCTTGATTCGCATTTGATGGCCTGACAGTTTTTAAGGTGTGGCTTGTTACTGCCTGGGAGATTCCCATCTTGAGAGGTGATTAGGTGTTCCTGATTGTTTCTTGGTAGAAAAAAGAAGCCAAAAGGACATGCAATATTGTAAATATTAGTAGTATTTAATGCTAAGTAGCAAGAAAAAAAATCTTTGTAATGTTGGTCAATCAATGAAAATGCAGGATAAATCTCCTGTGGACAAAATAAATATGGAGTTCCGTGTAGAGATAATCTATATATATATATAAAGGAGCTCCCGTCATGAAACGACCGCCATAGACAGAGAAACCTTACAAGGCAGACACACCAAACTTGGCAACAAAAATAGGCCTCAGGCAAGGTAGGTTTTTAGTAAAGAACCCCCCCAAACCTAGAATGCCCCCAAAACACAGATACACACAAAACTACATTTCCCAGCATCCTTTGTGGCCGTCAGCGAATCCCATTGGTCGACATCGGCCCACACAAAATTCAGGGAGGCTGAGTTCCCATAGTAATGGTGGGCTGAGCCAGCCAAGGCTAGGTTAGAATGCTGAGTGATTTGAAGTTAGTCAGTGGTGGTGTTTGTGAGTTACACCACACAAAACATACCTTAAGTTAATTTTTTGTTCTGCTAAAAATGATTTAATATTTAAAAAAACCTAGTTTACACCACAGGAAAAACCTACATTGGTGGCCTAGGTGTACCCAACTTAAATAAATAATTTGAGGCAAATTGTTTTGATGCGTTAAGAGAATGGGTCAAACTAGAAGACAGAGAGCTCTTAAATTTGGAAGGTGCCGGGAAAAAATTTGGGTGGCATAGTTACTTGATGTATAATAAAATCATCCAGGATAAAGGTTTTAATAACCATGTGATAAGGAGCACCCTCCTGAAAATATGGAATAAAAATAAAAAGTTGCTTCATGCTAAAGTTCCATTGTGGGTCTCCCCCCTCGAGGCGCTTCAAATAAAAAAAACTGAAAATGATAAATGGCTAATATATAGAGACCTTTTGAAAAAAGCAGGGACGAATATAATTTTAAAAAAACAGGAAGAATTACTGCCCTTAACGTTAAACTGGTTCCAGTATAATCAAATGGAGCAAAGGTTTAAAATGGATGGGAAAACCGGATGGGAATGGACACCGACTAGAGGGGAGAAATTATGGTTGAATACAGATAAGAAAACGGTGAGAGCAGTTTATAATTTCTTGATGGATTGTGAAAAAGAAAGAAAACCACTCCATGAATATAAGGAAAAGTGGGAAGCCAATCTTGGACATAAAATATCCCAAGAAGATTGGGACAAAATATGGAGAATTAAGCAAAAATATACATATGCTTATAATTTAAGGGAAAACGTGTATAAAACCATTTATAGGTGGTATATAACTCCCAGTCAATTGGGGAAGATAGACAAGACTGGGTCCAACCGCTGCTGGAAATGCAGGATGGAAAAGGGGACCTATTTTCACCAATTCTGGTCTTGCAAAGTGGTGGAAAAATTTTGGAATATGGTCCATAAGAATGTCTCTGCAATCTTGAATTTGAATGGGGGGAAGAAACCAGAACTCTACTTATTAAATATTTCAGGACCAAACATCAAAAAGGACTCCGAAAAACTGTTAACGTATCTGACGGCCGCAGCTAGAATCACGCTGGCGAGGCACTGGAAATCTCCCAAAGTCCCAGAAGAAGGAGAATGGCTTAATAAAGTCTTAGAAATAGCGGAGATGGATAAACTTACTCACCTGCTCAGGGGATAGCTCCACAAGAGGATTTCAACAAACATGGCTACCCTTTATAGAATTTATTAAAAGGAAAAAAACATTGATTTAAGAGGCTTTGATTTATAATGTAAGATACTGACCCAAAAAGGGGGAAGTTACAGACTAAAAAATTGGATGTTAGGGTGCTTGAAGTTTCTGAGATGTGAAGTCACTCTGTATATGTTTTAAATTGTGCGGTGTGTATGTATGTCTCCCTTACCCCCGACCCCGACCCATTTCACTGCCCAGCCCCCTACCCCTCTCCCCCTTACCTTCATGATTTGTTATATGTTGATTTGTGAATAAAGTATTTTTTAAAATTAAAAAAAAAAACAAAAAAACAAATACCTGACAACTTCCCCAACACAAAACCCAGGACTGCACTCACTACTCACCACCACACACACCTCCAAATACACACACGTCCCAGGCACAATACTCCAGCAGTTCCTACCCACAACACAACACAACACAACTTCCTATCACAACCCATCCCCTAACCTTACGGGACCCCGCACACACAACACCTACCACCACCACAAACAAAAACCAACTCCACCTATACTCCAACCACAACACTGCACTGATACTCTACAAACACCCAAAACACCCCACCCACACAAGCATTCCACAACATACTACCGCCCACAATGCCACCACATACCCAGTAACTCACCAAAAAAGTAATACCTACACACAACACAATACGCACGTAACTCAACCTTACCTCTACTGCTCAACCCATTCATATGCCATTCCTTCCTTCCACACAGGCACAAAATACCACACAACACCAATATGCAGAAGATACACAACTATGTGCACAGAGCACATACATACCACTCACAGGACAAAAGACATCCTCAACAAAAGACACCCACTTAACAAACACCATACCCACAACATGACAGCCACACAACTCGCGATGCCTACCTCTACAGACCCACAACACAACTCACACACAACACACACGTACCACTGCTAAACAGAAACCATCACAGTACAACCAACTAACACACCCCACATATACACCGTACAACCACACTACCACTGTACACTCACAACAACAAACTACACACTCAACACCACAAACTCTTCTCCAACCACCATCCCACCCACACACCACCAATCCTCCACTTTACAAACACCACACCCACAACATGACAGCCACACAACTCGCGATGCCTACCTCTACAGACCCACAACACAACAGACACACAACACACACAACGCATACATACCACTGCTAAACAGAAACCTACACAGTACAACCAACTAACACAGGAGGACATAACAACTACCAGGAGGACATAACACTAACACAAATAGGGCACCAGGGACACAGGCACCACTGGCAAACACATATCGCCGGAATAACACAAACTTGCAAAACCCATTAAAAAAAATCCTGCAACACAAAAACCCAACCCAACCAAAATTCACAACAAACACCACTGACAAAAGCCACACCCCCTCCACATCACAACCAGCACACAGCCAGACTGAGACAACTATGTCACCACAACACACACAAAATAAACCACACAAATACCTGACAACTTCCCCAACACAAAACCCAGGACTGCACTCACTACTCACCACCAGGCACACCTCCAAATACACACACGTCCCAGGCACAATACTCCAGCAATTCCTACCCAGACAACACAACACAACTTATCACAACCCATCCCCCCAACCCCCCGCACACACAACGCCTACCACCACCACAAACAAAAACCAACTCCACCTATACTCCAACCACAACACAACACTACAAACACAGGACAACCCCACAGGACTTCAACATCCCACCTACCAGAACAACCCACAACGACACAGCCATGACCCCACCAAGACCGTAAGTAACATCATTTTCAACCCTTACATACTCAGACTTTCTCGCATCTCCATAATAGGGCACAGCAACGCGTGCCAGGTACAGCTAGTACAAACATAAATGAGAGCTGTATGTAAGCTCCACAGTAATGTCGAACGCTATTGCTCCACAATACAAATAATGAAGATAATGAGCAATTGTAATCCCGGAGCCGATGCTCCGTGTAGTAATACAGTGCATGTGGGAGCAGAGGCGTTGCAGAGGCTCTTCTTGCGTAATTTATAGTCCACAAAATGTGTTGTCTTCCATAGAGCCGTTGCTCAGAAGCAAAGAATCAAACAAAATATATTGTAATGAGGGAACCAGGAGCAATAGAGATGAGTTCCTTGGAGAAAAGTAGCAAAAAAATCACACAGTGAAAGATCTGCATTAAATCCAAAAGGTTGCCAGTCGTTTTCCTGCTTGTTATCATTCAAATGTCAATGTCCATAAATTCTCTTATTTTCAAAATAAATCCAGGTTCAAACGCCTCTGCATTAAATCCAAAACGGGTAAATCCATATATAGGATCCAAGCCCGTTTCGATTGCTTTCTTCAGGGCGGTATTTTTTCTACCTGATTACCAGCAGGGAATAGACATATATACTCATTTCTTTCTCCCCCAATTGTTTCATGTCTGGAGTTTTCCTGTGTTTAAGTTTTGTTTTTTATTTACTGTTTTAATTTTAGAGGTTTTTAAAAATACTGGTAGCCATATTTTGTTCATTTTCGTAGTTTCTTCCTTTCTATTGAAATTGTCCACATGCTTGTGGATTTCAATGGCTTCTCTGTTTAGTCTGACATGGTAGTTTTTGGAGTGGTCTAGCATTTCTGTGTTCTCAAATATGCTGTGTCCAGGTTGGTTCATCAGGTGCTCTGCTATGGCTGACTTCTCTGCTTGAAGTAGCCTTTCATGTTCCTTGATTTGTGTTTGGGCAATTCTGCGTTTGGTGGTCCCTATGTAGACCTGTCCACAGCTGCAGGGTATACGGTAGACTCCTGCAAAGGTGAGAGGTCCTAGTCTTCTTATTCTCCATGCGCTAAAGTG
This sequence comes from Anolis apletophallus, assembly GCA_030556195.1. Classification (NCBI taxonomy): domain Eukaryota; kingdom Metazoa; phylum Chordata; class Lepidosauria; order Squamata; family Anolidae; genus Anolis; species Anolis apletophallus. The sequence continues at coordinate 50,521,763 of JARBWK010000011.1, read as the reverse complement.
CATAGGCGCATTTTCAATACTTTTTTGAAGGAGAGGAGGGTGGGGGTGTTTTTTATTTCTTTGGGAAGGCAGTTCCAGAGATGGGGAGTGATCACAGAGAAGGCCTCCTCTCGTTCCCACCAACTGTGCTTGTAACGGTGTGGGACCGAGAGCAGGACCTCCTTCGTTGACTGCAGTGCACAAGATGGCCTGTAGAGGGAGATGTGATCAGACAAATAGCCTGGACCCGAACAATTTAGGGCTTTATATGTAACTAGCTGAACCCGGCACGCGTTGCTGTGCCCTATTTAGGAGATGTGAGGAAGTGTGGGTATGTAAGGGTTGGAAATGATGTGACAATGTGTTTTGTGTGTGTATATATGTGTATGTATGTGTATGTATGTTTGTGTGTCTGTGTGTGTGCCTGTATGTGTGTGTGTATGTATGTGTGTTTGTGTGTATGTGTGTGTGTTTGTATGTGTGTGTGTCTGTTTGTGTGTATGTATGTGTATGCATGTGTGTATGTATATGTGTTTGTGTATGTATGTGTATGTGTCTATGTTTGTGTATGTATGTGTATGTTTGTGTGTATGTATTTGTGTGTGTCTGTGTATGGATGTGTGTGTGTGTGTCTGTGTATGGATGTGTCTGTGTATGTACACTTCCCCCCTCTCTTCCCTCTCTCTCTGTCTGATTCCCCCCTTTTCTCTCTCCCCTCCCCCTCTCTCTCTGTCTCACTCTCCCCTCTCTCTCTCTCCCTCCTCTCTCTCTCTCTGTCTGATTCCCCCTTTTCTCTCTCCCCCCCTCTTCCTCTCTGTGTCACTCCCCCCTCTCTCCTCCCCCGTTTCTCTCTGTGTCATTCCCCCCGCTATCTCTCTCCCCCCCTCTTTCTCTCTGTCTCAGCCCCCCCCTCTGTCTCTCTCACTCCCTCTCTCTCTCCCAATAAGGGGTGGGACTGGGCATGTGCGGCAGGGCGGGAGGCAGGCCCGGAGATCGCCGTTCCGCCTTCCGCCGTGTCCCCCGCGGTTGCAGCGGCGGCGCGTGAAGCAAGGTAAGCCCAAGAGGTTACCTTGCTTCACGCGGCACCGCTGGAACCGCGGGGGACACGGCGGAAGGCGGATCGCCGATCTCCGGCCCTGCCTCCCGCCCTGGCGCGCATGACCAGCGTTGTACGCGTCCCGCACCTTTTTGGCTGTGCTGGGTGGCGTCAGGCCGTTGCGGGACGCGTACGACACTGGGCATGCACGCCAGGGTGGGAGGCAGGCCCGGAGATCGGCGATCCGCCTTCCGCCCGTGTGGTTGCAGCGGCGGGGCGTGAAGCATGGTAAGCCCGGGAGCTTACCTTCTTTCAGCGCCGCGCTGGAACCGCGGGGGACACGGCGGAAGGCGGATCGCCGATCTCCGGGCCTGCCTCCTGCCCTGGCGCGCATGGCCAGCGTCGTACGCGTCCCGCCCCTTTTTGGCTGTGCTGGGTGGCGTCAGGCCGTTGCGGGACGCGTACGACGCTGGGCATGCACGCCAGGGCGGGAGGCAGGCCCGGAGATCGCCGTTCCGCCTTCTGCCGTGTGCCCCGCGGTTGCAGCGGCGGCGCGTGAAGCAAGGTAAGTTTACCTTTTTTCAGGCGCGGCCGCTGGATCCGCTGGGAACGGGCGGAGGGCGGATCGCCGATCTCGGGCCTGCCTCCCGCCCCCTGCCGCTTCGGACTACACTTCCCAGAAAGCCCGGCATGGCCACTTTCGTTTTTTGCGGAGGTTTCTGGGAAGTGTAGTGCGGCGCCCTAGAGCTGCTCTGGGACCGGGGTCGTGTGTGCACGGGTGAGGATGGCGAGGAGGCGGTTAGGGTGCTGGCGGTGTGGCTGTTAAGGTTCAGGGTGAGTGGGGAGAGAGGGAGACGGGATGTGTTGGGGTGTGTGTGTGTGTGGGGGGGGGTTCGGAGTGTGCCTGCGCGATTGCTCTCCCTGTCTTCAGCGCTCGCGGCCAGTGCAGAACGGGAGGCAATGGGCGGTTTTTGGGGGCTGTTTTTTGGGGGGTTGTAAGGGAGGTGGGTTTTTTCGTGCTATGTTTGTACCTCGTGGTCTGGGGGAATGTGTGTCGTTGGATTTGTGTTTCTGGGGGGTATAGTTTGGCCGTGCATAACTTCCATCGCACGACCACTCTCTTTTTATATATATAGATGCCCATCACTTTGTATTTAGCCTGGAAGCGGACTGGCAATCAGTGGAGCTGCCGCAGCATGGAAGTCGCCCTCTCACATTATACGGCGCTCCAGCTAGCAATCTGCCTTCTGATCTCTGCGCCAGTTGCAGCTTCCAAACTGTCTTCAAAGGCAGCCCCATGTAAAGAGCGTTGCAGTAGTCCAAACAGGATGTGACTAAGGTATGAACTACCATGGCCTATTCTGGTGTCTCAATAATAATATGATGACGATGACGACGACTTTATTTTTATACCCTGCCTCCATCTCCCTGAAGAGACTTGGAGAAACTTACATGGGGACCATGGGGACCAATAAACAAGATTGCAAAGTAACAGAATTAAAACATATAACAATCAACTGTATTAAAACATAAAACCAATAAAATCTAAGACATCATAAAACATAACCAAGCAACAAACAACCAATAGCTGAGAAAAGTGAGCATGTGCAGATTTGAGACTAATGGGGCAAGACAGGGTTAGTGCAATGTAAACTGTAAGGCTGAGGGCTGGGAATAAAGTGCTGGAAGTCCTACTAAAAGACGAATGCTGGGCAAAGTTGATCAGTAGCTGAACTATTATTTGAAGGCACATTGGAACATTCAAGTCTTTCCAAAAGGTGAGACCTGAAGGTACGGGTGTAGCTGATGCACAAGTTTTAACTGCTCGAAGGCGCTCCTGTCCACCACTAACACCTTGGGTTCCAGGGTCAGCAGTGCGTCCAGGATCATCCCAAGCTGCGAACCTGTGTCTTTAGGGGAATGTGGCGCCATCCAGCACAGGCTGTAACCCTATACCCTGTTCTGCCTTACGACTGACGAGGAGGACCTCTGTCTTATCTGGATTTAGCTTCAGTTTGTTGGCCCTCATCCAGTCCATTACTGATGACAGGCACCGGTTTAGGACCAGAATGGCATCCTTGGCTTTTGGTGGGAAGGAGAAATAGAGTTGGGTGTCGTCTCTGTAAATTTGACACCGAACTCCAAAACTCCAGATGATGACTCCCAGCAGTTTCATGTAAATGTTAAATAGCATGGAGGACAGAATTTAACCCTGTGGGACCCCACAGGCCACCGGCCAGGTAGTCGAACAGGAGTCCCGCAGCTCAACCATCTGGGTCAGTGATTCTCAACCTGTGGGCCCCCAGGTGTCTTGGCCTACAACTCCCAGAAATCCCAGCCAGTTTACCAGCTGTTAGGATTTCTGGGAGTTGAAGACCAAAACATCTGGGGATCCACAGGTTGAGAGAACCACTGATCTGGGTCCTTTTATGTGTTCTAATACTTGGTTACCTTTGGGATTCCTATTCTTATTTTGAAGGTTTCTGAAGCTTGGAAAACAATTGTGGAGTAACAAGAAACTGTTTTAAAATACCCAAATCCGGTCTTATGGGTCCTCTGTGGCTGTAGTAATTGTTTCTCCTTCCTACCCTTTTTTTTTCAATCTCCAGCGTAACTGTTTCAGAAAATACAATTATTTTGTTTCAAATACTTGCATTTTATATGATTTTCCATCCACACATTAGCCAGATCCAGGTATCACTCATAGCAGAAAGGTTGCTGCATTATGAAATTTGACAGACAATAGCCTTCTGTGACATTGCAATTTTTCATGTCATGTATTCATTATTATGAATGTGACGTTTCCAATTTGTCTTTTGTTGCAGTTCTCCACAGCTCACCTGTATTCATTCCTTGTCCCATCCTATGATGGTTTCATGGTGAGGTTTTTCCTGCATAGACGTTTGTTTGCAGTTTCCACAACATAATCCATTTTGTATGCATTTTCTTCACTGGCAAAAGTATGTTTGTGTGTATTTTAAAATTGTATGTGTTTTTACCATTCTCATTTTAAAATGTATGCATGATTCTTTCTAAAATGGCATGCAAGCCTTGAAGCCTGATATATGATACCTTTGTTTCACAGCAAGTCTTGGGAGTTGTGAAAGTGATCATTTTAGTGGGAATTTTGACTCTGAAGCCTCTGTTTTTTCTATACATGAAACTAGCAGAAGTCATTTCAGAAACACTGGCAATCATATTTGAGAGCTCTTGGAGAACGGGACAAGTCCCAGCAGATTGGAGGATAGCAAATGAGGCCCCTCTCTATCTTCAAGGGAAAAAAGGATGACCCAAACAATTGCCAATGTCTGATCAGCCTCACGTCAATACCAGGCAAAATTCTGGAAAAGGTCATTAAGGATGTGGAAACAAAGATTAGGAAAGTTCTGTGTTGCCTGCATTCAGAAAATATTCACTTGGACCTGTCGCTGGTTGAATGATCTATGAAAGGCAACAGTAGATAAATGTTGTCTAATGGTGGTTGCTCAGTTTGCATATCTTTTTGAGGGGTGGAGGGGGAAATTAATCCTGTGGTGTTTCAAAATCAGGACAAATTCAGCCAAATCCTATTTATCTAATTTGCAAATAGATCTTGTGATTCCAAAGCAGACCAGTAGGGGGATGCCTTCGATTACTTTGTCAAAATCATCACCCGTAGGGTTCATTACTTTGAGCCTTGATCAAGGACTTGGGGAGAGACCATCTTTTGAATGCAGAGTGTTATCTTTCAGTTTATGTTACTGATCCAATGCTTCTTACTTTTGGGTGTTAGTCTTCTCAAGGCAACTTGCAATGGAAACATTGACTTAATCAAATATAAAACCTATCACAATATTAAAGAAAGCAAAACATCTCTAAACTGTGTTCCATCTGATTCAGCAAGGGTTTTATGATGTTTTTAATGATCAGTCAAAATAAACCTGGGTGAACTTGTCATGAATAACTTTTCAATGATTTTAAGGCACAGGTTCTTTTTATTGAAATTTCCAGTGTGAGAGGGTACATCAGAACTTTTACAGAACTTTTACACAAAGAACGACATTGTACATATAGACATACTGATTCTAGGATTCACAAACTTACAGTTATATTGGCTAAAAAAACAACAAAGGAGAGTTACATTTTTACTGAGCATTCATACATGTATTCATGCATTCAGCCTCATGCATCCATCCAAATATTACCATATTCTTTCTCCCTCCTCTGGACACTGGACTCCTTTGGATGCAGTCCAAAATCCCATTGACCTTTTGAGCTGCTGCATCACATTGTTCGCTCATGTTTAACTTGTTGTCCACTAAGACTTCAATATCTTTTTCACATGAATCTTTCTGTCCTTCCTGATTTTCCCTTTGGAGGTCTACATGTTGGAAGAAGACAATAAAATACAGTTTGACTCTCTCTTCTCCTTTAAATGATGTTACTTGGTCTTAGCAAGACATCAAAGAAGCAAACTGCTGGTTCCTATACAAATGTCCGCATAAATAATGATTGGTTGAAAGGAGAGGCAGGTAGGATCCATGTCGTAATTGGCATGGAGTTTCTCTTAAGGTCACAGCCTGCAGGAGATTCCTGAGGCAGGAAGAAAGAGAGCTGGTGGTTGGACAGTTGAAAAACCTAATTGTTGTAGAGACACGCCCTTGGAGAAAGCAGTGACCTGGATATGCTGATGAGTTCTTGATTAAAGTGTTCAGCTTCATTGAAACAAAGTGGTGCAAGACTCAAAAGATGAAGGTAATAGTTTCAAATAAGCAAGAGCTTGGCTGTCCATTCAGAAAGTTAATGTATTAATGTTTGCTGAGCCCCTTTTTCCATGGGAGCAGCATACTCTCTGCCTCAGTTGAATAGATAAACATCCTAGGCTCATTTTGCTGGCAAAGGGGATCATCTGTCTTTTACATTTACACAAAGATTCTGATATTATCTGCCTTGGGAAATAGCTAGATGGACTCTGGCCATGATATCTGTTCTCAAGGGATTATGCAAACTACCAGCACAGGAAGGTAGTTATCTTCAGAATACATTTGATGCATTTTAAGAATGACACAGTATACAAATAATACAAGTTACATAAAAAGTATCAATTTTATACATTTATTAAAGGGTTAGATTTGATAGAGTTGCTGCTAGGTCCATCCCGTAGTCTCAAGCGGCTTTGACATCACACAACTTTGAAGCTACAGAAAATGTTTTATAAAATAAAGGAAACCAATCTTATCTCTTGCTCAGAGTCATTTATGGTCTATAAATCTTTGCGGATGGTGGTACCGTAGCTTGACAACAGTTTTGATTGTTACAGCAGCACTAGGAGAAAGGTTTAAACATTTTTCCAAGTGCCATGAAAAAAATTCAAACCTTCTACTGCTACTTCAATAGATGTATACAAGGACATTCAAGTGCCACCTTGGTTGAGGTAGGCAGGATTTCCCTGGGTACTGGTTGTGGGGGGTCGGGAGCAGGTCAAGGTTTTGCCCTCCCTTCTGCTCGAGATCCCCGTGTACAACTGGTGGGCCACTGTGTGATACAGAAGGCTGGACTAGATGGGCTGAGGTCCGATTCAGCATGGCTCTTCTTATGTTCTTATGTTCTCATATCTATCAGCTATCAACTCCATTGGGCTGGGGAACTAATAACTACTTTCAGTGATATTCTATGGTGATAATAGCAGCAATTGTAGCTACACATATCTGCCTTAAGGCGAGAATGCTGCTGAGAGCCCTGTTAAACCTTACTAAATGCCTCATTGAAGCTAACCTTCTCTTCCCACAACATCAACCCAATGTCATGTTCATGGGACTCTAATGGAGGCCATTACTTAAAAACAATATGACATGATTCAACATGTTTTTCTATTTCAGTCATAGAATCATATTTAGAAGAGTATTATTTCCAAATATCTCCCCTCCTACTCTGGTACTAGTAAATGCTAGGTCCGTGCGAAATAAGATCATGACCATCCGGGACTTCCTGTTGGACAGAAGTGTTGAAATCGCATGTATCATGGAAACGTGGTTACAGGAAGGCGATGAGGTCCTTGTGCATGAACTGTCATCTCCTGGCTATACTGCTAGTTACCAGACGAGGACAGGGAGATTGGGGGGGGAGGGGAGTGATTATGCTCAGCCGAGACAAATTTAGTTTCAGGACGGTCCCGACCACGAACATCCCAGGAATAGAGTGTGTTGGCCTTGTGTGGGATTCACAGGAGAGCGTAGCCTTTCTGCTCCTGTACCGTGCACCCAACACACCAGCAGAGAGTCTACCGAGGCTGCTAGAGATGGTGGGCATTGCGGTTCCCCAGACTCATTGTTTTGGGGGATTTCAATGTCCACCCCGACACCACCTCTTTTTCAGCAGCAGCCAAGGACCTGGTGTCTTCCATGGAGACACTAGGACTCTCACTTTGCAGAACTGGGCCCACCCATCAGGCTGGACACACCCTGGATTTGATCTTCGCGGTCATATCCAAGTGATCCTAACCTCCGTAATAGAGGTGCCATGGTCAGACCACTGTGCCCTGGAAGTCCGGCTGGAGCTCACCATTCCACCCTGTAAGGGTGCCGAGCAGATTTTGGCTCGCCTGAGGAGACTTATGGAACCCACAAGGTTCCTGAATGCTCTGAGGGACCTGGAACCTACCAGCGATTCAGTCGATGAGCAAGTGGAGATATGGAACATCAGGCTCTCCAATGCACATGAAATCGCCCCCACACGCCCTCTCAGACCCCAAGTAAATCGTTCACCGTGGTTCACGGAGGAACTACGGACGATGAAAAGGGAGAAGAGAAGAGGACGTGTGGCGAGACTTCCATGACAGCCTCGAGATTAGCTTATAAACAATTTAAAGATCGTCCACGCTCTGGTCATATCTGGAATAGATTACTGCATCACACTCTACGTGGGGCTGCCTTTGAAGACAGTTCAGAAACGGCAATTAGTCCAACGGGTGGCAGCCAGATTACTAACTGGAGCTACATACAGGGAGCATACCACCCCCTTGTTGTGTCAGCTCCACTGGCTGCCTGTCCAATTCTGAGCTCAATTCAAAGTGCTGGTTTAGACCTTTAATGCTCATACGGTTCTGGCCTTTACGTCCCACTTCGTAATTCAAGATCATCCGGGGAGGCCCTGCTCTCGCACCCGCCTACTTCTCAAATGCGGTTGGTGGAGACGAGAGATAGGGCCTTCTCGGTGGTGGCTCCCCGTCTGTGGAACGCACTCCCAATTGATATGCGATCAACCCCATCCCTCCTGGCATTCAGGAAAAAAGTAAAATCCTGGCTATGGGACCAGGCGTTTGCACGTTAGCACGATGCAGCACTTTAGATTGGATTGTAATGGCAAGCTGGTGGACATGGCCCAATGCTTTTACTATGGACGGAATGCTGTTTTTAACTTATGTGAATGTATATGATGTATTTTAATGCTAATTGTACTTAACGTATTTTAATGCTAACTGTATTTTAATGTATTTTAATTCTGACTGCTTTTGGTTTTCTATTATATGTATACTGTGTTTTTGGCATCAAATTGTTGCCGTTGTTAGGCTGCTCTGAGTCCCCCCTCGGGGGTTGAGAAGAGCGGGGTAGAAATGGTGGAAATAAATAATAAATAAATAAGGTATTTATGAGCAAGCTATCAAGGAAGCCAAAAAGGTCTACTACTCTTTCTTGATAGAGTCAGCCAGCTCACGCCCAGCCCAATTATTTAAGGTGATTCAGTCATTGACAACAATCCCAGTTGTCCAAAACGATAGGGAATTGGCTCCAACAGCTGAGGCTTTTCAGAGCTATTTTGCCAACAAAATCTCAAAACTCCACCAGGACATCCCAGCCACAATTGATACAGTAAGTGAACTCGAGACTCCGTTGCCGCTCGGCGGGCACACCTTCGACCGTTTCCAACTGCTGGATGCAGCAGCTGTCGATAAGATACTGGTTGCAGCTAGACCAACAACATGCTCCCTCGATCCGTGCTCCTCCTGGCTAGTTAGATCTTGCCGGGAGGGGTTGCGAGACCCCCTGTGTAAGATAATTAATAGCTCCCTTGAGCAAGGAGTGTTTCCAGGGGGTTTGAAAGAGGCCATGGTAAGACCGCTACTGAAGAAACTGAATTTAGATCCTTCGGTTCCCTCCAGTTACCACCCGGTTTCGAATCTGTCGTTCCTGGGAAAGGTGACTGAGAGGGCGGTAGTGGATCAGATGCAATGGTTCTTAGATGACACAGCTGGACTTGATCCCTTCCCGTCTGGTTTCCGTATTGGGCATGGGACGGAGACCGTGCTTGTCTCCATTACAGACCAACTTCGCTGCCAGCTGGACCAGGATGGGTCAACGCTGCTTGTGTTGCTAGATCTCACAGCAGCCTTCGACACAGTACACCATGCCCTATTGACCCACCATTTGTTTTCAAGTTAGGGGGACTGCCCTTAAATGGGTGGCTTCCTTTCTCCAAGATCGGGGATGAGTGGAGGAGGATGGTTTCCAGGAGACTCCCATTAAGTTGTGGGGTACCCCAGGGTGCCATCCTTTCCCCTCTATTGTTTAATATCTATATGCGCCCACTGGCCCAACTGGTTCGTGATTTCGGTCTGGAGTGTCACCAGTATGCGGATGACACCCAGTTGGTGCTGAGAATGGATGGCAGGCCGAACACCGTACCCGATTGTTTCCATCAATGCCTTGAAGCCATGACTGGATGGCTGCGTGCCAGCTGGTTGAAGGTGAATCCGTCGAAGACTGAGATCCTATGGCTGGGTCGCCCTGGATTGAGTGGATGCCGGCTGCCTACCTTGGACGGTGAGCCTTTAAACCCGTTGTCTTCTGTAAATAGCCTGGGGGTCCATTTGGACCTGCTGCTATCGATGGAGATGCAAATCTCCACGGTATGCAGGACTGCATTTTTCCACCTTCGACAGGCTAGGCGGTAGGCTCCCTACTTGTCCAGAAGCGACCTGGCCACGGTGATCCAGGCGATGGTCATCTCGACACTGGACTACTGTAACGCCCTCTACATCGGCCTTCCCTTGTCAGCAATCCGAAACTCAAGCTGATGCAGAATGTTGCGGCTCGACTGCTGGTGGGAGCATCGGCACGAGAGCACATTACACCTATTCTGCAGCAACTGCACTGGCTACCAATTGAGTACCGGATTGTTTTCAAGGTGCTGGTATTGACATTTAAGGCCTTATATGGTCTAGGGCCGGCGTACCGGAGGGATCGCCTTTCCCCGTACGTACCCCCGAGATCACTACATTCGGAAGAGCGGAATCTTCTAGTAGTTCCTTCAATTCATTCCTGCCATCTGTCTACAACTAGATTGAGAGCTTTCTCTGTAGCAGTGCCATCACTATGGAATTCAATGTCAGACGAAGTCCGTGCCATTAAGGAATTGGCTCCGTTTCGGAGAGCCTGCAAGACATCCCTTTTTAGGCAAGCATTCAACTTCACTGGCTTCTGAGTATAGCTGCCCAAGTCTTAGAATTTTAAATGTAGATGCTTTGTAGATGCTTGTTATATGTGTAGATGCCTCGTTTTTATGTCTCTATTTTAGCATTGTATTAAACTGAGATGTTATTTGTTTTTAAGTGGTTTATGTAAACCGCCCCGAGCCTGCTGGAAGGAGCGGTATACAAGAATGAATAATAAATAAATAAATGTGGGCCATCTAGTCCAACTCCCTTCTTCCATGCAGGGCAAGCACCAGCAAAGCACCCCTGACAGATGGCCATTCAGTCTCTGTTTAAAAGCCTCAAAGAAGGAGTTTATCTGAGGCAGAGAGTTTTACTGTTGAACAACTCTTACAGTCCGAAAGTTCTTCCTAATGTTCAGGTGGAATCTCCTTCCCTGTCATTTGAACCCATGGCTCCATTGAGTCCTAGTCTCCAGGACAGCAGAAGGGAAGCCTCCCTCTCTTCCTTTCATATATTTACACATGGCTGTCATGTCTCCTCTCAGCCTTTTCTTCTGCAGGCTAAACAGATCCAGTTCCTTAAGACACTCATAGGAATTCATGGTCTCCAGACCTTTGATCCTTTGAGTCTCCCTCTTCCTCTGGACTCCTTCCAGCTTAAAATCAATATATCTTTTAAATTGCAGGGCCTAGAATTGGACACAGTGTGATTCCAGGTAAAGAGACCTGACCAAAGCCAAATAGAGAAACACCAGGACTGCCCTCAATCTTGCATCCTATTTTGCCAAATCGTAATAAACCTCTGTAGCTTTGCCTTCAACTCCGAGTGCTTGTACTCTGTTGATCTGGTTTAGCAAAGGCTCACCGGGCATGGACCTCTCCATCTACGGTCCTAGGAAAATCTCTACAAGACTGGAGTCCTGAAACTACTTTAAAATACAGACAATTTCAAACATCTGACTTACAAACAACTCACAGTTAAGAATAGAGAGGAACCATTTCTTTTTGGTTTGTTTTCGTGGAAGAGATATTCTTTTTTTAAAAAAAAAATCTGTATCCATTTCTGTTTCTGTTCTTTTGAATAAAAAGTCACGCAAAACAAGATGCTGCTTTCTTCTTTTATAATTGGACTAAACTGCTTTGTTCCTTTATTATTATTGAGTTATACCAGCAAAGCTTCAAGGAAAAAGAATGAGTACTAGAAGTATTACATGAAACATCCCACTGTGAAACAGATCAGATCAAGTTGTAGCTGCTGCGTGAGAGAGAGATTGTACAATAGTAATGTAAAGAGTCGTTATTCACCACCAACTCTTACACCAATTTGTGGAGAAGCCAAGTTTACTGTTCCCCTTTTAAAACTATGGAGACTTGTGAAGATTTGTGGAGAGGCTATCAACTGGACGGGGTGGACCCTCTTTTAGAATCCCACCACTCTGTCCCTAATTCACTACATAAATCACTGTCTTTAAACTGCTGCCACCATTTTGTGAGAGAGAAGTAATCTGAAACACTTTTGTGAGGGAAACTCTTTGTGAGGTAATGAACGCTTTCATGCGACAGGAATAAACTTTTGAAATAAGGCTTGACTTCGAAATCAATGGCACAGAGAGGTTTTTAGATGAAATAACAACTAATCGTTTATTCTGGTACAAAGCTTGGTTTGGTATAACTCTTCCGAGGAGGCACAGCTTAAAAAGGTTACTACTTCTAGTTATGGCAAAACCAAAGTTACAATAGCCTAACTATTGTCATCAACCAGCTAGAATAGCTTTTCACTCTCAATACATAAGCACAATGGCCTTTTCCAGACACTTTGTCTTCCTTTAGCCTTCAGGCTTTCTCTAAACTAACTGACTCACAGGTTCAGTTAACTAAGACTGTATTCTCCCAGCCTTAAACTAATCCTAACCCTGCTCTCTCTTTAGAGCTGGTCAGACTTAACCACTCACTTTGAGCTCTTCCCTCTCTAAACTCTTAACTCTCTCTCTCTCTCTCTGAGCTCCTCACACACTGAGCTCCTAACCCCATCTGACTAGAATTCCCTCCTTGGTCTTGTCAGAAGCCTCTTGACTCCTCCCCCTACTGCTTCAGAGCCAAGTTGCTATGGCAACATTGCTCTCCCTGTAGAAATGTGCTCTTAATATCAGCTCTCTCTCTCCTGCCCACTCTCTCCCAACATTACAATACATATTCATTTATATAATACAATTAATCACATCAACACAAGTAACATCAAAGAAACAAACACCTGCTTGCATGCAGAAGCTCAAGTGTTCCGGGAGAAAGCTTTCTTCTTAAAGTATTAGCTTTCAAATGGTATAATAATAATAATAATATACTTTATATTGTGCTCTATCTCCCCGAGGCACTCAGGGCGGATTACAGAACACATATACAGCAAACATTCAGTGCCGTTATACAATTGAAAAGGATAGACAATACATAAAGAGGTATAGGCTTTTCCCATCTTTATCCATCTCCGGCATCTGGAGGAGGAGGAGAAAGGCCTTCAGAAAGAGCAAAAAAGGAAGAGAGGAGAAGGAGAAGAAGGAAAAGGAGAAGATGGAGGAAGAGAAGAAGCAGAAGGAGGAGGGGGTGGAGGGGAAGAGGAAGGAGTAGAAGAGCCTTAAGAATGTGATGGAGAAGGAGGAGGAGAGAAGAGGAAGGAGAAGGGGAGGAAGAAGGAGGAAGAGAAGAAGCAGAAGGAAGAGAAAGAGGAGGATGGGAAGTGGAAGGAGAAGAAGTTGGAGAATGGCGTTAAGATTACAATGGAGAAGAAGAAGGGAAGGAGAGGAAGAAGAAGGAGGAGGAGGAGAAAAAGATGGAGGAGGAGGAAGAGAAAAGGGGGAGAAGGAAAGTAAGAGGAAGGAGAAGGAGGAGGAGAGGGCCTTAAGAAAGTCATGGAGTTGGAGGAGGAGAAGTAGAAGAAGACAGAAGAGGGGAAGAAGAAGGAGAAGCAGGAGGAAGAGGAGGGCCTTCAGGAAGAGCTGGGGAAGGAAGAGGCAAGCTGTTCCCGAGCCAGGGGCGCGGAGCTGTCCGAGGTGCTGAAGGCGGCGCAGGGGCGGGGCTCCCCTCTTGGCATTCACCGCGTGCCTTAATTGTAGCCACATGAAATCAAGGTCCGCTGTGAACACGAAGGGAGGGGCCCGGGCAAGGAGGAGGAAGAGAGACGGCGTCGAGGCTCCCGCTCGCCTTGGTTGTGCTGCATTGGCTTGATCCCGCCTTCTCACTGCCATCCTGCCTTTCTCTGGTCCTCGTGGCTCTCCTCCTCCTCTGCCTAGGAGGTTTCTGTGTCCCCAGCTTGGCCCAGGCAGAGGAGAAGCTCACCAAGTGTTTGCCATTCTCTTGTCTGGAGTGCAAAGCTAGGAATCGCACTGTCACGGTCCCAGACCTGTCGAAAGCAGGAAGGATGGGGTAGAGGAGAAGGGGGGGGGGGGGGAGAGAGAAAGTCTGCCCCAAAGGGCTGCCTGATTAAGAATAATAACAACAACAATTAAAAAGACGGCGCCGGTGTGATAGGAGGCATTGTAGGGAGCTCCAATATCTTTCCCGGGGCACAAAATTTCACTGTTTTGAATTTTCTTCTGTTTTAATCTTTTCCTCTGCAAATGGGGAATGAACAACAACAACAAAAGAACGGACCAGGACAAGCCTAGAGATGGCCAGGCCCTACAAGCCCTCTAAGCCAGTGTTTTTCAACCTTTTTTGAGTCACGGCACATTTTTTACATTTACAAAATCCTGGGGCACACCACCAGCCAAAATGACACAAAATGACACTCTAACACAGTAATACATATAGTTAATATGTTTTTAAATGTATTTATACACTCAGTGTGAAACCTGGGCCTGTTTCGATGAACACAACATAGATATCCTGGCAGGAATGGCAGAAAGACACACACGAAGAAGGTCTTGCTCAACAGCTGGGAGTTATAGTTCACCCGCAATCAAAGAGCATTCTGAACTCCAGCAATGATGGAATGGAATCAAACTTCCCACACAGAACTACCATAACCAAGAAAAATACTATAAGAGTTTGGTGGGAATTGACCTTGAGTTTTGGAGTTGTAGTTCACCTATATCCAGAGAGCACTGTGGAGGGGAGGGGCAGTAGCACCCGCACGGGCCACGTCTTCCTCCCTCCACCCTCCCACAGAAGCGGCAGTGTGAGCAAAGCGAGGCAAAGCAAGCAGAGCAAGGCTGGGAAGAAGGGAGTCCGAATGGAGAAGAAAAAGTGTTCGGCAGGAGAGGGAAGAAAGGGTATTGGAAGTTCCAATTTCCCACGGCACACCTGATGATCGCTCACGGCACACTAGTGTGCCACGGCACACTGGTTGGGAAACACTGCTCTAAGCAACTCAAAATAGATGAACTCTTTGGAGAGGAAACCACCCTGAGTCCCCTTGGGGAGTATGCCAGGCTTAAAGGCTCTGCTTATTGGTAACAGCTTTTCTGCTTTGGATAATGAAAACACAAGCTCCACTAACTGGGTTGATTATCATGAAAGAGTCTCCTTGGAATCATGTGGGGCTGAGATGTTTGGGGAGAACTCACTCATTACCGAGATACAACAATAGGCTGAACAACAACAAACATACCTTCCTGAAACTATGTCTTCTGGCTGCCCACACAGTTGTACCTATTTTTGAAAGTTTAGAAAAAAATAGAAAACCACTTGAGCTTCTTAAGCTTTCCTTTGAGTCTTTCATTAAAAAAAATGCAGCTTTAAAAGAAAGCCCAGCCCGAGCCAAGAGCACAGAGCCCAGAAAGGAGGAAAGGGGCTGCTTGGTGGTTCCTACTAAGGAGCTGCAAAAGGAAAACTGCAACATATTTTTACAAGCAAGACAAACCATGTTGCAAATTGCTAACAACAGAATACAGTAAATAAGGACAGATGGGGGACACAAAGAGCCATCAAATCATCTTGGAGTCAACTTTTACATACACCCCCCCCCCCCCCATAACATTGATATACCTAAAGTGGAGTGGCTCCCGCAAGTAGCTGCAGACAGGGCCGTAGCCAGAAAAAAATATTGAAACTATTTTTTTCTCACATCATGAAGAGTAATTCCATAACACAACATAATTTAAATAGTATAGTTCATTCTATATTTTATACAGACTTGATTAAATCAATTTTGTATTTTAGTTACAAAGCTTAAAGTCTTAAAATAACTGAAAATGACTATTAATTGGTAATTTATAGTTACAAAAGAATACCACAACATCTGTCGGAAACACTTGAAAACTGTGTCAATACACTTTGACAGCAATCAGGTTCCATCGATTGGTGAACACTCAAGAGTGCAAGCCCAGTCAGTCTTTCTTGCCCCATTGTGCTTCTTATGTATATTTTCAAATGTTTAAGAGTTGAAAATTATGTAGCCGTAGGCCATGGGAGTATTTCATTGTGCGTTGTGCACTATTGTATAGTATTGATAATTGGTGTTAATTTTGATGTTTTAACTGTGTTTTGTGGTGTTTTTAGCATATGTAAGTCGCCCCGAGCCTGACGGGAGTGGCGACTAATAAATCAAAATAAATAAATATTATATATATATATATATATATATATATATATATATAGGCATAGCAATGGGAACCCTACTATCTGGAAAGGGGGGGGGGCAAGGAAGGAAAGGCCCAATTCCCCATTAGAAACCTGCTTCCTACCTCATGCTGAAGCAAAGAGCACAGCAGGAGGGCAGAGCAGCCTCAAATAGCCTGCAGCTCCATCCCTGTCAACTGCCCCCATCAAGTCTGGTCTCCTTCATGAGGGCTTTCAAATCCCTTCCAACCCCCCTGTGCCTTAGGCTTTGCTTGCCAGTTATTGGTGGGTCAACTTGGCTGCTTCCACTATACTGGCTATTACTTTCTCCCCAAGGGGACTCAGGGTGGTTTCCAGACAAAAGTGGCAAACATTCAATGCCATAATAACAAGTGAACCAAATACATAATCAAACAATACAGAAAATAGACATCAATGGGAACTTATAATAACTAATAAGACAAATATATTCCTATAAGACACTGGTCTTAATGTTCAGGGCCATACACGGTCAGGGTCCTAAATATCTCAGGGATCATACGCCTCTCATACGTTTGCCACCAAAGACCACCAAGACCGGCCCAGGAAAACCTTCTGCACATTCCCGGCCCCAGGGAAGCACGTCTAGATTCCACAAGGCATAGGGCCTTTTCAGTCCTGGCTCCAACCCTGTGGAACTCCTTGCCCCCATATGTTAGAGCCATGCCCTCTTTGCGGTCATTCACCCAAGCTCTTAAAACCTGGCTCTTTGTTAAAGCTTTTAACTTGTAATCATGTGATGATATATATGTATGTTTTATTGCTGTTGTAAGTTGCTCGGAGCACTCCGGTGGAGAGCAACTCATGAAATAATACATTGAATTGAATTGAATTGAAATAAATACTTTAAAAATAGACCTCATAATCCACAGTTAGTAAAGGTAAAGGTATCCCCTTGACATTAAGTCTAGTCGTGTCCAACTCTGGAGGTTGGTGGTCATCTCCATTTCTAAGTTGAAGAGTTGACACTGTCTGTAGACACCTCCAAGGTCATGTGGCCAGTATGACTGCATAGAGCGCTGTTACCTTCCCGTCAAAACAGTACCTATTGATTTACTCACATTTGCATGTTTTTCAAACTGCTAGGTTGGCAGAAGCTGGGCCTAAAAGCGGGAGCTCCCTCTGCTCCCTGGATTTGAACCACTGACCTTTCGTTTCCGCAAGTTCAAGCAGCTCAGCAGTTACATCATGATAAAATCTCAATAAGTTAAAATGCTGTAAAAATATAAAATGGTGATTAAGATGTTATGTGAGAAATGATATACCACAGTCAACAGCACCAAAGTGGATTTCCAGTATCCAATGGGTTTACCTACTGAGATGTTGATTCACAACAGTAGGACACAACACTAACATGTTAGAAAAGGTAATCCCAGAAACATGGAAATTTGCAAATATCACACTAATTCATAAAGAAAATTTGGATGAAACAGATGTTGAAAATTACAGCCGATCTCAATTTTAAATTTAGACTACAAAATATTTACAGGGATATTGAGCGAAAGACTGAAAACATTTCTAAATGTGTGGATCGGGGAAGAGCAAACAGGTTTCCTTCCTGGAAGACAGATTAAGGATAATATGAGAAATGTGTTAAATATTATTGAATTATACGAATATCAACACCAAAAATAATTGGCTCTGGTATTATTAGATGCGGAGAAAGCTTTCGACAATTTGAAATGGGAATTCTTCCAGGCCGTATTCAGAGAACTTGCCATAGGATTCAATTTTATAAATGTGATGGAAGCAATTCATACGCAACAAAAAACAAATTTGATAATAAATGGACAATCTTCTAAAGAAATAAAAATAGGGAAAGAAACAAGACAAGGTTGCCCACTTTCGCCACTGATATTTATTATGGCCTTAGAAATTTTATTGAGAAGTATATAAAAAGATGAAAAATTGCCAGCAACAAAGGTTGGGAAACAAGCATATAAATATAGGGCATTCACAGATGATCTGATTTGTATTATTGAAGAACCAAGAGAAAATATATTAAATTGGATTAAGAAAATAGAAGAATTTGGAAACCTGGCCGGATTTAAACTCAATAAGAAAAAGACCATGATCTTAACAAAGAATATGCCTTAGAAGAATCAAGAATCTTTAAAGGAAATGACAGGAATGCAAATAGCATCAAAAGTAAAAAGTAAATAGCACCAAAGTAAAATATTTGGGTATACAGCTTATAGCGAAAAACTCACAATTACTAAAAAATAATTGTGAAGAAAGGTGGAATGAAATTAAAAAGGATCTAGGAAAGTGGAAAATCTAAATATTCATGCCCCCAAAAAGGAAATTAAAAGAATTAGCATCTATAGAAGACTGGATATCAAAAGTAAAAAGACATCAAAGATATGGACAAATTGACATTTGCCTTAAAAGATTCATATAGTAGACCAATAAAGAAGACAGAGTGGACGGCTTTTGAATACTTTATGGAAGATAGATAGTTAAATTAATAAGAGAAAAATAAAGAAGAGAGCAGGAAAAAGGGGGGAAAAAGAATGAAGACGGGAAATAGCCATAAAAGAAAGAACTTGGAATTTTTGAAATTAACCCCCCAAATACGTGGAGAAGATTAGGAAGTTTCAACTCCCCTAACCATACCCTATCTTACCTATGACCAATACCTGCATGTACCCTTATCTAACCTACCCTTAGAATGATAGACTATCCTAATTCCCAGCATACCCTCAGATATTCCATTCCCCAGAATTTAGGTAGTAGAAAACCTTTTATTAATATGTAAACTGAAACAATCCATAATAAAAATGTATTATTAAAAAAAAGAAGTGCACTCTCTAAACCTTCAACCAAGTTATTAGTAAAGACATTGAATCAAACTGGGCTCAGGACCGGACCCTCTTTATGGCACCCAAATAGACATTTCTTTCCAGGATGAAGAGGAGGAACCCTTTGGTTCGGTCACTTAACCAATTACAGATCCACCTAATAGTAGCATTGCCTTGACCACATTGGACTAGTTTACTTGCAAGAAGGTCATGGGGGACTTTGTCAAAAGACGGCCTTCCTGAAATCAAGATATGCTCCATCCACAGCATTCCTTGCATCTACCAAGATTGTAACTCTGGCATGACTTGTTTTTTGCGGAATCCATGTTGACTTCTAGTGATCACAGTATTTCTTTCTAAGTGATTGCAGGATGCCTCCTTGGTGATCTGCTCCAGAAACCTTCCTGGTATATTGGGAGAAAGGCAAGAAAAGTGAGAACAAACCATATGAAGCAGGCCTGGGCCAACTTTGGCCCTCCCTCGAGGTGTTTTGGACTCCAACTCCCATGATTCCTAACATCTGCTAGACTGTTAGGAATTGTGGGAGTTGGAGTCCAAAACACCTGCAGAGAAGGCCGAACTTTGTGGAGGATCTAGAGGTCTCTTCCAGCTCTGTGACTCCATGAAGCTTTTATTGCAACAACATTAACAACAGAAACCATTGAGAAAGTTTTTTAATAATTTCCAGTTAAATCAGAATTTGGGTGCAAAGGTTGGTCAGAGTAAATGTACCAACAGAGCAATATGGGGCAGAATAGAATTTGTCATGGAGGTGATGGAAATAGATTTTCCTGATACCAGGTTACATGAATATCTTATTCCCATTCCCTCACTATAAAGAGCTGTAAACCTAGCTGTCTTGATGCTTGTTTTGGCTTCATTAAGGAGTTCCCCTTCATTACACAGGAAGAGGAGCTGTTGCAAAAAGAAAAAGAAAAGCCTGCTTCTTGGTTTCACAACCAATGAGGTCATTCATAACTCACTGGGGTCAGGAGAGACAGCTGTGATCTGCACCATGCTTACTCAGGCCTAATGAATAGAAATGGAAGTACGCAATTGTACAGCCTACGTGGCAATGTGTTTGTGCTCCCATCTCCTGCTTGTTTCGTTTTTGATTTGGTTGCTGTTTAGATTAGAAGTGAGATGACCGTAGACCTGATAGAGATAGATCTACTAGGACAGTGTTTCTCAACATTCCTAATGCCACGACTCCTTAATATAGTTCCTAATCTTGTGGTAACCCTCAACCATAAAATTATTTTTGGTGCTACTTCATAAATGTCATTTTGCTACTGTTATGAATCGTAATGCAAATATCTGATATACAGGATGTATTTTCATTCACTGGACCAAATTTGGCACAAATACCCGATACACCCAAATTTGAATACTGGTGGGGTTGGGGGGGGTGTGATTTTGTCATTTAGGAGTTGTAGTTGCTGGAATTTATAGTTAACCTACAATCAAAGAAGAGATATAAGGACTCCCTGAAACAACATCTCAGGCTCGCCCAGATTGATCACCAAAAATGGTCCACCCTGGCCCCACATCGGGAGGCATGGAGACGCACTATCCACGATGCTGCAGCCTCTTTCGAGAAGACACGCTGAACGGGTCTCGAAGAGAAACGACAATGCAGAAAGAACCGCAACTTGGAAACAACATCACCCAAGGAGACTTTCTGCTGTGCTTTCTGCAACCGGACTTGCCTATTCCGGATTGGCCTTTTTAGTCATCAACGCGTTTGTAAAAAGCGTGGGATGAGTCCTTCCTAAGAATCTTCGTTTGCGAAGTAATGCCAATAGAGTCAATCAAAGAGTATTTTGAATTCCACTAAAGATGGAATTGAGCCAAACCTGGCACACAGAACTCCCATGACCAACAGAAAATACTGGAAGCGTTTGGTGGGCATTGACCTTGAGTTTAGAGTTGTAGTTCACCTTCATCCAGAGAGCATGGTGGACTGAAACGATGATGGATCTGGACCAAACTTGGCACAAATACTCAATATGCCCAAATATGAACATCGGTTGAGTTTGAGGAAAAATAGACCTTGATATATGGAAGTTGTAGTTGCTGGGATTTATAGTTCACCTACAATCAAAGAGCATTCTGGACCCCACCGACAATAGAATTGGGACAAACTATCCATATAGAACCACCATTACCAACAGAAAATACTGTTTTTTCTTATGGTCTTTGGCAACCTCTGACACCCCCACACGATTCCCCAGAGTTCCTGACCCCCAGGTTGAGAAACACTGTACTAGGAGATCTTGGGATCGGCAGAAGGATGGCATGTATGACAGCCATGACTAAATCATCAAAGCAGTAGAAATGTAGCTTTCTTCATCTTCACCTTAAGATTATACTGTTGACATGAAGAAAGTTTGGAGGAGGGTTTTGTGTGAATGGATTGTGAGTTGAATTCATCTCTGATACTCATGTCATCCCAGGTACATAGAATTCTTTAATAGTTTTTTTACCAGACTCCAATAAATAGATAGATAGATAGATAGATAGATAGATAGATAGATGAGACCAGAAACTGACCCGAAACCACACTAGACCTCTGATTTTCAGCCTTTTGTCCTCCATATGTTTTGGACTCCAACTCTAGGAATACCTGATTATTGATCCGGCTTTTTGAGTCTTCAGTTCCTTGGGGACCCAGGGCTGGGGGGCTATGGAGGATCAAAAGTTATTATCATTATCAAAGCGGCACACAATTATAAGCATTGCCAAACAACTTAAAATATACAAATATTTAAACAGTATGAAACATCATTAATATTTAAAACCATTCAAGTTAAAACCATCACGGCATATAAAGCCACAGCACCCCCTTTATATGCTTTTATGGTTTTGACCTGGATTGTTTTAATATCAATGTTGTTTAAAGCTGTTTTGATATTTGTAGTATGCATACCCAGTGTGGAACATATCTCACCATGCTAAAACAAGGGATTTGGCTCTTAATGAGATATGCTACATAATCACAAGATCTCTACACCCAAGACCACTGGAGAAATTATACTGTTTGCTGGTATTGCACCACCTGACTTCCGCCGGGTAGTAACAGCCAATAGTGAAAGGACCAAGGCAGTGACATTTCTCTGTTCAGATATCAGCCAACATTCCAACACTTTAAGTCAAGAAATACTTTTCTAAGATCTACAGAGGAACACCTCAGCAAATAAGAGTCGAAAAGTGGCAGGCTAAAACCCGGAACCTCAATCAGTGGCTGAGATCAAATGTGAGACTCCCCCCCTGGGCACACAGAAGACTGTCTCTTGGATCTGAGCATACACAGTTGCATTGGAGGGCTTGGCTATAATATATTTATAATATACTTTATTTATATTCTGCCCTATTCCCCTGAGGGGTCTCAGGGTGGATTATAGAACACATATACAGCAAACATTCAATGCCATTATACAATTAACAAGGATACATAAACAGAGGTAAAAGCTTCCCATCTTTTTCCATCTCCGGCATCTTGAGACTGTGCTTGACTCCAGCCATGGGGAGGTGCTGTTGCTCTATCTTCCATGCCGAGGAACTTTTTCCCCCCGTAGACACTCTCTCAATTGAATTGCCAGCATGTCCACATGGGCACCTTTTTATTACCTCCCCACCACAGTGGTACCTATTTATTCACATTACTGTTTTCTAACTGCTAGATTAGAAAAAATCTACAACTTCTACAAAACAATTATATAGAAAATTGGGGGGGGGGAAGAGTTAGAGGAATGGAAACATATGAATCTATCACTCTTAGGTAGAATTGCAACTTTAAAAATGAAAACATTACCAAAAATGACATTTCTATTACAAAATTTACCAATTGTGAGAAACCAAAAAATATTGAAGGAATGGAACAAAGACATTACAAAATTTATCTGGAAAAATTTTAAAAAATGAGAATACATTATAAAAATATGATAGAAAGAAAAGAAAAAGGCGGATTGGCTACCCCGGATTTAAGTTTGCATTTTGAAGCGAGTGCTCTATTATGGGTTAGAGATTGGGCAAAATTGGAAAAAAGAAAACTATTAAATTTAGAAGGGATAGATTTGAGAGGGCGGTGACATTCATACCTCTGGTATGAAGGAGCAAAAAGGGAAAAAGCATTTGGCAACCACTTAATAAGATCATCAATATTAAAATTATGGGAGAAATATAAAAGGAAATTATACGAGAAGACACCAATGTGGGTATCCCCCTTAGAGGCAGATCAAAGAAGATGTATGGGATGGTATGATTGGCCCAAGTATAAAGAAATAATAAAAAGGAGGATAACTAATAATAAAAACAAAGCAAGAATTAAATACAATAGACCAAAAATTTTCATGTTTCCAGTATTGGCAAATTAAAGAAAAATTTATAAAAGAGAAAGAGAAAGGTTTTGCACAAGAAAAAAAAATCTTCTGGGATACTATAATGATATCAGAGAAACAATTGCTATTCAATATATATAAGAAATTACTAGATTGGGCAACTGAATCAAAGAAAGAAAAAAATAATATGAAAAGGTGGAACGAAAATATTGGGAGAGAGATTAAACAAAGAGAATGGGACGAAATATGGAAGAGGAAAATAAAATATACTTATGCAACGGACCTGAAGGAAAATTAGGTAAAAATATCACATACTGTAGGTGTTATATGATACTGAAGGAATTGGGAAAAATTTACAACACAATTAGCACAAGCTGTTGGAAATGTAAAGATAATGAAGGTTCATATTTCCACATTTGGTGGTCCTGTGATAAAGCCAAGTAATACGGAAAGGACTGGAAAAAATGTTAGAGATAAAATTACCTTGGAAACCAGAATTATTCTTATTGGGAATACATGACTTGGATATAGAAAAAAAGCTTAGACAAATTATTTCTACTGACAACCGCAGCAAGGATATGTTATGCTAAGAGATGGAAACAAGAAGAAACACCGGAAGAAGACAAATGGCTAATGAAGATACTGGAAATAAGAAATATGTATAGACTCACATTCCTGATGTCAAAAAACAAAGGGACAAGAATGAAGGAAACAGAATGGAGAAAAGTTACAGAATACCTAAAGCAGAGAAACAAGGGAATCCTAATCTAAGATAAAAATAAAATAAAATAAGAGAAGAGAAGAACAGAAGAGAAGAGGGAAATGAAAAATAGAGAAAGGAGGAGAAAGGAGAGGGAAAGAAAGCAAGAAAAGAAAAGAAAAGACGAAAACCTCAGGAAGATACCAGGAAGTCAAAACCTTCAGCTATTATCTATCAATTATTATGTCCTCTTTCCTTCTTGACTCCTTGTCTCTCTCTTTTCTCTTCCTTTTCTTGTTATTATTCTCTTTCTCTTTTTCTCCCCCCCCCCTTGCACGTTGCTTTTACTCTTAAACTCACTTTTCTTTTCTATTTTTATCTATAATGCTATAAATTGTTTTTCATTTGTAAAAACTCAATAAAGATTATTTTTTTAAAAAAAAATGGTGGCAAAGCACCAGGGCCTGTCAGGGCTTACAGCTGAGCGTGCTGTGTAACCAGATGTAGGCTCTGCCAGCCAGGCCTACGAGTGTCAAGCACTTGGCACTCATAGGCCCAACTGGCAGAGCCTACAGCCAAGCGCCGAGCACCACCACCACCATCATCATCATCATCATTTTATTTCTTATTAATCGCCCTCCATCGAGATGCCCCAGGCGATTTACACAGAAACAGTAAAACAAAATAAAACATACACGGATCGTGAAAATAGAAGTCGAAATTTACATTTCAAATGCTCTACTGAAAAGCCAGGTCTTGACAGCCTGTGTGAAAGGGCGCAGGTCACGCATAGCTCACATATAGGGAGGCAATGAGTTCCACAGTGCTGGGGCAGAGATAGAAAAGGCCCTATGCCTCGTACTAGTAAGACGTGCTTCTCTGGGGCCTGGAATGCAAAGCAGATTGCGTTGGGAGGGTCTAAGTGACCACTGATGGCCATAAGGGGAAAGGCGGTCTCTGAGATATAACAGACCCTGGCCATACAGGGCCTTAAAAGTCAGGACCAGTGTCTTATAGAAACTCCGATATTCTGTTGGCAGCCAATGCAACTGTTGAAGAGCTGGCGCTATACGGCATTTCAAAGGTGTTAGTGTAAGCAACCTAGCTGCCGCGTTCTGGACAATGCAGATCTTCCGAGTCACAGACCTAGGAAGGCCAGTGTATAGCGCATTGCAATAGTCCAGTCTAGATGTCACCGTGGCATGGATGACTGTCGCCAAGGCCTCCCTTGTGAGGTATGGTGCTAGCTGCTTTGCCTGGCAGAGATGAAAGAAGGCCTATTTGCTAACAGTGGCAACCTGGGTCTCCATTGACAGGGATGAGTCTAAAACAACGCCCAGGCTCTTGACGGAGGTAGATGGAGATAGGGGTTCGCCGTCAAGAGAGGGCAGAGGGTACATTACTCCTGTCGGGCAGCCTGGCCACAGGATCTCAGTCTTTGCCGGGTTTACTTTTAGCCTACTAGCGCGCAACCATTTCGTCACCACTTCCAGACATAAGATGAAGTTGTCCGGTATTTCAGAGACCCCAGGCAGTCCCTGGTCCCTCCTTAGGAGTCCAGAAATATTCAAGGCCCCCAAGTACGGGGTGCTGGGAGCGGTTCCAGACCTCCCCACCTCCCTGCCCTTCCATCCAAACCAAGGGCAAGAGCCAATGAGATCTCGATCAAAGGGGCACCAATCTCCAAAGAGGCACCCCTGGGCGCTGCCACTCGAGTCTCATCCATCAACCTGGGGAGTGATGCTGGAAATGTATCAAAGCCACCCTCACATCTCCTGGTCTGTTCACCATGAGTGGGGCCATACTCAGGTAGGTGTCCCTTTCGGGCATGGTCACACATGTTCTAGGTCCCTTGGCCACCAAAGGGTCCCACCCACTGTCTTCCTAGAGCTCAAAACAATCCTGGGAGCCGGCGGTGATATTGGCAGTGCCGGCGAGCAGCCGGGCTGGTTGAGCTGGCCCAGTATATCTCCAAAGCGATTTAGGCAATTCATGATGTGGGCATACTCTGAAAGCAGCAGGCTCACCAGAGACTGGTCTCGCCTCCCTTTAATCCGGTCTTCAAAGTTGTCACTCAAGTGTTCTGAGATGACTTGGCCCAGGGGAATCCCATCCGGGGACGCAGGGGGCAAAGGGGACTCCAGGGCCTCTGACGAGGTCTGTTGGTTGTCCGTACATGCAGGGTTCACTGTGCCGAGGTTGTTCATCTCTGGCTTCAGCTTCATGTTTGACAAAAACTGCCCCAGTTAGTTCCAAATTAGCTCCAAATAGTCTCAATGGGGTGTCAAAAAGGTATATAAAGGTATAAAAAAGGTATAGAAATATATAAAATGGCGAATAGGGGTTTTCTAAGCGGAGCACTCTCACGGCCTACAGCCGAGTGCTCGACGCTCGTAGGCTTGGCTGGCAGGGCCTACAGCTGAGCACCAAGCCTGCAGTATTGAGAGCTCAGCAGTAGGTCTGGCCAGGCCTACAAGCGTTGAGCGCTTGGCTATAGTCAGTGCACCGAAAATCAGTCCAAAAAATGGCTACCATTGTCCCCTTTTTAAATTTCATTTTTGTTTCCGTTCCTGAGGGGGTTGTACCATTCTGTGCCATCTGAATGGATGGAATGGTACAAAAACAAGAAACAAACAAATGAAATAGTAACTGGGCCCATGACTATCACCCACTTCTTCTCTTTATTTGTCTTTGCTAATTAGGAAAAGAAGTGGGGGAGTAGGGATGAGAAAAAAAAGGGGGGGGGAATGAGAAATATATTTCCCCAGTTCTAGTTAAAACCAGATCAAGTGTACAGTATAATGCAGACTTCTTTAATCTTCGTGAAAGAGATATTGACCCTAAGCTGGAAGGAGTCCAGACGAAGAAGGTGACCAAAAGGATCAAAGGTCTGGAGACAATGAACAATCTGTCCGAGGAACTGAGAGAGAGAGAGAGAGAGAGAGAGAGAGAGAGAGAGAGAGAGAGAGAGAGAGATTGAAAGTAATGAACCCCCCTTTAAGGGGAGATGCCTGCTTTACTGCCTGCTTGTTTTTACACATTCCTGATGCTGCTTGTAATGTAGTGTGAATAAGCCAAAAAGATAGCCATATAAAGAAAGAAGGCTGCTTGCCAGAAGGTAGCCTTACAAGGGAGACAAAGGAAGATAATTATACCTGTGTGATCACCTATAACCAATAGAAAGTTATAAAAATAGGTAGTGCTTGTGATGTAGATGTTTGAACCCCTATAAATGAATTCTACCTGCGTAGTTGTTCATGGTAGTCTGTTTGAATGCTTAGATAAGCATATACTGGCCATCACAAATTGATCAGTTTGGTAATTAAAGTGTTTTGCTTGGATTCATTGGCCTCTGTGTACTCTTTGAGAAGGGGGATCTGCTCTCCACCCGGTATCACCTTACAGAACTTTTTAAAGAACTGTGCATGTTTAGTCTGCAGAAGAGAAGGTTGTGAGGGGAAATGAGAGCCCTCCACAAGGATGCCATAGCACCAACAGGCCCAGGAAGGTCTCGTCATCGCCCTCCTCTAGGCTGCCAGAGCACCAACAGGCCCAGGAGGGCCTCTCCACTGCCCTCCTCAAGGCCAGCCTGGCAGCAACAGGACAAGGAGGGCCTCTCCATTGCCCTCCTCAAGGCTGCCACACCACCAACAGGCCCAGGAAGGCCTCACTGTCTCCCTCCTCAAGGTCACCACGGCTCCAGTTGATTTATTGTTGTTTGATGTTTGTTCGTTTTGGCAATGAATATTTGCCACTTTGTTATTTTGTCTATAAACCGCCCTGAGTCCCTTTGGGGAGATAGGGCATTATATAAATAAAGTGTTGTTTATATATATATGTGTGTGTGTGTGTGTGTGTGTGTGTGTGTGTGTGTGTGTGTGTGGAAGGATGTCATAAGGAAGTAGGAGGAGGCTTGTTTAGACTAGGACTCAATGGAGCCATGGGTTCAAATGACAGGAAGGGAGATTCCATTGGACATTAGGAAGAACTTAGAATTGTTCAACAAATTTGCAGTTTGCAGACGGGACCTAACTGGGAGGGATAGCTAATACCCCAGAAGACAGGAGCAGAATTCAAAATGATCTTCACAGATTAGAGAGATGGTTGGCCAAAACTAACGTCAGCAGGGACAAATGCAAGATACTCCACTTAGACAGAAAAAAGGAAATGCAAAGAGACAGAATGGGGGACGATGCCTGGCTCGACAGCTGGATGTAGGGAAAAGATCATGCGGAATATCACGTGGCAGCTTATAAAGCCAATGGGATTTTTGCCTGCATCAAGAAGAGTCTAGTACAGGGATGCTCACACTTTTTCAGCATGCAAGCTACTTATAAAACAACCAAGTCAAAATTATCTACCTACCCACTACAAAAATGTGAAACATATAACACAATATCTGCTTTGAACTGGGTTTTCTGAGTCCACACTGCCATATAATCTGATTCAAAGCAGATAACATGGGATTTTATTCAACTGTATGGAAAGGACCTCAGATAACCCAGGGCCGGCAGCAATTGGGCCTTCCTCCTGCCCTGCCTGCGATCTACCAGGACGCCCTATGCGATCTACCAGTAGATCGTGATCTACCTAATGAGCACCCCTGGTCTAGTGTCTAGATCCAGGAAAGTCATGCTCCCCCTCTATTCTATTCTGCCTTGTCAGACTTCTTTACCTGGAATCACACTGTGTCCAATTCTGGGCACCACAATTGAAGGGAGATGTTGATTCTAAGCTGGAATGTGTCCAGAGGAGGGTGATTCAAAGGATTGAGGGTCTGAAGAACAAGCCCTATGAGGAGTGGCTTAGAGAGCTCTGCATGTTTCGCCTGCAGAAGAGAAGGTGGAAAAGGGAGAGGGCCAGGGATCAAAATTGAAGTCATAGGGAGGAGGGACCACACTTGTTCTCTTCTGCCCTGGAGATAAGGACACAATGGAGCAAAGGCTTCAAACTACAGGAAAGAAAGGAGATTCCACCTGAACATGAGGAAGACCTTCCTGACTGTGTGAGGGAGAGCTGTTCAGCAGTGGAGCTCTCTCTGTGTCCCGGAGTGTGGTGGAGGCTCCTTCTTTGGAGGCTTCTAAGCATAGGCTGGATGGCCACCTGTCGGGGTGCTTTGAATATGATTTTCCTGCTTCTTGGCAGAATGGGGTTGGACTGGATGGCCACCTGCCAGGGGTGCTTTGATTGTGCTTTCTTTGCATGGAAAAAGGGGGTTGGACTAGATGACCCATGTGGTCTCTTCCAACCCTATGATTCCATGGTGTGTTGGATAATAACTGCCATCGTCCTCAGACAGAAGACTGAAGACTACTCTATGTGGCTGTTGTTGCAATTACATTAAAAAGCACACAAAAGTGAAACATTAACATACTCCCTCTGCCCCCGATTAGTAGCCTCCTTACAACGGCACATGAAAAGTCAGTTTGAACAAAAAGATATTTTCCTGTTGAGGAAAGAAGAGCTGAGAGAAGGCCAGCGAGCCTCATCTGGAAGGACAGCGAGAAGAGAAGGCTCTCTTCCATGTCACCAGTAAATACACCATCACATACGGCCAGAACATATAAGGCACTAGGTTGAGAGACATGATGCAGTGCGGTTTGAATTGATTCACCATCACATTAATCTCTTCTGGATTTCACTGCATCAGAATTATTAGGAGCGATAACTGCCTTTTGCTTCCTGTTTCTCTTTCAATATAATAGAATGGCTTTGTTGTCATTGTACAACGGAATTATACACCACCACCCAGCACACAGCATAGAACAACACACCCCTCCCTCCACATTCTAATCACTATGGCACAGCCTCCAATGGCATATCAATGCGAAACCATGGAGTTTACTATATTTACAGCTCTAGCCTAAAAGCTCTCTCTCAGTCCTTGCCTTTGTCACCCTGTATCGTCTCCTAGATGGCAGTAATAATAATAACTCCTGGGTGAGATGGATCCTTAAAATAGTTGATTAAATGGTTTATGTTAGAGATTCCTTTCAAGGTGACCTCCCAGCAGGAAAATCCAGAGGTGGAGCTCTCTGTGTCCATGTATTGCAGCCACACTAGCAAAGAAGAGGAACATCTACATCTACCATGGCTTCAGCCTTTGTGGAGCTGAGTCCAGTTCTCCAGATGTAACAAAGTGTGCAGAGCAGGCATGGGTCAACTTGGGCCCACCAGGTATTTTGGACTTCAACTCTCACAATTCCTCACAGCCTCAGGCCCATTCCTTTCCCCCTCAGGAAAGGGCCTGAGGCTGTGAGGAATTGTGGGAGTTGAAGTCCAAAACACCTGGAGGGCCCAAATTGGCCCATGCCTGATACAGAAGCATGGCATGCAATGGGGTCTGTGCCATGTAAGAGTATGCTACTAAAGCCTATTTAAGCTTACAGGATCATAGAATCCTAGAATTGGAACAGACCTCGTGGGCCATCCAGTCCAACCCCATTCTACCAAGAAGCAGGAAAATCGCATTCAGAGCATCCCCGGTAGATGGTCATCCAGCCCCAGAGTGTGGTGGGGCTCCAAGTTCCACTGCTGAACAGCTCTCAGAGTCAGGAAGTTCTTCCTAATGTTCAGGTGGAATCTTCTTTCCTGTCGTTTGAAGCCATTGTTCCGTTGTGTCCTATTCTTCAGGGCAGCAGCTTGCTCCCTCCTCCCTATGATTTCCCCTCACCTCTTGATCCATGGCCCTCATCCTGTCTCCTCTCAGCCTTCTCTTCTGGAGGCTAAATATGCCAGCTTTTTCCGTTTCTCCTCATAGGACTTGTTCTCCAGACTCTTGATTATTTTGGTCGCTCTCTTCCTCTGGAGACATTCCAGCTTAGAGTCAATATCTCTCTTCAATTACAGTGCCCAGAATTGGACACAATATTCCAGATGTGGTCTAACCCAGTGTTTCCCAACCTTTTTTGAGCCGCGGCACACTTTTAACATTAAAAAAATCCGGGGGCACACCACCAACCAAAATGACACAAAATGACACTGTAACACAGTAAGAACGGCTGGGGATGGTGAGCTGCTGGGAGCAGCTGCTGGGAGTGCGAAGCCAGGGGAGGAGCCAGGCCATACCATGCCCGCCCCTCCCCTGGCTTCAGTTCTCCCACAGCTTTGCCAGCCTTGAGGGCAGTGCCAAGCCAGCATTGTGCTGGCTCTGCCACGCTGGCTTGGCACTGCCCCTCAAGGCTGGTGAAGCTGTGGGAGTGCTGAAGCTGGGGAGGGGCGAGCCAGGCTGCGGCATGCCCGCCCCCCCGGCTTCAGTTCTCCCACAGCCGCCAGCTTTGAGGGCAGGCCAGCATTGTGCTGGGTCTGCCATCACTGGCTTGGCACTGCCCCTCAAGGCTGGCGGCTGTGGGAGTGCTGAAGCTGGGGAGAGGTGGAGCCAGGCGCGCCATGCCCCTCCCCTCCCCGGCTTCAGTTCTCCCACAGCTTCGCCAGCTTTGAGGGGGCAGGCCAGCATTGTGCTGGGTCTGCCATCACTGGCTTGGCACTGCCCCTCAAGGCTGGTGAAGCTGTGGGAGTGCTGAAGCTGCTGGGAGGGGCGAGCCAGGCCGCGCCATGCCCCGCCTCCCCGGCTTCAGTTCTCCCACAGCCGCCAGCTTTGAGGGGGGGGCAGGCCAGCATTGTGCTGGGTCTGCCATCACTGGCTTGGCACTGCCCCTCAAGGCTGGTGAAGCTGTGGGAGTGCTGAAGCTGGGGAGGGGCGGAGCCAGGCACGCCATGCCCCGCCCCTCCCGGCTTCAGTTCTCCCACAGCCGCCAGCTTTGAGGGCAGGCCAGCATTGTGCTGGGTCTGCCATCACTGGCTTGGCACTGCCCCTCAAGGCTGGCGAAGCTGTGGAGTGCTGAAGCCGGGAAGGCGGAGCCAGGCTGCGTCATGCCCCGGCTTCAGCTCTCTCACAGAGGAGGAGCATGAGCGGTGGACAAGCTTCAGTAGGTGGGGCTCCTCCTCCACGCGGCTTCAACAAGCAAGGGGCGAGAGTCATGGTGGGAGTCATGGCAGATTGGAGGCTGGTTGGGGGAAACGGCCAAAGAAGGCGGTGCCCGGTCCCTTCTTCTTTTTCTTCGCCGCCCGTCCCTTCCTCCTCCTCTCCCAAGCAGCAGGAGTTCGGTTGGAGAAGGGGGGAAGGAAGGGGGGGCAGAGAGCTTTTCTCGCGGCACATCTGATGATCACTCACGGCACACTAGTGTGCCACGGCACACTGGTTGAGAAACACTGGTCTAACCAATGCAGAATAGAGGGGTAGCATGACTTCGCTGGATCTAGACACTAGACTCCTATTGATGCAGACCAAAATCCCATTGGCTTTTTTTTTTGCCACCGCATGACATTGTTGACTCATGTTTAACTTGTTGTCCACAAGAACGCCAAGATCTTTTTCACATATACTACTGTAAACACAAAATTCTATATATTGATTTATATATAAATTTAAGATGGTGCACTAAGAGTGTGGGAATGAATAAAAGCATAAAATTAATCCACCCTGCTTTACTTTAAGATCAAATAATTGGGAAATGATTGTGGGAGTTGTAGTCCAAAACACCCAGAGGGTTGAAATTTGCCCATGCCTGTCCTAGAAGAATGGGACGTGTAATTCTGGCCCTGCAGAACAAGGCTGGGCAGAAAACAGATGTGCTCTATTAGAGTATTGCTGGCCAGTTTGCAGTAGATCAGCAAGTATTTTCAGTAGCAAGGAAAGTTGTGTGTTTATATGTGCATACTTCATACATACATACATACATACATATTTGGATTCTTAAACTAGGCTGTTGAAACAAAGCCAACTCAGTGAGATGCCACAAAGAACAAGGAAAAAATCAGGTATATATATTTTGAATGGAAAGGTTATAAGGTGAATCCTGCCTCTAAGAACCTCATTCCATTAGGTCAGGCATGGGCAAACTTTGGCCCTTCCTCCTGGTGTTTTGCACTTCAACTCCCACAATTCCTAACAGCCTCAGGCCCTTTCCTTTCCCTCCTCGGACTGAGGCTTTTAGGAATTGTGGGAGTTGAAGTTTGCCCATGCCAGCATTAGATTGATCCAGGTTGCCATTAGCCACAGATGCAGGTGGAACGTCAGGAGATAATGCTATTGGAACATGGCCAGACAGCCCGGAAAACCCACAGCAACCCAGGGATCCGGGTTGTTCTGGACCTTGTCAGTGTTTTTATAAAACAGAAAATTAATTCTCCGCCATCACATGTGTTCTTCTTATCCCGATTCTCCCACTTCATAATCACGGCATTTCCTGGGCTGTGCATGTGTTTGTGATGCATAAAAACACCTGTCTCACCACTCTTTCCCCCTTTGGCAGTGTTGCATGGGAGAGGGAGACAAAATCGATTCCACGTGCTTAAAGCACACCCTTCCCTGCTATAGACTATTGGTTGTAGGGTGAGCTATATGGAATATGGAGATTGCTAGAAGGGGAGTGAGTTTGATAATCTATTATCCGCATAATAGGATAGATAGCTACAAAATGCCTTCTGCATTCAAGGTTTCTTGGTCTTGTTACAGGTCAAGATAAAGGAAAACAGAAGGCTGGAGAATTGTCAGGAGCTAGTGCTGGCAGGGGCCGGGGAGAGATTTGTGTGGATCACATTGGAAAGAGGACCTATTAGAAATCCGCACATAGCAAGGAGCGGACAGGACAACAGCATTCAAAGGAGCAGCCGCAGAAAGAAGCGCTGCAGGGTGATAAGAATTTGCACAGTCATGCACCCATGCTGTTGTCCGTAAAGGGCAAAGGAAGGAGTTTGCTTTTCTGGATGCACATACCTGTCTATGCCTTTGTTGTTAATTGTATAACAGCATTGAATGTTTGCCATATATGTATTCTGTATTCTTCTCTGAGTCCCCTCGAGAAGATAGAGCAGAACACAAATAAAGTATATTATTATTATTATACTGATCTAGATTTCAACATGGAAGCAAGGAAGGGCTTGGCTGGAAAGACAATTATGACAGTACATGTGCCATGCGGGGAAACCTGAATCTGAGAGAACGAACACATTGCTTTAGTAGGCGTTGAAGATGCACCAAAGCTCAGTCATTGTGGACCTAGGTGGTTCGTCTGTATGCAAAACATACCTCAAAGCCTATACGGTTATATAGGCAGCCCACATTTGGCACTCATGCCTCTTGCAGAAGGCAGGAAGGCATGCTTGCACACACACACACACACACACACCCGTTAGGTATCAAAAACATGTCAACAAGATTTTCCCTTTTGCACTTGAAACAATGGGGCATTTTTTTGCAATGTATTCTTCTTTACCACTGCACATCCATGCACTCCCACTCCACCCACCCTCCAACACCCGCTGGATCACAATTACCTTTATGCCTGAGCCGTAGAACACGCCAAGCTGTTTCTTCTTGGTGGAGATGGAGAGAGAAAAGAGAGAAGGGAGAAGGAGGGAGAAGGGAAGAGGGAGGAGGCAGCTAGTGGAGAGACAAATACAACCCAAGTGCAAGGATGATCTTCACAGTGAGCTGATGGTGACACTCAGGGTGTCACTGTTGTCTTTCCAATAAGGGTTCCGGCTGGAAGAAGAAACAAACCTTATAGGTGTACACGCATATGCCACTAGAGTGTATATCTATGTGTCACTGTATGTAAATTTAACCCTTTTCTGACAAGGGACACGACAAGCAGGATTAAAGGTCTAACTGTACCAATGGTTCCAGGTGAAAGAAGAAACAAACCAATGGTGCTGCTAGAATTTACTAACCAGAGTGAAGACTGCCAAAATCTGACAGCAGGTGTGGCATTTCTTCTGACACATCTGGGATTTCACGTATCCGGGATCATTGTTGATTGACAGAAGGATGGTAAATTATGCTTTAAATAAAACTAGTTTTCAGTCACCCAATGCCGGCAATATTATTGCCATCTTACAAGCAGGGCCCAAAATTCTTCCTTTGGACCTTCAGGTTTGTTTTGTGCTGGCTGATGCAGAAGAATGATTCTAGACTTTAGGACTTTTGAGTTGCAGCCAGTTGTATTCATACCAACTGTATAAAAATAGAAAAAGATGTAGAGAGATTCAAGCAATTTGTAAAATAAGAGATCGGAGATTGGAATAATATTCCTGAAAAGCTGTTATGGAGATATGGGTTAAGTTAAAAAACAAGGTATTTCCAGGAGTTTCCCCCTAACCCCAATATTTTTACTGGAGAATTTTCCAGAAGACCTGAGAATTAAATTTAAATATAAAAAATTAGTGGAGGTGGAAACTGTTCTTTCCTGGAAAGAATGGATACAAAATTCGATGGGCAAGTTTAATAAGTTAGAAGAACAAGGTGCTCTGAACTGGTTTGAGAGACAACAGCTGTATAACTGGAAAAAGGACTGGTTAAATAAAAATCCCAGATGTAGAGCATTGATTAAATATGAGGAATGGCTAAGTAAACTTAAAACCCAAGAAATAATGGGGAAAGGATTAATTGGGAAAATATATAATGGATTAATTGGTGAAGAAATAGGGCTGGAGCTGTTAGAAAAGATCTGGGAAGGAGATCTAGGGCCTCTGAAAGATTTTGATTGGAAAGGGGTTCTGAAGTGGAGAGTGGTTAAAAATCTATCAAGATTTAAAAGAAAATGTATTTAAAGTTATATGAAGATGGTATACCATACCGGTCAAACAACATCAGATGGATAGCAAGCGAAGCAACCTCTGCTGGAGATGTGGCATACACAAAGGGACATATTTTCATTTATGGTGGGAATGCCCCCAAGTGAAGAGGTTTTTGGAATGATATATTTATTGAAATAAGCAATATTATAGGACAAAATATTACTCCGGATGATAGGTTAGCACTACTAATGGACACCCCAATGTTGAATTTAGAAATGGAAAAGAAAGAATTGGT
This sequence comes from Anolis apletophallus, assembly GCA_030556195.1. Taxonomy (NCBI): domain Eukaryota; kingdom Metazoa; phylum Chordata; class Lepidosauria; order Squamata; family Anolidae; genus Anolis; species Anolis apletophallus. The sequence continues at coordinate 50,486,029 of JARBWK010000011.1, read as the reverse complement.
GATTATTTTACTCACAGTGGCAAGACTTATAATAGCAAGGAATTGGAAAATAATAACTAATCTTACACTGGAAGCATGGTATAGGGAGGTACTATGGAATGTAGCCTTAAATGATAAACTAACAATGGAAATGAGGGTACTCAGAGGGGAAACAAACAGATCAGATTTTGAGGCATATTGGTCGGTCTTTATTAAATACACTTTAGAGAGTGAAAATGGAAAGCAATATAACCCTGTTGGTCAGGAATTTTGGATATGACACTTGATTAATGGTTGGTTGATTTATAAATATATGGCGAAGGAAAGGATACCTGTTCAGGCCTTGGGGGTGGGCTATGTGTATGTAAAATGTTCACTGTTTTGTGTTTTGTTTACACTGTAAGTTGTTATTGTATGTAACTAAAATATTTATATAGATATATATAAAAAAAGAAAAATCAAGACCTGGCTTTGGGACCAAGCGTTCGATTAGTGAGCAGCAAGTAAAAGAAGATTTTAATACTTATGGCAATGATTTGACCCGGACTGGATTTTAGACTCTGATTTTAATAGGCGTGTGTTAATCAATTGTTTTAATTGTTGTTTTAATGTTTTGCATATTTTAATGTATCGTTGATTGTTTTATTATGACACCGTATGGTGTTTGTGAGGCCGCCCTGAGTCCCCCCCCCTCAGGGGTGAGAAGGGTGGGGTATAATTATAGGAAATAAATAAATAAATAAAGTGTTGATACATTAAGATAGCACCCTTGCAAGAGCATGAAGGGATGCATGCCTGTTCATGCTCTCTCTCTCTCTCTCTCTCTCTCTCTCTCTCTCTCTCTCTCTCTGTATAACAGACAGAAATTATAACAAGCATATGTTGATTTCTGATCTATTCCAATGACCATCAGAGGTTGGTGTGAGCACATTCTATGCACACTCTTCTGTTGGCTTCTCTTGTTTTACCCTGGAGTGGGAGGGTGTTTCTTGCTGATTTCCCAGCTGTTCTTCCCAAGAGACCGTGTCCTGTTTACATTCTGAACGTGTGCCAAGGCCCAGTGCTATGGAATGATGCATTCACTGCTTGCCTTCTGATTGGGGGTAGGGGATACTTCACTCTCCATGGCAACGAATTGTGTTGCTAGGAGACAGCAGAATAATACAAGGCTGGGAGGGATACCCCGTGGCCTTCCTGTCCCTCCTCTTCGACTTCTATGTTTCCCCCCAAATTTCTTTGGAATGAAATGATTTTTGAAATATTGCGAGCAAAACCAGAGCCACTGCAGAGTTGCGAAGGGGTCGGAAGAGGGCCCAGGAACAGCTGAAAACAGAGCATCTTTTTTTATTATTATTGCTTGTGCACATGAATGACCCCCTATTTGTACCATTCTATATAGTTTAACTGAAACACAAGAATGTCCATCAATGTTGCAAAATGGGGGCATCTTGCATGGTTCCGACTGTGGGTGCAAAATTAATAGTTACAGCTAAATTATAGTTAAAACAAGCAAAGCTTGGGCAGAGGATAACCTGCACATGAAAGTAGCTCTGAGTTTTAGGCTACTGTTAAATATCACACGACAGCTTTGCGGCCCTGCAGAACGCTCAGCTCTGCTTTCACAACAATATGCTTGCCCTAAGTTAAGAGTAATAGACATTCAAGAAGCATCATGTTTGTACCTTTTGTTTCTGTCATGAATGGAGCTATCTCTTTAAATGGAATGCATGATGACCTTTCCCCAGCTTTAGATTGGTGGAGTTTATTTTGATTTTTTTTACACAGTGTGTGCCCTAAGTCATATAATTGCTTCCTTTGGAATGCTTGAATTCTCTCTAGTTCAAAATAAGGATATATGTGTGTGTGTGTGTCCAAAATGTATGTTAGGAAAATGCTTTTCAAACTGTATATTTTCATATTCAAATTTGTAAAGTTTGGAATTTTTTTCCATGTCAGAAGCGACTTGAGAAACTGCAAGTCGTTTCTGGTGTGAGAGAATTGGCTGTCTGCAAGGACGTTGCACAGGGATGTGTTGTCATCCTGTGGGAGGCGTCTCTCATGTTCCCACATGGGAAGCTGGTGCTGACAGATGGAAGCTCACCCTGCTCTCTGGATTTGAACCAACGACCTTTTGGTCAGCAGTCCAGCCAGCACAATGGTTTAACCCATTGTGCCACTGGGGGCTCCTACAGTTTGGAAATGAACTAAACTTGACTGGAAGAATCTCCACTACAGACCAGTGGCACTCTCTTTCTTACATCATCATGAAGTGTCTTGAAAAACTTCCACATACATTGGGCAAACATCGGTTTGCATATAGAGCCAACAAATTGGCACACTGAACCCCAACAATGATGCATCTAGAGCAAACTTGCCCAACATGACAAAAGTTAACTACTGATGGAGTTTCAGGGGGTTAACCTGATATGAAGTGAGTTGTAGTTCACCCACAACCTTATGCATTTTGTAAAATAAAAAAATGATGTTTTCAAATAACCTGAGCAACGCCAGGTACCCAAGCTAGTGTTTAATACAATTATTTGGAGGAAAAAAAGACATGGTTGCCAGGAAAACATTTCCACTCCTGGCTTTGGAGGGATTGTAATGCCACTGCTTCTTGGCCATGCTTCTGACTGTTGTGCCTTACTTGCCTGCCAGGAGCTCTCCAACTCTCCACTTGAAGATCCTCAGTTAAGCAAAGAGTTCTGCTGTTTATTCCTGGCACAGCAGAGGGCAGAGAATGATACGCAGCCCTGTGAGCTGGCACACTTCCGCAACCAGAGAAGCCAGGCTGATCTTGAAAAAGAGGCCATACATTTCCTTGTAGCGGAGGAATATGTTTCCCTCCACTATCCCTATCCTTGTGCGCAAAGTCCTCTTTTTCCTGGAACATAGTAGAACTACATTTTCAGGATACAACTCCCATTCCTTAATATTTCCACGCTGTCAGGGAGCACAAAGTAGGAAACTTACTGATAGCGAATTGGGTGCAGACCCAAAATTAATAAGAACATCAGCCCTGGCCTTGTCTTACTCAGCTGCTGAGTATGCCTGCCCTGTTTGGCGCAAGCCTGCCCATGTGAAGCAGGTGAACATAGCATTGAATGAAACATGCAGAATAATCGCAGGATGTCTTAAACCTACACCTGTTGATAGACTCTACAGCAGGGGTGCCCACATTTTTTCACCCTGCAAACTACTTTTATAAAAACAAAATCTAAAGATCACCTGTTGTCGCTGGCGCCGCCTTCCTCCACTCGCGCGGCTTTGGACACTGCTTTGAGCGATGGCGCATGCGCGCTGGGCGGAAGCGGATGGAGGCAGAGCATGGAGCTCTTGAGGTGCGGGCTGGGAAGGGCAGGGCGGCGACAGAGGAGGAGGAGGCTGAAGCAGCCCGAGGGGGAAGAAGCAGCGCCGAAGCAGCCCGAGGGGGAAAAGAGCCAGGCCCGGCTCGGCCTCGGAGGGCTCAGCCTCCTGAGGGGTGATGCGATTGACAGCCGGCAAAGAAGGAAGAAGCCGCGCCGGCGGAAGAAGGCTGCGCCGGGAGAGCGTGTGGGGCTTCCGCCCTCTCTCACCGCAGCTTCCAGATGAGAGGCAGGGCCAGCGCACATGCGCCAACGCTCGAAGCGGTTTCCAAAGCCTCTTCCGGGTGATCTTCAGGCCCTGACCAGGTCGATTTACCTGTCGCCGCTGCCGCGCGCACGCTCCTGCACGCTCACAGCGCCGCCTTCCTCCGCTCGTGCGCGGCAGCGGCGACAGGTAAATCGACCTGGTCAGGGCCTGAAGATCACCCGGAAGAGGCCCAAAGATCGACCGGTCGATCGCGATCAACCTTCTGAGCACCCCTGCTCTACAGTCTACAACAGGGGTGGGCAATTATGTTTTCCAAGGGGGCCACATGAGAGCCAAAAAATATTATGGAGGGCCGCACCTAAAGGCTGAACTACATTCTACATAATATCAATTGAATTTCTTTAATAATGATAATAAAAAGGCACTAAATTGCATTTTTGATATATTAATAAGACTGATAAGAATATGAGCCATGAAAAAGAGAGGTTGTCATAGGAAAAATGACATTTATTCACTCAAATTTTGTCAAACAATGGTTAACAAAATGTGAACATTTGTATCATTTGTGATTCATTATATCAGGGATCAGGAACCTTTTTGACTCAGAGGGGCATAAAAGCAAAATATTTGGAAATTGATTTCAGTGAGAGCCATATAATATATTTTAAGACTGAATTCAACTAAATGTGAGTATCATAAGCCCCTGACTTTATTCATAATAATAATGATGATGATAATATTCATTCAGCCTCTGCTAATAATAATAATAATACTAATAACAACAGGTTTCTAGAGTAGGAGGAGACCTCCAAGGGCCATCCAGTCCAACCTCCTCCTGCCAGGGCCCTTCCACACAGCCTATAACTCTGAATATTAAGGCAGAAAATCCCACAATATCCGCTTTGAACTGGGTTATCTGAGTCCACACTGGCATATAATCTGGTTCAAAGCAGGTAGCATGGGACTTTATTCAGATGTGTGGAAAGGAATTTAGATAACACAGGGCCCTTCCACACAGCCTATAACTCTGCATATGAAGGCATAATATTTATTCAGCCTCTGCTAATAATAATAATAATATTATAATAATAATAATAACAACAACAACAACAGGAGAGGAGACCTCCAAGGGCCATCCAGTCCAGCCTCATTCTGCCATAAGGGAAAAACACAATCAGAGCATTCCTCACAGATGGCCATTCAGCCATCTTGAACCAAATTTGGCACACAGAACTCTCATGAGACCAAAGTACTGGAAGGGTTTGGTGGGCATTTGATCCAACAAAAAGGGGAAAAAGACAAGCAGGCACAAACACTCACCATAAACAATGGATTATATTAATTATAATGGCAAAATGCAATGATATTAAATTCATACCACTGGGAAGCAAGGAGTCCAAGTAAGGTACTCCAAGTATAATGGTCCTCAAAAAAGATTTAGAAAATATTAATATTAGACCCAGAACGAAGTGAAACTGGAAATCTCACCAATGCAAGATATTTGTAAAGTTCCCATTTACATTGGCGAGATTTCCAGTTTCACTTCGTTCAGAGGCAGAAGAGGAGAAGAGAAGAGGAGGAAGCAGGGAAGGGAATGGATGCACACACACACACCGCCCCTTTCCCAATCTGGCCATGCCCCCTCTCTCTCGGTGCACTCTCTCTCCCCTTCCCTCTTCCTTTCAGGTGGTGGAAGGGGGAAGGAAGGAAAGGGGGGAAAGAGAGAGAGAGAGAGAGAGGGAGGGAGGGAGGGAAACAAAAAGACAGGAAAGAGCGCCGAGGCGAGAGGGAGGGGGGAGCGCGCGAGGAGGAAGTGAAGGGAGGAGGAGGGCAAACACACACACACACACTTTATTTGCCGCTTCCCCTTCTTCTCCCTCCCTTCCCTTCCTCTCCGCTTGCCTGCCTCTTCGCATTTGTAGCCGCCCCAATGGGAGTTCGCCTCCCTCTCTTCACGACAAAGCCTTGGGGGAGCCAAGGGCCGGACAACATCAGCTGCTGGGCCGGATACGGTCCGGGGGCCGTAGTTTGCCCACCCCTGCTTTAGAGGGACCTAGGGTCTCAGCCTCTAAGGCAAGACTACCCTAAATTCATATCCTCCATCACATTTAGTTTTCCACCTACTCTCATTTGCTTTGCTAACTGCAAGATTGTTGCTTTCGGCTTGTCTTTAAGACCCAGCCAGTCTTTAAGCATGGATTTTAAATGTGTATCTCGTATTTAATCTCTGTCTTTTGTATTTTGATAAACATTTTCTAGAAATATGCTTTAATATGAGCTTTTAGAGAAATACATTTCAATATGTGGATTTGTATTTTTACAATGTTTATGTGTTTTAATTATTGTTATTGTTTCCCCATGGTTTCCTAACAACCAAAAAGGGAAAATGAGGCCCACATGAAAATCTGTATACATTTTCACACTGAATTCTCATTTTTATAATAGGGAAAGTCCTAGAGTACAATTTTTCTAATCTGTGCATTTTAAACAACCCCCAGCTATATTATGCATGCTTTGTATACTGTGTAATTCTAAAAAAAATGTGTGGAGGCACATTGAAATTTGTGCATCTGATAAAAAGTGACAACCTAAGAACTCCCTGATTAAAACAGCCACAGAGCTCTAGTTTTGATACTTTTGATCTGGACGTCTTACCCAAGATGCTGACAGGACTTTTGTGGAGACTGATTCACATGCACAAACGTGTAGATCTTAAGAAGGATGTGTTTCTGTTGTCCATCACTTGGTGGATGGATGTAGGCAGAGTCAATATCGAGAATTACTCCTTCAAGGCCATATATAAATAGAATGGCTTTATTGTCATTGTGCTATTTCACAACAAAATTAAATACCTTCCCCAGAACGAAATATTGTCCCAATTTAGGAGGCAACCCCTGGCAGTGAGACCAATGGCTTAGTGGCATTGCCTTTTCCTCCAGGAAAGCCTTCCCTTTTTTGGAGACCTGTCTGAAAGAAGAAATCAGAAGAAGAATTGAAACAAGACAAGAGAATCCATATCTTCAAGAAGGAGAAAAAGACGACCCAAACAATGACTGATGTCCAGTCAGCCTGACATCAATTCCAGGATAGATTCTGGAGCAGATCCTTAAGGAGGCAGCCTGCAGTCACTTAGAAAGGAATGCTGGGATTACTCAAAGTCAACATGGATTTCTCAAAAACAAGGCATGCCAGACTCATCTCTCTTTTTTGGATAGTATTTACATTATGGACCACCTCACAGGTGTAAACATCCTCTTTTTATAATGCTACTCCTCCTCCTCTCCTGGTTGATCTATTTTTCCAAAATCAATTATCCCCCTCTATTACTGTATTCCAATCACGAGTCTCAACCCACCAGCTTTCATTGATGCCTGTTGTATGTCAGCCTGTGATTGTGTCTGATGTTCATGATGGGAATTGGGATGATGTTCCTGATGGTGGGCCTGGCAATGAGGATGAGGGTTTGCCTGAGTTAAGCTCGGAGAAGAGGCCCAAGCTGTCTCAGGTAGATTCACAAGGTGACAAGGCTCTTCACATTTTTTTCTCAGAACAACTGTCTGAAGATGATGTGTCAGGTGCAGAAGTTATAGAGAGTCAAGTTAATGAGAGTGTAGATAGAAAACAAGTATTTTGTAAACAGAGATAGAGTGCTCAGGTGCAAAGAAGATCGGCTCGTTACAGGAAAAGAGAGATAAGGAACCTTTATCTGGTGGTAAGGTCAAGAGAAATGCTTTCCTTTCAGTTTTGGGACCTTGATTCATGGGAAAGAGTTGCCTCAATTGGGTCAACATTGGCATTTCATGACAGTCTTGCTTTCAAGTGTCCTTAGTTTCATGTACCAAGTTTTGGCCAAGCTCCTGATTTATGTATTGGATTTTTCATGCTGCTTTGTTTCATGGATTTTTATACCTATGGATCTTGTTTTGCCTTGAAGCTCATGGACTAAACTTTGTTTTGGAACTTTACTGTTTTTGCTAATTTTACAGATTTGCCTACTTATATTTTTCAATAAACTGCATGCGGATTTTACCAAGATGGTGTGGTGTTTAAAGTCAGAGGTTTTCCTGCTGTGGTGGACGACAATGCCAATTATATTGTACTAGCTGTACCCGGCACGCGTTGCTGTGCCCTATTTAGGAGATGCGAGAAAGTCTGAGTATGTAAGGGTTGGAAATGATGTTACTTACGGTCTTGGTGGGGTCATGGCTGTGTCGTTGTGGGTTGTTCTGGTAGGTGGGATGTTGAAGTCCTGTGGAGTTGTCGGTGTGTGGTGTTGCTGGCGTTCTGCAGAGCTTGTGGATATACAATGTTTTTTGTCTTTCCGTCTGCTGTGTTGATGTAGAGATTCTGTGGTTTCCCAACTCTGGAGCACGCTATGTAGAGTTGTCCGTGGGAGAAGCATTCTGTGTCAAGGTCTATGCCACAGATTTGTAGTGTTTGTCCTTGTGCCTTGTTTATGGTGATGGCAAAAGCTAGTGTGATTGGGAATTGGAGACGGCTGAAGTGGAACAGCATATCGGTTGGGGCCATAGGTACGCGTGGTATGTGTGGTGTTGAGTGTGTAGTTTGTTGTTGTGAGTGTGCAGTGGTAGTGTGGTGTGGATGTGTGGTGTGTATGTGGGGTGTGTTAGTTGGTTGTACTGTGCCGGTTTCTGTTTAGCAGTGGTATGTATGCGTTGTGTGTGTTGTGTGTGAGTTGTGTAGTGGGTCTGTAGAGGTAGGCATCGCGAGTTGTGTGGCTGTCATGTTGTGGGGGTGGTGTTTGTAAAGTGGAGGATTGGTGGTGTGTGTTTGGGATGGTGCTTGGAGAAGAGTGTGTGGTGTTGAGTGTGTAGTTTATTGTTGTGAGTGTGCAGTGGTAGTGTGTTGTGGATATACGGTGTGTATGTGGGGTGTGTTAGTTGGTTGTACTGTGCTGGTTTCTTTTTAGCAGTGGTATGTATGTGTTGTGTGTTTGTTGTGTTGTGGGTCTCTAGAGGTAAGTATCACGAGTTGTGTGGCTGTCATGTTGTGGGTGTGGTGTTTGTTAAGTGAGTGTCTTTTGTTGTGGGTGTCTTTTGTTTTGTGAGTGGTATATATGTGCTCTCTGCACATAGTTGTGTATCTTCTGCATATTGGCGTTGTGTGGTATTTTGTGCTGGCTTGGTCTTTTGGATTGTGTTTCTTGAGTGTGGTTGTGAAAGTTGTAGTGTCTGGAGGAGTGTGTGGTGTTTTTTGCTGATTTTGTTGTCGTGATTGTGTGGCTGGTCGTACCGTGGTCAGTGGTTTGTGGTGATTACCAGTGGTTAGTTTTCATGGTTTAGCCAGTGTGTGCGAGGCTGAAGGAGCCTGTCCTTTTGGCACTGCATGTCCTCGGCAGTCCAACTGGCTGTGGTGTGTGGGATGCTGTCCTGAGGTGATTTGTTTTGGCGGCAGTTATTTTGGAGAAATTGTCGTGCGGAGGGGGGCAGGCCGGGGGAAGGGGTGGAGTGGTTGTGGGGATGGCAGGGGCGGGCCTGGCCGGGAAAGGGGGTGGAGTGGTTGTGGGGATGGCAGGGGGCGGGGCCAGGCCGGGGGAAAGGGGTGGAGTGGTTGTGGGGATGGCAGGGGGCGGGGCCTCCACTGGGAAGCGGCGCCAGCATTTTGTGTGGGCCGATGTCGGCCAATGGGATTTGCTGGCGGCTGCGGAGGATGCTGGGAAATGTAGGTTTTTTTCATCATTGTTTTGGGGGCCTTCTAGGTTTGGGGGGGAGAGTTTCTTTGCTAAAAACCTTCCTTGCCTGAGGCCTTTTTTTGTTGCCAAGTTTGGTGTCTCTGCCTTGGAAGGTTTCTTTGCCTATGACAGTCTTTCGATGACGGGTCCTCCTTTTTATATATAGATTTGCTTTGTTGTATTAAGAGTTCAGGTTCATCTTGTTTATTTCCCATGCTTTGTGCATTAGTGTGAAGACACCAAAGACCAGGGATCACTTCCCTCCCAGCTATCTGGATGGTCCTAACTTCTCCACCCCCATATACATTAGATTCTAATGTGGATTTCCCAGATTGTACTGCAACTCCCATCATATCCAGCGAAGCTCAGAGAAAGCTATCCTGGCTGGGACTCGTGAGAGCTGAAATCCAGGACCTGATGCCCTCGTGAGTTCTGGTACAGCAAGCATCATCAGTATATTGTGGCTGATAGTCAATCAATGCAATCAAAAGTATTGGCTGTACCATATAGGAGTCATATACATCTAAGAATCATACATATAATCAGGAAGACATGAATGCATGCATAGGTACAGGCAACAAAACCATATACAGCACACTCCCCAAAGGAGGAAAATGTCCCCCCCCCCCCACATCGAACACACGGAGGTCAGGCTCAAGGAATGAAGGTAATCAAAATAAACTTCTGTAATAGAGTTCAGTTCCAATAACGAGTCTGGTCGGTGATCTGCACAAATGGGGTATTTCAAGAGAAGTAGGGGACCCTCGGCGGGCAAGTTCACAGGGGTTTTAAGAAGTGGCTGAGAAGCCGCAGCACAATGTGAAGCCGCTCTGTGGAATGCGAACAAGAGCGGTTGCGGCTGTGATTGCGAAAAGCCGCTGCCGAATCGCGGGCTCCAGGAAATCCAGGCAGGAGCAACCACGATCAAGAGGACACCACAATGCAAGGGCCGACGAGGGAGTGTTTACCCTTGGGAGTCCCGCATCTCGTTTCGACCTTCCGGTCTTTCTCAAGGCCATGTGGTAATCAGCAAATACAAGGTAGTATACATTTCAGGCGGCAGGCATATACAATCCAGATTCAAGGGCTCAATGATGCAGGCGCAAGACGTCTAATGACAAGAGCCATTGGAACTGAACTCTATTACAGAAGTTTATTTTGATTACCTTCATTCCTTGAGCCTGAGCTCCGTGTGTTTGATGTGGGGGGGGGGGGGGATATTTTCCTCCTTTGGGGAGTGTGCTGTATATGGTGTTGTTGCCTGTACCTATGCATGCATTCATGTCTTCCTGATTATATGTATGATTCTTAGATGTATATGACTCCTATATGGTACAGCCAATACTTTTGATTACATTGATTGACTATCAGCCACAATATACTGTTCTAGTGTGTTTATTTAGCTTAGTTGAACACGGTGCCCTTTTGTGTATTGCTTACAGCAAGCATCATCCCCAGCTATTCAGAAAGAAATACCAAGATCCATACAGTAATAGGTTGTTGAAGTCCAATACATTGAGAGAGTGCCTAAATGGTGGTATTCCTAGCAACATTTGTATTGAAAGCTCACGTGGTTGTGGGAGAACAATTGTGTCACTTGAAGGAAATTCCTCCTTTTGCAAAGGAAAGTGATGTGTCTGGGCCTAACTCTTTCCCAGCATTAAAGAAAAGTAACTTCTCTACCTTCTCTTTGCATCACAAGTTTCCTTTCTCCCTAGCCACTTCTCTTTCTTTCCATGCAAAACTGGCTTACATTGCTCTTTTTCATGCTGCAGTTCCTCTGCCAATGGCAAGCCCAGCTGGATTCCAGTTAATTAACCGTGTTGTCTTATCGGCTCTCTTGCATGTGCCCTCTGTGCTGCATGCACATTAACTCTGCCGCTGATAAACCCCATTGTCTGAGTCTTGGAGATCCACCCACCTTTTCTTCTCACCCTCCTTTCAACACACACACACACACACACCTTACAACAAGCACAACCCAGTTCCCATGGCTGGTGGCAGCAGGGACATCTCCTTTGCAGAGGGCAGCAGTATTGAAAGCTGGACAGCTGGAGTTCAATCTCTCTTTCTCTATATATTTCTGTTGGAATAGATCGATATCAGCTAGAGCTGGCACACTGAGGTCCCTTGTAAACTGTCCTTATATCCCAGAATCTGATCCCAGGTTATCTATTTTGAACTGGGTTATATGAGTCTCCACTCCCAGATAATCTGGAATCAGATCCTGGGATATCAGGACAGTATAGAAGGAGCCTGACATTTATTTATTGCAGTTCTAAGCTCATGTCACCAGGGGAAGCCAAACCTTCAGTGCAATTATGCAGCAGCAGCAAGAATAAGATTTTGAAAGAATACTGGACAAAAGGCTAAGACAAGCATGGGCAAACTTGGGCCCTCCGGGTGTTTTGGATTACAACTCCCACAACTAACAGCCCCAGGCCCTTTCCTTTACCCTTTCAGTCACTTAAGTGGCTGAAGGGGAACAGGAAGGGGCCTGAGGCTGTTAGGAATTGTGGGAGTTGTAGTCCAAAACGCCTGGAGGGCCCAAGTTTGCCCATGCCTGGGCTGAGAAGTCACTCAGCCGTTACACCAAATCAGTGTGGCTTTGTTAGGGGGTGTGGCACAATAGATGCAACACACGCTCCCCAGTTACTCATGGGAAAACATCAGGAAAAGAAGAAACTACTGTACTTTGCATTCCTTGACCTTGAAAAAGCATTTGATCGGGTTCCTCGTGACCTAATTTGGTGAGCACTACAGTCACATGGAAGACCAGAAGACTATGTAACATGGATAAAGCTACCATACAATAATACAATAAGCATGGTTCACTGCCCTGTGGGGATTTCACCCTTCTTCAAACCTTGGATTTAGTCTTCAGCGCGGGTGTCCAAGTGACCCTAACCTCTATTTTAGAGGTGCCATGGTCGGATCACTGTGTCCTGAGAATTTGGTTAGAACTGGCTCCCCCACCCTGCAAGGGCGCCGAACCGATTTGGGTTCGCCCAAAGAGACTTATGGAACCGGCTAGGTTCCTGAATGCTCTGAGGGATCTGGAGTCTGTCAGCATCTCCATCGATGAGCAAGTCAACAACTGGAATGCTAGGCTTTCCAATGCTCTTGAGGAGATTGCCCCTAGACGCCCTCTCAGACCCGGTCGTAATCGATCTCCTTGGTTTACCGAGGAACTCCGATCGATGAAGCGGGAAAAGAGACGGCTAGAGAGCAAGTGGAGGAAACTCTAAGGCGAAGATCTGAAATCGGCTTATAAGCTTCTTAAGGATGCTTATGAGTGTGCTATCAAGGATGCGAAAAAATTATATTATGCATCCTTGATAGCGTCCGCCAGCTCACGCCCGGCACAATTGTTCAAAGTAATTAGGTCGCTGATGACGGTCCCTACTGTCCCAAACAATGATGATCAGGCCCTTTCTGACGAGGCTTTCAAGAGCTTTTTTGCGGACAAGATTTCGGCTCTCCGCCGGGACCTTCCGCCCACTCTTGATACAGTTAGCGAACTCGAGACTCCATGGCCTCTTGCTGGGCCCACCTTCGACCGGTTTCGGCCACTGGACGCAGAAGCCGTCAATAGGGTAGTGTCTGCAACTAGGTCGACCACATGCTCCCTCGATTTGTGCCCCTCCTGGCTTGTGAAGGCTTGCCTGGAGGGGTTACGAAACCCTCTGTTGAGACTAATTAACAGCTCCCTTGAGCAAGGAGTGTTTCCAGAGGGTTTGAAAGAGGCTGTGGTCGCTCCATTGCTGAAAAAGCCGGGTTTAGATCCTACGGTCCCCTCCAATTACCGCCCAGTTTGAATATTTCGTTTCTGGGCAAGGTAATTGAGAGGGCAGCAATGGAGCAGTTGCAGTCCTTCCTAGAAGACGCTACTTGGTTAGATCCCTTCCAGTCCGGCTTCCGTTTGGGGCATGACACGGAGACGGTCCTGGTCTCCATCACAGACAAGCTGTGGTGCCAGCTCGATCAGGGCGGATCGGCGCTGCTCATGTTATTGGACCTCACGGCAGCGTTCGATACTGTCGATTACGATCTTTTGACCCACCGCCTTGCCGGAGCCGGGGTGAGGCAGACGGCCTTAAATTGGCTGTCCTCCTTCCTCCCGAACCGCTCGCAGCGAGTGAGGAGGGGTGGGGATGTCTCCGGGGGTTCCCCACTTTGTTGTGGGGTGCCCCAGGGGGCAATCCTGTCCCCTCTATTATTTAACATCTATGTCCGACCACTTGCTCGGCTAGTCCGTAGCTTTGGGCTGGTGTGTCACCAATACGCTGGGCTGGTGTGACACCCAGCTCGTTCTGGGGATGGAGGGCAGGCCTGGAACTGTACCCGATAATTTCCATCTGTGCCTCGAAGCCGTTACTGGATGGCTGCGAGCCAGTAGGTTGAAGGTGAATCCAGCTAAGACGGAGATTCTGTGGTTGGGTTGTCCGGGCGGGGTGGAGATCCAGCTTCTTCCCCTGGATGGCGTGACATTATGTCCATCATCTGCAGTTAAAAGTCTTGGCGTCACCTTGGACTCTCGGCTGACGATGGAGACGCAATTCTCCACCGTCAGTCGAGTTGCCTTCTTCCACCTCCGTCAGGCGAGGAAGCTGGCTCCCTACCTCTCCCGCCACGACCTAGCCACAGTGGTCCAAGCCACGGTCATCTCGAGACTGGACTGCTGTAATGCTCTCTATGTTGGCCTTCCTCTGTCGGATCCAGAAATTGAAGCTGGTCCAGAATGCGGCGGCTAGACTTCTGGCTGGCGTTTCGGTGACCACCCATATAACACCTGTCTTGCAGGAGCTGCACTGGTTACCAGTGGAACACCGGATCACCTTCAAAGTGTTGGTTCTGACCGTTAAGGCCTTAAATGGTATGGGGCCAGCATACCTTAGGGACCGCCTTATCCCATACTGTCCCGCTAGGTCATTACGTTCTGAGGTGGGTCAACTATTGGAGGTGCCCGGCGTCAAAATGTATCATCTGACGACCACAAGGCGGAGGACCTTTTCAATAATCACCCCGATATTGTGGAACTCACTGCCTTCCGGAGTCCGTGTTCTTGCGGACTTAGTTGTATTCTGGAAGGCATGCAAAACCCTCCTGTTCCGGCAGGCCTTCGGGTGTTAATGATAAGATTGGTAGGCACTTGCCTTCCGTGCTCTGCATACCATATTGATGTACTTTATTGTGTTTTATTGCGTTGAGTGTTTTTATTGTGTGGAGTGTTTTTAAGGTGTTTTATTCTGTTTTAATTTTGAATTTTGTGTAAGTCGCCCCGAGCCACCCGAAAGTGGCGACTCACAAGTTTAAATAATAAAATAAACAAACAAACAAATAAATAAATAAACCTCACTGCTGAGATCAGCACTCTCGCCATTGCTATTCATATGCTGCATGGACGCCGCTACAGCAGATTTGCAGGCTATGCATCCCTGGATACTCCTATATGCAGTTGACATAGCACTCGGCCACAGCTACAGACGTGAAGTGATAGACTCAGTAAAAATAGGCTTCAACTGAACATACTCAAAACAGAGTATCTGGAATATGACCTCCAGGCCAGAAAAACAATTCAAATTAATGGACAATCACTAAAGAAGGCCACCCTATTTAAATACCCAGGCTCACTGGGCTCCATAGGTGGCAAGTGGCAACACAATGCCAGATGTATAGTAATGAATAAATACAGCTTGGTTGAAGTGGTAGCAAATGATTGGAATTCTGTGTGACTTGAAAATGCCTGAACTAATGATTGTGGTGTTAAGGCTAAGATTGACACCACAGTTGTCCACTCAGTAGCACTCCCTCTACAGGGCAGAGTGCTGGCCAGCATTAAAGGAACACGAACAAGCCCTGAACACAATGGAAATGGAAATGCTGAGATGAACACTTGGTTTCACATTTCTTGACCATGTGCCAAATGATGACATCCATCAAAGTCTAGGAAGAAAAGCGACCAGCAAGAAAATGCAGGAAGCAAGAGTACAACGCTACAGCCACGTGATGAGAAAAGAACCAACATCAACAACACAAACAGTCCTGCATTTGGAGATTGCAGGATGACGACCATGTGAACAAAGGCCAAAGATAAGGTGGATGGACACCATCAATGAAGGCATGCGCACTGCCAATCTGAGACCTGAGGAGGCCCAAAACAAAGCCCTGTGGAAATGCTCACCCCTCCATTGGGAAAATAGCTTAGGAAGAAGAAGAAATATCTATCATATGTTTATTTATTTATTAATTTCAAGCATTTATATCCCGTCCTTCTCACCCCCGAAAAGGGTGGCTTACAGCATGCAACCATTAGATGCCAAACAATACATTAAAATATACAAGTTACAATTAAAACAGCAATTAAAAACAATTATAAACATTCAATTTAAAACAATCCACTGGTTCAAAATCATAGTGATAGTCATATATACAGTTCCTTCACTTATTGCTGGGGTTACGTTTGAGGGCCTCCCACAATAAGTGAAAAACCACGATGTTTTTCACTTATTGCTCTATTTATTTTAGTATTTATACTTTATTTATTTATTTATTTATTCAATTTGATATACCGCTTTCTCTTACGCCCAGAGCGGTTCACAGGTTAAAACACATAAAAACATATAAAATACAATAAAACAGATTTAAAACCCCCAAATTAAAACATGTAGCAGCAGAACTACAGCAGCAGTAGAAGCATACTGACAGCAGCGCAGCGAGATGGTAGGTGGTGCAGCCTTGATTTAGACGGCAAAAGCCTGTCTAAAGAGCCAGGTCTTTACAGCTCTGCAGAACGGCATTAAGTCCCGGATGGCTCGTGTCTCTTCGGAAAGAGAGTTCCACAAGGTTGGAGCTGCTACCGCAAACGCCCTCTGCCGCGTGCTTGCCAGTCTACAAATCCTAATGCCCGGCACATCCAAAAGATTGAGCCCCTCTGAACGCAGTGATCTCCTGGGTACATAAGGGTACATTTTAGTAGTTATACACTATTTTAAGTCTTTATAAACGTAAAATTAAGGAAGGAAAGGCCCTTCAAGGCTGGAGGGAGGGAGGACTGACGAAGGGAAGCACCTTGGAGAGTGGCAGCGGCAAAACCCCACAAAACAGTGAAAATATCATGATATATATTTTTAATTAATATTTTTTTAAAATCCACAAAACAGCGAGTCCGCAATAAGTAAAAGATGCGAACCACGAAGTAGCAAGGGAACACTGTAGTTCTCTCACTCATATCTGTCTGTCCACAATCTCTTTCGCTCTCTCTCTCTCTCAGTCATATCTATGGACATCTATGGCTGGATGGCCCTCAGTTGGGAGGGATCGGATGGTGTCGTCCTCTATGGCAGTGATATATCTATCATATATAGTTCTCTCAATCATATCTTTCTGTCTATCTATCATCTCTTTCTTTCTCATGATTATATTATAATATAATAATATGATAATGCATTATATTATTATTATGGCGGTGATAAATCTATCAGGGCTACCAACCTGAGACCTGAGGAGGCCCAAAACAAAGCCCTGTGGAAACGACAGTCATTGTGCTTGCACTTCCACTGGGAAAACAGCTTAGAAAGAAAAAGCAATAATACCTTAGATAGATATATAACATATATGGTAATATTGATGTCGAAAAATGGACCTTCCCCGGTAGGGAACAGAGGCCCAGGCCCCCTCTAAAAGCGAGGATCAATTGGATAACAAATCTGGGTGAAATAAATTTTTAAAACGCTGTACATTTTCCCTTAAAATTGCCCCTTATACCCACTGTCAATCCGTCCTCACCCAAATCCGAAGCGCCCCAAACTGAGAGAAAAGTCTTTACTGGCCGGTCAAAGGATACAAGCGAAGTCCTGGTCAGTGTCCCAAAGCAAGCATGTTTAATGGGTTTACAGTACAAGTTTATATAGCAAGAAGTGCATTTACATTTGAATCGCGCGCCCTGAGCCGGCATTCGATTGGAAGAATGTTGGCTGCAGCTGATTGTCATAGAGCCGGCCGGCGAGTCAGCGAATCAGAGAGCAGCGTTTCTCTTTGAAATTGCCAATCCGGGCCGGGGCTGCATGAGGCAGGAGACACACAATAGAAGCAGCTGTGTGAAAGAGGAAGTGTCCTGGTGAGGGGTGCCCGAGGGCAAGTGAACAACCGTTTGGGGACACCTAGTCCCTTTGTTATTGTTTGGATGAATAGCCTTCCTTTTGTCCAAGCCGAAACCTCCTTGATTAGAGAGTTTCAGTCAAGCGGGAAAATATGGCTTCTCAGGTTAAGATGGCAAAAATCATAACTTATTGCAGTTGGTTAGAGGGGTTCCGAAGCCCTCTTTGATCCAACTATAGGTGTGGATAAGTGACTTGGGGATGACCAGAGCCCATGGGTCCTTGGGGGCCAAGCTCCGAGGCCAAGGGAAAACATGAGCAGGTAAACTCAGGCACATAGTAGTGGAAAAATATGTTCCACAGAACACCTGACCTTCACCCAATTATTATTTGTACAAAGCATCGTATGGCCAAAAAATGTAGCAGTTGTTTGCCAGTGGAACTCTCCGCAAAGAAGTTTTTCTAACATAAAGTGACAGTGTGGGAAAATACATGGGGGCAATTAGACAAAACAGTAAGGAAACTTCCCCAGCAATCATCCCAACTCATCCCCAAGCAACCTTCTTCCCAGGGAAAATGATCTTTAAAACAATCAGCAAAATGCTGCTTTCCTTCTGGGAGTTGTAGTTCCTCTAGATGTAAGCACTGTCCTTGGAAGCTACAGAGGCTTGGGGCACAGTTGTCCTTGAGGGCCAAAAGGGTGGCAAAGTCATTGAGAGTCCATGGGGCAGAAAGGGGAAAAGGCAGGAAATGTCCAACTGGGAAGATGTCCTTGGAAACTACAAAGTCCGTTAACAAGGGAAAGGTCTGTGGGTGCAATCCTGGGTAAGCCCGCTTGTACGAAGCTAACCCAAAGCAGTGAAATAACAGTAACGAGTCCATGATCAGTGTCCTTGAGCAAACTGCATATCCCAGCCCAGAGACCCGGGTTGCAGGTTCAAAGCCTCCCTACTCGCATGGATCCCTCCTCAGAGGCTTCCCGGGGGCGATCTACCGAGGCAGAGGCATCTTCCCTCCCCCCAGAGTCCATGGATGCACTTTTGGGCTCTCTGACTGTTTCCAGCCAGGGAAAGGATCTCGAGTCCGTTCAGGAAAGAAATGGTTGGAAATGGGGGGGAAATGAGTTCTGGTACTTGCAAACTAAGCCTCTCAATGTGGCAGAGACGATGGGGACCTGCTCCCTCCTTCAAGATCCTTTTTAGTCCAAACCGCTGACTTGCTGCTGGTTTTGGACTCATCATTGCTGCAGAGTTGATGGAACTTTAATGCGAAAAAGGTGGGGGCCGATTATCCTCAGATGAACTGAGCACGCCAAGGCCGCTGAGAGCGGGCGGCCGCTTTTCCAGGCTTCCCTCAGGCCGGAGAGGAAAAGAGGGGAGAAGAAAGAGCGGAGACAAGATAGGAGGAAGGGGCAGAGTGCTTATGGGACAGAAACGGGGCAAATTGGTCAAACTTTCAACTTGTGGTTACTGAATACATTAGTTCCTATGGGATTCCCTTATCCGCGGATCGCTCCCCCCCCCTCGGGGAGCGCTCCCCCCACCTTTCCAAAATGGCAGAGCGCAGGGAGCGAGGCGGGCGCGATGTGCGTCCGTCTTCGCTGGGCCCCCCTCTAGCGGCCCGAAGAATCGGACCAGTCGCAGGAAGGATGGAAGACAAGGCAAGGGGGTAGTGGGTTGATTTTGGGGGGCTAGTTTATTGTTTTGTTTAGTGTTTGGTTTATTTTTGTTTTGGGAGCGGGGAGGCATTTTGGCTTAGTGGCGGGCGGAGGTATTGCAGCGGCCTAGCATTAGGCCTGTGAGTCGCCAGGCGGTTGTGGCTTGGGGACACAGGGGAAAGTATTTGCTTCTGTCTTGATGTGATTTGCTTATGGGGTGGAGTATGTTCTTGGAGATGTGTGGGGCTGAGTGGGCGCTGGGAGAAATGTTCTTGCAATGTTATGTGAAGTATGAAGTTGCTTAGAGATATTTTGGTGCCTGGGCTCTGGGGAAGGAATGGGAGGGAAATGCATTTGGCCCTTGTCTTGCTGTGGCCTGTTTATGGGGTCCAATGTGTTGTTGCCATGGGTAAGGTTTTGGTGGGTGCTGGGGGAAATGTTCTGGTTTTATTGTTATGTGCTGTTTGATGTTTGCTGTGTATATGTGGTGCAGATGGGGTAATGGGAGGCAATGGTGGCTGGGCTTGTTGGGAGGGACAGAGTTGATGTAGTAAGGTGGGGCACTGAGGTGGGGCAGAAGGAAAAAAAGGTCTGGTGGAGGTGCGACTTGGGCCATGGGAGGGAAGGGATGCTGGGAACTCTCTGCAGCTTGATCTTTTGGGTTTGGGACTTCCTGATTCGACCTCAATTATCAAAGCAAATCACTCACATGATCTGCTTTGAACTGGATTATATGAGTCTACACTGCCATATAATCCAGTTCAAGGCAGACAATCTGGAATTGATACAGCAGTGTAAGAGGGGCCTGCGACTACCACCCCCTTGATTCTTATGTTTTTGCATATTTTTGGTCTGTACATTTTCTTTGGGCTTTCCTGCCTCTCAGTCTTCATTGCACAAATGGGCTCTGCTTCTGACATCTCATAGCCAGGATATAATTTGTAGGGGGAAACTTCTGTGAGTTGTCAATTGCCTACCCCACTCATTTCTTTCCTTCTGCAAAGTCACTATTTTGCAGGGTCAGGTAAGAAAGAAAAGAACGGCCTAAGAGAGGTCATCCTTGCCCCCATGTGGCCACTTGAGGCACTGCAGCCCTTGCTCCTGCTCCCATTTCGGTGCTTCAGGCCTGAGGAAACCCAGCATATTAAAACATCACCATCATCATCCATATCCCACTTTTTCTGTCCACAAGGAGACTCATAAGGAATACTTTTCATTTAAATTCTAGGAAGAGAGGATCCACTCCCACCCCCAATCTTCTAAACTAGGGCTTATCAAACCTTTTCAGCCGCAAAGCCCTTGTGGAAGCAAAAGTTTCTCGTGCTGCCCCAATAAATGCTTATATACTATATATTATGTTATATATATATATTGTGTGTGTGTGTGTGTGTGTGTGTAGAGAGAGAACAGGCATGGGCAAACTTTTTGACCAACATAAATTTGACAGTGTTTCAGTTGAAGACACCTGGGGACCATCTGAGGACAAACTCACAGGCCCCCACCTTTAAACTGATCTGAAATTCAGCAGGGAGTTCCACAGTTCCTGGGAACGTAGACTTAACAAAGACTGTGGCTCCAGCAGCAGCTTCCAACACGGGGACCTTTCCTTTTCTTACTGAGCTCACCCTGTTTCATTATAACACCCCCCCCCCCCCCAAATAAAAAGTATCCTTTCTTTTAACTTATTCCTCTCTTGGGTGATACTTTGTGTCCTTTACTGACTCTAACTTCACTATCCTTATGAACATTTCCTTTTCGGAGCCACACAACCCCGCCGGCTCACCCAGGATGCTTCCAGAGCATCCCGGGGAGGCTGACACAGTGTTCCTTTGAACACCATTGGGTCCCCATATCCGCAGGTCAACCGATCGACTCCAAACCTGTGCCATCTTTTTCCTGAGCCAAATCTAAGACTAACTGCTATCTTACTTTTTGCTGAACAAACCCCCCTGCGCCCTGGGAACCCACCTTTTTGGATGAAACCTTATGTGGGGTCCAGCAAGCTTCTTTCCATGGCTCCGCACCTCGATTTCATGCACATCGCCCCTGACCTGGAAGCCTTTCAACCCTGGAAAGCTCTCTTGAGGTCACCCCCTGGGACCCCCAATCCCCGACAGATCAACCTGATCCCTCATGAATTGGATTTATAAGTGATCCCCTTCTTTTTACGAATGGACCCCGACCACTCAGTGCTCCCATGGACTCCAATGAGCCCCTATGAACTCTTGGGACTTTTAATGAACTTCTCAGGAACTTTTTATAGACATTTGCCAACTTTTATGGACTTCTATGGACTTCCATGAACTCTTATGAACTTTTCAAGAACTTTAACAGACTTTTGCAAACCTTCATGAACTTTTAATAACTTCTACAAACTTTGATGGACTGGGGGGGGGGGGGATTATATGGGACCCCTCTCTGACCCTGCATGATTTCCCTTATTTTTCCCTTATGAACTCTGTGTATGCTCCCATTCCTTATATGTATGTCTATATTAGAAAATATGAAGGAAAGCAACCTTTTCATGAACCAGCAACTCATGGTGTAACTGAGAGACCTCCTCTCCCCATACGTCCCACAGAGATCACTTTGGTCTAAAGAGCAAAATTTCCTCAATGTCCCCTCTGTCCATACATACCATCTATCTGCCACCAGGCAATGAGCTTTTTTGGTGGTGGCACCGACACTATGAAATGCGCTGGCTGACGAAGTTCGAGGAATTAAGAGATTTCCTCCTTTCGTAGGGCGTGCAAAACGACTCTCTTCCGTCAAGCATTTCCACCTGACTGAAGTATTGTAACATCTCTGGCCAATCAATTTTACTGTACTGCTAAGTAGTAATGCTTGTTTATTCTGCTTTGTTGCGCTGTTTTTATTATGTAAACCACCCCGAGCCTACGAGAATGGAGCAGTATAGAAATTGAAATAATAAATAAATTAAATGGCTCTTGGAATTTCCAAACTTCCTGAGAGCCAATAATTCACTAACAAAGGACTCAACCAGATCCATTTGCATGGGCAATAAGTAAATGGCTCTTTTTGCCTGGACCTCGGAGGGCGGATAGCCAGGCCATCCGGAACAATAGAGTCTATGGACATACTGGATCATCCAACATAAAGGACATTTCCCCATCTGCAAGGAACCAGGGATTTGCCACTGCCTTCATACTGTGCCACATCCTGATCTCTGAAACCAAATCTCTTCTTAAGTAATGAACTCCGTATCGCAGGATAATGAAACAAAAGGACCTGGCCAGACAAAGATGTTAATTCAAGGGACAGAACAACAACTCAGACCGGGCTTGAGAGCATGAAGGTCACCAGGTCATTTGGCAAACACCAGTCACCTTAATCCTATCATTTACTCATTCCTTTCATTGTTTCCTGCCTGGCCTGCCTCCTGCTTCCTCATTGGCTGAACACAGCTTCCCCAGTTGCTCCTCCCAGCCAGCTGATACTCCAACCAATCAGCGAAGAGCCAGCTCAGGGGACGGGCGCGGGAAATTTGAATTTGACAGCTCTGTATTTCTATAAATATTGTATTTCTCTGCCCAGTAAGGCATGTCGGCTCCTGGGCAGATAACTGTGGTTGTCACCCATTCCAGCTGGAATGAAATAAACATCTTGGTGGCTTTCCTTCAACTTGGTGAGACTTTATTTTGGGAAAATTGGGGAAAATCTTCTTTATTGCTTGCTGTCTCGCCAGGTGTCCTGGATCCTCTTTTTGGTCACTACCTAGGCAGGGGCCCCCAAATTCGTGTTCGACATCACATCCAGCCCAACCTCCTTTATTCTGTTATCCTATTATGCAGGAAAAATTGCAACTCTAGGCTTCTCTCAAGGACAACTGCTAAGTATGGGTTGGGACCAAGCTAAGGATCTCACTAGACAATGGATCCTGGATATAGAGCGGCAATCAGATTTAGCCTGCTCTCCAGACTTCAACATTGATGAAGATAATAGATACACCATTGCTCCCATGACTTACTTAGCAAACCTGGAGGTGCCTAAACACCGAAGAGCTTTCACTCTGGCAAGACGCCATGCCCTTCCATCGGCAGTACTGGAGGGGAGGGACAGGAAGATCCCTGCTCAGGAGAGACTATGCCCTTGTGAGTCTGGGCATATTGAAACAACTGAGCATGTGCTCCTCCAATGTGTATTCTACAGAGACATTAGAACTAACCTTATCACTTATAATGGCTTTTAAAACAACCAGGGCACACCGAAAGATACTACACCTTCCTGCTGCTTTCGGACTCCTATTCTGCGATAACTCGCAGTGTTGCCAACTTCTGTGCGGCTACAATAAATATTAGACGGTCGACAACTGACCACACAAGGCAATTTCCTGCCAGGAATACAGCTAGAGTAATTTGTTATAACTGAAATGCCGTAAATGTTCCCTTCTCATCCCCCTCCAGAGCCTCCCAGTAGCTTTTAGCCGCCCCCTCCTTTATTTATTTATTTATTTATTATTTCGATTTGTTAGACACATATCTGCTCTTTAAACTGTAATTTAACTTGTCTTTTTAATCTGTTTTCTTTTTATAACATGTTTTTAATCTGCTTTTATATTTGACCTATTTGGGAACTGCGATTCCCCTTCCTTGGGCATCTGTGCCCCATTCTATGTGCTGGTCATAGACCGTAATAAATCATTGATTGATTGATGCAGGAAAAGCACAATCAAAGCAGCCCTGACAGATGGTCATCTAGCCTTTGTCATAATAATAATAATAATAATGGCAACCCCTTCTGTCATTCAGGAAAAGCACAATTAAAGCATCCCCAATAGATGGCCATCCAGCCTTTGTAATAACAATAACCACAACAACAACAACAATAATAGCTGAAACCCCAGGGGCCATCCAGTTTAACAGACTTTTAAAGGATTATAAATGGACATCTGCCTTCATTGATGCACCAAGGAATGTCTGCTCTGGTTTACCTTTGTCACGTGTTTCAAGATGCTGCCAACAGAGGGAGCTGCTTCTTCACCAAAAGTAAGGCTCAATATTAGGCACAAGAGGGAAGAAAAGATAAATGCATAATGACTATAATGACATAACAACATTTTCATGACTTTTTCGTTATGTAATTGTGCAAGTGGGACGCTTACAGGTCTCCTTTCACCCTCATTTTTAGTGCTATTGGGATGAAACTTGCTACAGTGGTAGAACACATTTACCACTATTAGCATCCTAAGTTTCAGAATGTGTCACCAATTCACTGATTTTTGGGAATGTTTTACAATTTTGATGAACAACACACACACACACACACACACACTACAAGAGCCATCTCCTGGAATTTCTATTTTCTATTTTCTATGATACAACATAACCGGGACATCATTCCCTTTAAGTTTCAGAAAGATTTGCACATCCACCGATTTTTAGGGAATTAAACCACCAGCTGCAGAAAATCTTGCCGATCAAAAGGTTAACAATTCAAACCCGGGTTGGGTTGAGCTCCCGCCGTCATCCCAGCTTCTTCTTACCTAGCAGTTCAAAAACAGTAATGTGAGTAGATAAATAGGTACCACTTTAGCAGGAAAGTAATAAAAGGCGCTCATGCAGACTTACCGACAATTTGATTGGGAGAAAGTCTACGGACAACAAAGCTCTTTGACATGGAAGATGGAGCAACAGCACCTCCATGTGGCCAGAGTCGAGCACTCCCCCAGATGCCAGAGATGGGATAAAGATGGGAAAGCCTTTACTTCTGTTTGTGTATTTCTGTCTTTTTAAATTGTATAACGACATTGAATGTTTGCCGTATATGTGTACTGTAATCCGCCCTGAATCCCCTCGGGGAGATAGAGCAGAATATATAAAGTATATTGTTGTTGTTGTTATCTTAACATAAAGTTAACAGTACTATTTCACTGGAAGACCCCAGAGGCCATCTGTCCAAGCCCCTTTATCCTGCCAGGCAGGAAAAGTACAGTTAAAGCACTCCCAACAGATGCTCATCCAACCTTTGAAATTATTTATTTATTTATCATGTGCAGAAGCGAGTTGAGAGTACAGTTAAAATGCATTTAAAAATACAAAGAAAGTTTAAAAAACTGGGCATTATGCTAAATGTCCTTTGACCAGAATCTGGCCACTTGGAGTGCCTCTGGTGTCACTGTGAGAAGGTCCTCCATTGTGCATGTGGCAGGGCTCAGGCAGCATTGTAGTTCATGGTCTGTGGTCTGCTCTTCTCCACACTCGCATGTCATGGACTCCACTTTGTGGCCCCATTTCTTAAGGTTGGCTCTGCATCTTGTGGTGCCAGAGCGCAGCCTGTTCAGCGCCTTCCAGGTCATCCAGTCTTCTGTGTGTCCAGGAGGGAGTTTCTCATCCAGTTTCGGCCACTGATTGAGGTTTTAGCCTGCCATTTTTGGACTCTCGCTTGCCGAGGTGTTACTGCGAGTATCTCTGTAGATACTTGATTTGAGCCATTGCCTTGCTGGCTGATATCCAAACAGAGGATGGGCCAGAGATGTCATTACCTTGGTCCTTTCATTGCTGGCTGCTACTTCCCGGCGGATGTCAGGTGGTGCAATACCAGCTAAACAGTATAATTTCTCAAGTGGCATTATCCTGTGATAATGCAGATGTCTCATAAAGAGCTACATCCACTGTTTTAATGTGGTACGATGTATTTCACACTGGACATGTACAATAATAATAATCATCATAATCCTCCTCCTCCTCCTCTTCCAACTCTATTAGTCTATGGTCCCTTCTTTTTTTTGAAATGTTTTTTTAAAGGTTTTCGTCTATGGCCCCTTCTATACTGCCATATAAAATCCATATTATCTGCTTTGAACTGGATTATATGGCAGCATGGACTCATGTAATCCAGTTCAAAGCAGATAATCATCTGGGTTATATGGGGCCCATGTTTCTTACCCTCCTGTTAAGCTTCTTTGTATTTATCAGACATTTCTTAATTGACTGTCCAGCATATACTGAACTGCGATACAGATATTTACATCCAATATTATCTAACTGCAGGTCCCCCTGAAGGCGAGCCCCAGAAAACCACCCCCCTCTGCATCCGAGTTGGTTTGGCCTGCAGCAGGGAGTTCCAACATTCCTGCATGCTCTATGTGGTATGGCATCATTAAGAACAAAGGCTGAGACTAAGATTCAAAAGACTTCTAGCCATTTCTTTCCTTCTATCCCTATGCTTCACTCAACCTGAAACTTTGTATTGCCACCTTAATGAATAACCCTTCAGTTCGCAACATTTCTTCCCTTCTGCAAAGATACAAAGTGTCCCATTTGGCTCTTACTCACAGATGTTGATACAATAAACCTTTCTGGGCTGCAGAACACTGCTGGTCCACCTTGGATGCCTTTCTGGCATCCCAGGGAGGCCGGAGCTGTGCCTCTCAAAACCGCGGATACGGAGTTTTCAAAATGGCGCCGTTTCCCCATCATCCGCGAGAACATAAGTTTAACCAATTGACTCCGTTTCAATTCCATATTTTTCTTTGGCTCATTCTAAGACTTTCTGCCATTTTGTTTTCTTCCTTTGATCTCCTCTGCCTCTGCTACAGCCTTTTGATTTTTAAAGAATATTTTTCTGAAGAACCAGCTGATTGTCAAAACTTGCTAGTTTTTGCAAATCTTTTGTTCCCATCACTGTAGAAGGGTCCCCTTAAGGTCCTGAAGCCATGGACTCCTTGTGCGCATCCCTGGGAGTTGCATGAAGACAGGCCAGAGTTTGGGCAGCCCTGAGCGGATTGGGAAACATAGTTTTCCAAAGGTTTTTATGTTTTAGGATTCTCCTCCATGCTGATTTCAGGAAAAGACTCATTCTTTTAGTTTCCCAAAGGACTGAACCAGATGAATTTCCTTTTTATGAATTTCCCATCATGATTTCCCCAGAGTATATGGACTGCTATTTTCCAATGCCCCCCTATGAACTACTGGACAAAATCCTTCCCTTTTCCCTTTATGAGATGATGATATTATTAAATATATTGGTGATAGTGGAAATATTCCCTTATGATTCCCATCTATGTATCCTCTTCCTGCATGTTTTTCCTTCCCATATATCTTTAAAAATATAATGAAAATGCCATATGTTTGTGCTATCAGCGAATGAAGATCAGAACAGCTGCATTCCAGAGCCGCACCTTTTGATTAACTCATCAAAGACTATTGCATGGGCAATAAAGGGCTTTTCAGGTGTGGAAACAGGGGCTATCCTGTTTCCCAATGGAGAACCCTTATCTCACAGCAGGAAGGGCTTCGGAGTTTCAGTCTCCCCCCACTACTGGGAATATTGGCATAGTTATTTTTCATTCATCACAACAGCTGGCTTCCCGGCTTTGAACCCCGAGGACTCTCAGCGATCCGGAAAAATAATTTATTTATTTATTATTCCCGAGACTTCCCTGTAAAGATCAGTATCTGTTCTTTGTCAACAGGAAGGAACGGATTTGGCCAGTTCTCCATTTCCCACAGGAAACAAAAGACTTTCTTAGCTCGAAAGGCTGAGAGCATGGGATCTCAATTTACATAAGGTCTAATGCAGGGGTGCTCAGAAAGTCGATTGCGATCGACTGGTCGATCTTGGGACCCAGGGAGGTCGATCCCAGCTGGATGGGACGCTTCTGAGGGGGCGGAGCCATGTCACACCAAGCCCCGCCCCCTCCACCGGCTTCAGCATTTCCACTGCTTCTCCTGGGTAGAGGAGGATAATGCCAAGCAAGTGGTGGCTATCTATGCCACCACTGGCTTGGCATTATCCTCTTCTACCCAGGAGAAGCAGTGGAAATGCTAAAGCCAGAGGGGGAGGGGGTGGAGCTTGGCGGGGCTTGGCTCCGCCCCTTTTCCTCTGGCTTTAGTATTTCCACAGCTTCTCCA
The DNA here is from genome assembly GCA_030556195.1 of Anolis apletophallus. Classification (NCBI taxonomy): domain Eukaryota; kingdom Metazoa; phylum Chordata; class Lepidosauria; order Squamata; family Anolidae; genus Anolis; species Anolis apletophallus. Next base: position 50,458,156 of record JARBWK010000011.1, on the reverse strand, counting down.
GGGTACAGAAAGGTTATGCCAAGCCAGTGGTGGCTATCTATGCCACCACTGGCTTGGCATTACCCTCTTCTACCCAGGAGAAGCAGTGGAAATGCTGAAGCCAGAGGGAGGAGGGGGAAATGCTGAAGCCCCACCAAGCCCCGCCCCCTTCCCCAGCTCCACCCTGTTATCTCTTGGTAGATCTTTCTGACTTGGTTTTAGTTTAAGTAGCTCGCATGCTGAAAAAGTGTGGGCACCACTGGTCTAATGCAATCAAGACACTTCCAGCTACATTGTTTTTCCCCAATTCCCACCTCCCTCTTCTCATTCACCTGAACGGAGGCGGCGCTGTTTCGCTATTGGCTCAACTCCAGCTGATACCAACATTCCATCCAATCAGCATGGAGCTGGCCGGCGCACACGGGCAGGAAATTTGAATTTTGACAGCTCTGTATAGCTATAAATATGGCATGTATTTTGAATGAAACCTTATGACTGCTTTGCGACAAAGATATTGCGGCTTTCATCCTTCTCAGCTGATAAGAAATAAAACCTCGGTGGCTTTTCTTCAACTTGGTGAGATTTATTGGGAAATCTTGGGGTGGGATTTTTATGCGTCCCGTTTTTGTTCACCAAGGGTACCGATCCCTCTTTTTGGGCGCTAGACCTCTTATGGGCAGAGCCAACCCAAATTCTGTTCGATAACACCCCAACATAAATGATCTTCTGACAGTCCTCTTGCAATGACAGGAAAGATCCACCATAATCAGAATAAGCCTTTTTATTCTGAAAGCTAACAAGAAAAGAGCACATTTCCTGGAAGAAAAACCAGCAAAATAAGATTCTGGCTGTAAATAGAAGGTCAGCTGCTGTCCTCTCCTTTTTGCCTTCTCTTTTACTAATGTTGTATTTTGAAATGGTCAAATAAATAAATAAATAAATAAATATTATTGTATTGATCAGATAAGCCAAAAGCAGATGGTCCCACCCAATTAGGGTTCACATAAGGAATAGGGTGACATAATATTGAATTGCGAACGACTGTCTTCCCCAAAACTGAGAATAGAAGAACGGCATTGTCCCGACTTTGTTCTAGTTTTAGAGACAGAATGTTCACTTGTTGATACTGTTGCACAATGTTTGCTATGAGGAATCACCCCCACCTCGGTTACAGTGTGTGGTTTACTTATGGCCATTGTACTCGGAGTCTACATAACCACAGACTGCATTCCAAGAATACATTGGCTGCTCTCTTGCTACCTTTTGCTGGAAAATTCCTTTGTTTTCAAGGATGGAGGAATGAGCAAGCAACCTGGCAGGTGATTCATAATAGGATGTGCATTGGAAACAGGTGCAGGAAGGTGATTCAGGGAGGTAGTGAAATGGCACAGTTGGCCCTCCCACTGACTGTCAAGGTAGTGTTAAGACACGCCTTCCTTTAAGTACATTCTTGGACTTGTTTCTCAATTCAGACCAGAAACGAGGAGATTGTAACACAGAAGCTTGATTTCTGCAGAAACAAGCAACTGTGGGCTCTCTAAAGGCCAGAATGCCACACCCATTTCCAAGATGGGTGTTTGTATATATATCACAGAATCATAGAGTTGGAAAAGACCATGTGAACCATTGGGACCAGTGTTTCTCAACCTTCCTAATGCCGCGACCCCTTAACACAATCCCTCATCTTGTGGTGAACCTCAACCATAACATTATTTTTGTTGCTTCATCATAACTGTAATTTTGCTACTGTGATGAATCATAATGTAAATATCTGATATGCAGGATGTGTTTTCATTCACTAGAACACATTTGACACAAATATCCAATACGCCCAAATTTGAATACTGGTGGGGTTAGGGGGAGTTGATTTTGCCATTTGGGAGTTGTAGTTGCTGGGATTTATAGTTCACCTTCAATCAAAGAGCATTCTGAACTCCACCAATTATTTATTTATTTATTATTTAAACTTGTTAGTCGCCACTCCCATACGGCTCGGGGCGACTTACTGAGTTCAAGTTCACTGGGCAGACCAGTAAGAACGATACAACAAACATCAATACACAATAGGAAGGAAAACAATACATAAATTATGGAGTTGAACCAAACTTGGCACACAGAACTCCCATGACCAACAGAAAATACTGGAAGGGTTTGTTGAGCATTGACCTTGAGTTTTGGGGTTGTAGTTCACCTACATCCAAAGAGCACTGTGAACTCAAACAATGATGGATCTGGACCAAACTGGGCACAAATATGCAATTTGCCCAAATGTGAACACTGGTGGAGTTTGGCAGGGCCGTAGCCAGGATTTTGATTCGGGGGGGGGGGGGGGGTCTACCCTAGCAAACCGTTTGTATTGTTATCCCAAAAACCCCATTAATGGGGGATATAATGAGCATGGTGATCAGATCATGATATGAATAAACATAACAGTTTAAATAATGTACCAGTAAGGCCTTTTCGCGGACCACCCTGAGAATTTCAGGGGGGGGGCTGAAGCCCCCTTAGCCCCCCCCCCCTGGCTACATGCCTGGAGTTTGGGTAAAATAGACCTTGCCATTTGGGAGTTGTAGTTGCTGGGATTTATGGTTCACCTACAATCAAAGAGCATTCTGAACCCCACCAACAATAGAACTGAGCCAAACTTCCCACACAGAATTCCCATGCCTTGAAGGGTCTCGCTGGTGCAAACCTCCCTCCAGCCTTGCACACTCTCCCTCGCCCTGCACATGTGCACCACGCTGCCATGTGCTGAGTATGCCTGCTCTCCCCTCTTTCGCTTGGAGTCTCAGAAACAGCCCTCCCCTTGGCTGAGAGACCAGCCAATCACAGCAGAGGCGGCCTTTTGGTGGGATAATTTGTTGTCTATTTCCAAAAAGGCGGAGAAGGACAGGGGAGAGATCTTCAGCCTTCTCTACTCATGTTCAGCCCTCTTGAGCTCAATATTTATTACTGTTCAGCCTATTTATTGTTTTATGATGTTTGTTATGTTTTATTATGTGTTTATGTTTTTTATTTAATTTTATTGCGTCATGTTCTTAATCTATGTTTGCCCGGACTTGTCCCCATGTAAGCGCCCCAAGTCCCTTCGGGGAGATGGAGGCAGGGTATAAAAAGAAAGTTGTTATTGTTGTTATTATTATTTGGGGTACCTAAGACCATCAGAAATATATAGTTTCTGATGGTCTTTGGTGACTCCACTTTGCGACACCCCCCTGAGGTCCTGACCCCCAGGTTGGGAAACACTGATTCACACTATCATATGCTGCTAGGGTTCCCATATGTCCCATATTATACGGGACGTCCCGTATTTTGGCCCTTCTTTGGGTGTCCCGTATTTACAGCTGCTGTCCCTTATTGGGGAGGAGCCAAGAGCCTCAAGCACAGCCATCGGGGAGGAGCCAAGCATCGCAAGGAGAGGCCAGTCCTCGTCTTCCTTCCTGAGATCGAGCAGGCCATCTGGGCCGCCGATGCGACTCAGGACTGGGCTCCTGGGATGGAGAGGGTGCGCGCGCGTGCCTTCTTGGCATCGGGAGGGCCGACTCGGGGGCGCTTGGTCCCTCGGTCGCCCTGAGTTGATGTCGACACCGCCGGCCCTTGCGCATGTGCGATGGGCGCGGACAGATCCTCCACCATCGATCTGGAGGTGCCTGCATGGGAGGCCGGCGGCCTGAAGATTCCTCCATGTCGGGAGAAGTGGACGTCAGCGTCTTCACCTCTTCGACATGGCGCTCGGCCTTTTGCATGGCCAGGATGGAGGAGGAGCCGAGGCGGAGGACTTTACTCCCTATTGATGTACAGTGTACAGTCGCTGTTGATGTTTTTCGTCCCTGTTGATGTACTGTGCCAGAGTCACTAGTGTACTCGGGGCCGATTGGGGAGTCTCGCCCTGTGGCATCTCCTGAGGGGCAGCTTCTGGTGCCCAAGAGGTCACCCTGGCACTTGCCAACCGATCAGTTCTAAGGCAGATTAATGTGAGAAGATCAATGGGCGCCGCTCTGATGGGTGGTGAACATGTAAATGTGAGTAGATCAATAGGCACTGCTCTGGTGGAAAGTAAAGGCGCTCCATGCAGTCATGCCAGCCATATGGCCTTATGGTGTCTATGGTCAACACCGGCTCTAGCAGTCCTGAACATGTAAATGTGAGTAGATCAATAGGCACTGCTCTGGTATGAAAGTAATGATGCTCCATGCAGTCATGCCAGCCATATGGCCTTGTGTCAAGTTTTTATTAAGTGTCCCTTATTTTTGTGAAAGATCCCGTAAATGTCCCTTATTACTTCTATCAAAATATGGCAACCCTATAAGCTGCTGACAGTCTTCAGCACCCAGATTACTTAGTAAACACCATTACTAGTTGGAGATGCTGGTAACTGTAGTTTAAAAATGGCTGTTCAAGACACGGCATGAAGGCACCAGACCTCCTCTGCTAAACATGCACACCATTTGAGCAAAGATCACACTAAGTGTTGAAGGAGATAACTGGATCATACATGAAGGTTGGCACTTCTTTGTGGTACTGTCCTTCCTTATCCTGTCCTCAGGGCCCATACGGTGTCCTTCTTTTTTAAAAACAACAAACCCCGTGCAGGCCCTGCCTTTGACGCTTCTCTCTCGGTCTCTCTTTCTCTGCCTGCATCTGGGTGCTAGGTCAGGTGGGTGGCTGCTAAGGAGGAAACAACAGGAAGCATTGGGTCTTTTATTAGCTACTCTGCTGCACCTCGCAGCTGGAGGTGAGTAATCTGATTTCTGCGGTGTCCTGTTTGTCTCTCCAGAAGCAGCAAGCCACAGTCACCTTCATCTCGGCATTCACCTGGTGCTACTGGACCCAGCCGGCAATTTGCCCTGATGTTGCTTGACACCCACACCCAGGCCGCCCTTCCTCTCCACCCACGCTCACACGAAGCTGCCAATCGAGCTCAAACACCCGGCGCCAAGGTGTCGCACAGCTCTGCCACCTACTCATGTCCTGTCTGAAGAAAAGCTCCCCAGCTGCACAGCTTAGAACCTGCTGAGATGCTCCTACTGCTGCTGCTGGTGTCTGTGATAATCAGATCCAAATGCTATACAGGCTGTCCCCGAGTTATGAACGACTCAAATGGGAGTGAGGCAGCAGGAAGTGAGAGAAATCAACCCCCTGGAATTGGAAATTCACTCCTGTGTGCATGTGGTTGGAGTTACAGGGCGGATCCACACAGCGTGGAAAGCATGTAAGCTCCCACATTTTTATGGGAGGCATCCAAATCATGCCCCATGCAAAAATGAATTAATTCAGGAAAACTCTGTTTTGTCCCAAATTAATTTAATAGTGGGTTCTATGTGTGCCTTCTTGAAAGGTGTGAGTTGAACTCACTATTTCCGTTGTCTCGACTGCTCCCTCAGAAGTTCTGGACTTCTGAGAGGGCAGTCCAGACAGCAGTCTTGTGTTTTTCTGGCCTAATCAGCCCAGAAAACACAAGGGCACCAACCTTCTCCCAAACCTCCAACTCCCCAAACACCTTTAAAAAAGAAAATAATGCACGGGGCTGGAGAAGGAGGGAGGAAATTTACTCCTGCTCCCCCTCTATTCTCCTGGCACACCATTCCTAAGCGCCAGGAGAGGGTTGGCAGCAGGGAAAGCCAGCCCCATTAGTTATTTTCTTTTTTTAAGGATTTTTTGGGGCGGGGCTTTGAATGTCAGAGGTTCCGGGATGACATCTGGACACCCAGCCTCAAAACCTTGGGCTTTTGCGGCTGGTATGTGAACTACAGTTTTTTAAAACACAGATCAGTGCAGACTTTTGCATTGTCTAGAACCGCCCACACTTTAAAAATTCACCTGTTCCGACTTACATACAAATTCAACTTAAGAACAAACCAACAGAACTTATATTGTATGTACCTTTGGGACTACCTGTGTGTGTGTGTGTGTGTGTGTGTGTGTGTGTATGGCTGGAGTTACCCTTAAAAATGCACCTGTTTCGACTTACATACAAATTCATCTTAAGAACAAACCTATGGATCTTATCTTGTTCATAATTTGGGAACTCTCTCTCTCTCTCTCTCTCTCTCTCTCTCTCTCTCTCTGTATGGCTGGAGTTTCACTTTAAAAATGTCCCAACTGTGCTCTGGACATGTTCTAGCTCAGGGCTGTCCAACAGGTGCCCCTGGGGCCGTACACGGCCCCCGAGCCCCTTCCCTCCGGCCCCCTAACTTGTTTTAATAAAATACAAATATAAAATAAAAATAATAATACGGGATTTGCGGCCGGCCTGGGAGCGCGCCTCCTCCTCCCTCGCGGCTGCTTCCAGGCCAGCCCCCATTCCCTCAGAGAGAGGGAGGAGGGGAGTGAGGCAGGGAAAGCCCCTCCTGGCTCCGTCCTCTTCCTGTGGAGGGCCCTCGCTTCCCGCCCCGCAGATGGGAGAGCCGCCGCGCCCGGCCTGAGCTTGGCCTCGGCTCCAGCGGGGCTCTTTGGGGATGGCGGTGGCGTTGGCGCTTCGGCCCTGAGGCAGGGCTCCCGCAGTATGGGTAAGGAAGGGCCTGGCTCAAATCAATCAATCTAAAAACAGTGGGACGTTGGGTGAGGGGGGGGAGGGGTCCCTCAGTGGCGGTTTCCTTGGCGACGCTTCCTTCCCCTCCTCCGCGCCCCCTCCCCCTTGTTGTGCTGCCTTCCCCCGCGTGCAGGGCGCAACGTGGCTTCCTTTGCGCCTGCCCCGCGGCTTGTTTTCCCTTCAGGGAGGGAGGGAGCTCTTTGGGCCTCCTCCACCTGCCTCTGGGAAAGGAGGCCCCATCAAGCCCTGCGACGGCATTGAGGTGTTTGGGTTTTTTTTTGTGTGTCCCAATTTGAGTGTGGACTCAAATAACTCATAGGTATTAGGAAACATTCCCCCAAATCCACCAGTGTTCCCATTTGGGTATATTGAGTATTCATGCCAAGTTTGGTCCAGATCCATCATTATTTGAGTCCACAGTGCTCTCTGGATGGAGGTGAACTACAACTCCACAACTCAAGGTCAATTGTAAGTAAATTGGAGCCGGGGAGGGGGCGGAGCTGGGGGAGGGGCGGGACAGAGGCGGGGGAAGGTGGCGGAGCCGGGGGTGGAGGCAGACCCTTCGGCCCCCCAGGTGATCAGTGACCGGAATTCCAGCCCTTGGGCCCGTAGAAGTTGGACAGCCCTGTTCTAGCTTATCAATGTCATTCTTCAATTGTGGTGTCCAGAACTGCACACAATCTCCCAGATGAGGTCTGACTATTACCTCCCTCAATCTGGACACTACAGTTTTAGTGAAGCAGCCTAAAATCGCAATGGCATTTTTAGAGGCTGCATAACACTGTTGACATAAGTTTAGGTTATAGTCTACTAAGGACCTCATCATATCACGTCCTTGATGCGGGGGGCTGCAAATCATGGGGCAGTGGGGCAAATCTGTCACATCGTGCCCTACTTTGTCTGCACCACCAGCTTTCCGGCGTCCATTCGCGTTACCCCGTTATTCCTAACCTGAACATGGGCAGACTCCCATGTTCAGGTTTCCCCTTCCTACTACAATATCTTGACATATCTGGCACATAGCCTCACTGGAAGTAGATGTATGTCATGGGATAAGATCAGACATGCTCCATTCTGGCTGTGTTGAGGAAGCATCTTACAACAAGGAATTTTGTTAATGTGATGAGGTCCTATGACTCCTAAATCCTCTCACATGTACTGTTTTCAAGCTAGTGTCACCCATCCTGCATCTATGCATTTCCTTACCATGCCATACAGTCTCTCTGTTGCAATTCATTATGTTATTTTTTGGCCCAGCTCTCTAACCCCAGATCATTTTGGATTCTGATCCTGTCCTCTGGGGCATGAATTAGATATCCCTCCAATACAGCCTGAGTTAGGCCATATGCTGCAGTTTACCTGCATTATATGAGTCTCCACTGACTTATAATGCAGATTCAAACTGTATTATAAAGCAGTGTAGGTGGATCCCGAACATTCTGTGATTCAGCAACCACTGCACCACTCACCCACTCCCACCAGTCACTTGTCATTCTGTGACCGTGGAAATCATGCCCACATTGCATTGCCCTGTTTTGAGAATGATTTCTGTTTGTTATGGTGAAAGTTCCACCCTTCATGTGGCCGAAAAGGGAGCATTCCTGGCAACACCAAACGTTGGGGAGTGTTCGTGTTTTTTGACGACAACTTCCAGAGTTCCACAGTCAACCATGCTGGGAGTTATACCAAAAAATTGATCTCATCTCTGGTACAAATGAATCTCACGGATGAATCTCTTTCTTTCATATTTCCCTTGGCAACGAGTGGTTCTGGCTGAACGCATAGCTAGATTTGGAGGTGGGGAGAATGAATACAAAGCAGTGAAACTTGCAAATTGGTCACTCAGCATTTTCCCAAGGGAGAAGCGGCCAACCCACATTCCCTTCCTTCTGCCTGCACTTTCCCTTTCAAGCTTCTCAGGGTAATTAGTACTTTCTCAATGACACGCCTTTTACGTACTACTTACCAGGTGTGCGGAAATGTTTACCTTGTCCTCGCAAGCCTGGGGGAAAGCAGGCTTCTTGTGTCGGGTGGGAGAGGAGGACTGTCGCGCAGGCTGCTCTATTGTACTTTCCCCCAACAAACACACACCATACTTCCTTGGTGCATTGAACACTCGCATGCAGTTAGTGCCAAGCCTGTTTCCATCTCTATGTCAGAGTTGGCAAAAATTGTTCCCTGACAAGCTTTTCCAACAACACTGGGAGTAGAATAGGGATGCTAGGAATGCTAGATACTTGGAATGGGTTGGTCACCTTTGATGGAACATGTGCCAGTTATACTCACACAGTGCTCTCCACATGCAGCATTCAGTTCAAGGCTGTAATTCTTCAATTGAGAACTGGAATGGCAACAGTATGAAAGCAGTGTTAGAACGAAAGCAGTGTCCTTCAAACATCACTTCAAGGCTATATGCTCAACACCTGCTTCTTAAACTGACAGGTTGGCTACAAAAAAAACAATTTATGCATGAAGAACAGGCAGGGTTCAGACATGGATATAGCACCATAGATCAATGCGTCACACTAAATCATATCAGAAAGAAATATACTAAGGCCAAGAGCAAACATGTTTCTGCTGCCTTTGATTCCATTAGCAGAAAGAGATTGTGGGGAAAGCTATGGAATTCTGATATTGATCACAGACTATTAAGACTGATACAGGAACTATACACTAACACGGAAATGGGGGTCAGAGTTGGCAGAAATGGTTCTCTGACAACACTGGGAGTGGAATAGGGATGCTTACCAGCCCCCACTTCTTTAAACAGCTATATGAACAATTTAGCGCAAGTATGAGCAAACCCATGCCTGGGGGGCCGATGTGGCCACTTAGGCTCTTTTCTTAGGTCGTCCTCTCACCATCCTATCCTTCTGTCCCTTTCCTTCCTCCTTCCATCCTTCTCTTTCTTTTTACTTCCCTATTTCTTCTTCCCATCTTCCTTCCCTTCCACCCTTTTTCCTTCCTTCCCTCTCTCCTCTCTCCTTCCCTTTCTCACTTCTTCCTTCCTTCCATCCTTCCTTCCCATCCCTTTCCTTTCTTCTCTCTTTCCTCCTTCCCTTCCCTTCCACCCTTATCTTCCTTCCTTCTTTCCTTCCTTCCCTCTTTCCTTTCTTCCTTTGCATGCATCAATAGGAGCCTAGTGCCTAGATCCAGGGATGTCAGGGAAGTCTATTCTGCCTTAGTCAGATCACTTTACCTGGAATCACCCTGTGTCCAATTCTGGGCATTGCAATTGAAGGGAGAGGTTGACTCTAAGCTGGAATGTGTCCAGAGGAAGAGGCCGACTCAAAGGATCAAGGGTCTGGAAAACAAGCCCTATGAGGAATGGCTGAAAGAGCTAACCATGTTTAGCCTGCAGAAGAGAAGGCGGAGAGGAAAGAGGATGAGGGCCAGGGATCAAAAGGTGAGGGGAAGTCCTAGGAAGGAGGGACCAGGCTTGTGTTCTGCTGCTCTGGAGACTAGGACACAATGGAGCAATGGCTTCAAACTACAGGAAAGGAGATTCCACCTGAACATGAGGAAGAACTACCTGATTGTGTGTGAGAGAGCTATTCAGCAGTGCATCTCTCTCTCTCTCTCTCTCTCTCTCTCTCTCTCTCTCTCTCTCTCTCTCTCTCTCTCTCTCTCTCTCTCTCTCTCTGTGCCTTAGAGGGAGTGTGGTGGAGGCTCCTTTCTTTGGAGGCTTTTAAACAGAGGCTGGGTGGCCATCTGTCAGGGGTGATTTGAATGTGATTTTCCTGCTTCTTGGCAGAATGGGGTTGGACTGGATGGCCCTCCAGGTCTCGTCCAACTCTATGATTCTATTATTCCACCCTTCCCTTTCTATCTTACCTTCCTCTGTCTCCTTCCCTTCTTCCTTCCTTTCCACCCTTTTGTCCTCCCTCCCTTCCCTCCTTCCCTCCTCCCTCCCTCCCGTTCCCTTTCTTCTCTCTTTCCTCCCTCCCTTCTCTCCTTCCATTCCCTTCCCTCCCTCCCTCCCTCCCTCCTTCCTCCTTCCTTTCTTATCTCATTCTCCTTCCCTCCTTCCCTCTCTTCCATTCTTTTATATTTCCTTCCTTCCCTCTTTCCTTCTTCTTTCCTCTCCTTTTCTCCTATTTCCCCTTTTCTTTCCTTCCTTCTCTCTTCCCCCTCCCTCCATTTCCTTCCTTCCTTCCTGGCTGCCAGCCTTCCTTCCTTCTCTTTTTCCTTCCTCCTGGGGGATGTTTAGCTGAGAGAAGAGACAATTGAGAGGGAACATTTATTTATTTATGTATGTATGTATTTATTGCTTCGACTTATACACCGCCACTCCCAAAGGCTCGGGGCGGTTCACATAGATAGTAATAAAACAACAATATAACAGCAATTTAAACCACAACAAGATTAAAATTACACTAATATTCATAGCTCGAAGACCTGCTGAAAAAGGAAGATTTTGCAGGCCTTACAAAAAAGCATCAGATCCTGCAGCGCCCGAATCTCAGGGGGGAGGGCATTCCACAATGAAGGAGCAGTAACTGTAAAAGCCCTCCGCCTGGTTGCAGTCAGGCGGTAGTTCTTCAAGCTAGGGACATCCAGGAGATATTGGTCCTCGGAGCGCAGTGATCTCTGGGGTTTATAAGGGGTGAGGCGATCCCTTAGGTACACTGGCCCCAGACCATACAAGGCCTTGAAAGTTAGAACTAGCACTTCGAAACTGATCCGGTGCTCAATCGGCAGCCAGTGCAACTGCTGGAGGACTGGAGTTATGTGACATTGAGGCCGAATCAGGAAGTCCCAAACCCAAAAGATCAAGCAGCAGAGAGTTCCCAGCATCCCCCAAAACCTTACACATGGCAACAACACATTGAACCCCATAAACAGACCACAGCAAGACAAAAGCCAAATACATTTCCCTCCCTTGCCTTCCCCAGAGCTCAGGCACCAACACCTCCAAGCAACTTATTACTCCACATAACAATAGGCAAGAACATTTCTCCCAGCGTCCACTCGGCCCCACACATGGCAATAGCATCCTCAACCCCATAAGCAAACCACATCAAGACAGAAGCAAATACTTTCCTCCGTGCCCCCAAGCCACAACAGCCAGGCGACCTCCTACAGGCCTAATGCTAGGCCGCTGCAGTACCTCCGCCTGCCACTAAGACAAACGCCTCCCCGCTCCCAAAACTAAAATAAACCAAACACTTAACAAAACACTAAACAAGCCCTCCAAAATCAACCCACTACCCCTCCTACCTTGTCTTCCATCCTTCTTTGACTGGTCTGATTCTTCGGGCCGCTAGGGGGGCCTCGCAAAGACGGATGCACATCGCGCCCGCCTCGCTCCCTGCGCTCCGCCATTTTGGAAAGGTGGGGGGAGCGCTCCCCGAGGTGGGGGAGCGATCCGCGAATGGGGGAATCCCATAGGAACCAATGTATTCAGTATCCACAAGTTGAAAGTTTCACCGATTTGCCCCGTTTTTGTCCCAAAACACTCTGCCTTTTCTTCCATCCTCTCCTTTCCTCTTTTCCTCTTCCCTCTCTATCTCTCCGGCCTGGGGGAAGCCGAGAAGCCCGTATCTCCCCGTTTCTCCCTCTGACAAGCAGCTTGGCTCTCATGCTCGCTCTCAGTTCATCTGAGGATAATCGGCCCCCACCTTTTTTCGCATCAAAAGTCCCACTCTCTACAGCAAACCAGTGCCCAAAACCAGCAAGCAAGTCAGCGATTTGGACTAAAAAGGATCCTGAAGGGGGGAGCAGGTCCCCAGCCTTCTGCCACATTGAGAGACATAGTATGCAAGGACCAGGACTCATTTTTCCTCCATTTCCAACCATTTCTTTCCTGAACGGACTCAAGATCCTTTCCCTGGCTGGAAACAGTCAGAGAGCCCAAAAGTGCATCCATGGACTCTGGGGGGAGGGAAGATGCCTCTGCCTCAGTAGATCGCCCCCAGGAAGCCTCTGAGGAGGGATCCATGCGAGTAGGGAGGCTTCGAACCCGCAACCCGGGTCTTTGCGGGCTGGGATAAGGAGTTCGCCAAGGACCTCATGTAACCCGGACTTTCTTGCTGTTTCTCTGGGTTAGCCCCGTACAAGCGGGCTTGCCCAGGATTGCACACAGACCCTCTCCCTTGCACTATGGACTTTGTAGTTTCCAAGGACACTTCCCCAGTTGGACATTTCCTGCCTTTTCCCCTTTCTGCCCCATGGACTCTCAATGACTTTGCCATCCTACCGCACCCCAGGAACAGCTATGCCTCAAGACTCTGTAGTTTCCAAGGACAGTGGTTACATCTGGAGGAACTACAACTCCCAGAAGGAAAGCAGCATTTTGCTGATTGTTTTAAAGATCATTTTCTCTGGGAAGGGGGGCTGCATGGGAATAATCTGGGATGATTGCTGGGGGATCTCTGTTCTGTCTTGTCTATATTGTGTCCTTATGTGTTCCCCTTTTGTGTCACTGTAACATTTAAGATAACGCCCTCAACCAGAGAGTTCCAGAGTTTAACAGAACACAATAACCTTCCTTCCCATCCATTTTCCCTTGCACAAAAAATATTTTAGAAGATGCTAAGTTCCTTCAACAGGGGCTGTCCTGTAACCTATACTTAGATCTTCTTGCACATGTGTCTGTTTTACGTCGGAGCTTGCCCATTTAATGGAACCTGTGCCTGGACATTTAATCATAACCCAGAAACATGGCTGCTCCATTGTGAGATTCGGACCCTTGCAAACCAGCTGAAATAAGACATTTTTCAGGACCATTTGAACTGAGAAACCATGTTTCCCGCTCAGCCAAGGCTTCCAGACAAAGGAAGTTTCGGCATGAACAAAGAAAGCCATTAAGGAATTCAAATTCACAATAGCTAAGGTGGGCTCGTAGCTCCAACGGACGCTCACCCACCCCAAGGCAACATTTCAACAATGCAGTAATGGAGCAGTTGCAGTCCTTCTTAGATGATGCAACATGGCTTGACCCCTTCCAGTCCGGCTTCTGTTCGGGGCACGGGACGGAGACGGTCCTGGTCTCCATCACAGACCAACTCCGCTGCCAGCTCGACCAAGGTGGGTCTGCACTGCTCGTGTTCTTGGACCTCACGGCAGCGTTTGACACGGTCGACCACAATCTTTTGATCCACCGCCTGGCCGTGGCTGGAGTGAGGGGGCCTGCCCTTAAATGGCTAACCTCCTTCCTCCTCCCGCGGTCTCAGCATGTGAGGAGGGGCGGGGTGGTCTCTGAGGGCTCCCCATTAGTTTGTGGAGTTCCGCAGGGGGCCATCCTCTCCCCTCTGTTATTTAACATCTACATGCAGCCGCTTGCACAGCTGGTGCCGAGTTATGGGCTTGAGTGCCACCAGTACGCTGATGACACTCAGCTCATTCTGAGGATGGAGGGCAGGCCCGGATCCCTCCCCGATAATTTTCAACGTTGCCTCGAAGCCGTTACTGGATGGCTGCGAGCCAGTAGGTTGAGGGTGAATCCGGCGAAGACGGAGATCTTGTGGCTGGGCCGCCCGGGTGGTGGGGATGTCCAGCTTCCGACCCTGGACGGTGCGGCATTATGCCCATCGTCATCCGTAAAGAGCCTGGGGGTCCACCTGGACTCCCAGCTGACCATGGAGGCCCAGGTCTCTGCGGTCAGCAAGATTGCCTTTTTCCACCTGAGACAGGCAAGGAGGCTGGCCCCCTACCTCTCCTGGAACAACCTGGCCACGGTGATCCAAGCCACAGTCATCTCGAGACTAGATTACTGTAACGGGCTCTACGTTGGCCTTCCTCTGTCGGTGACCCGGAGGCTCAAGCTGGTGCAGAACACTGCTGCCCGGCTCCTGTCTGGTACCCCAGCAGGCTGCCACATAACACCTACCTTGCAGGATCTACACTGGCTGCCAATTGAGCACCGGATCACCTTCAAAGTGTTGGTTCTTACCTTTAAGGCCTTGCACGGCCTGGGGCCAGCGTATCTGAGGGACCGTCTCACCTCATATTGCCCTATGAGATCCCTCCGCTTGAGGACACCAACCTCCTGGCCGTCCCTCCACTAAAAAACGGCCAAACTGACAGCCACCCGCCGAAGGGCCTTTTCGGTGATTGCACCGACTCTCTGGAATGCCCTTCCGGCGGACACGCGCGCCATCCACGACCTGCTCCCCTTCAGGCTGGCGTGCAAGACCCACCTTTTCCAGCTGGCCTTCCAGGTGTAGGCCTGTGGGTCGCACCCCCCTGTGAAATTGAGCCTTGATCCAGGTCGCTTTTAAGTGCTGTACACTGATATTTTAATGTCATTTTAATGTTATTTTACCCCTGTTTTATCTTGTATTGCTGTTTTTATTTTGTGTTCTTTGGTGCTGTGAGCCGCCCCGAGCCCACCGGGAGTGGCGGCATAGAAGCCGAAATAAATAAATAAATAAATAAATAAATGGTAACTTCCTCTTCCACCATCCGTTCCTTTGTGCCCTTTCCCGCCTTGCACAGCCCGGCCAGGATTGGCTAAATTCAAAAGAACTTGCTATTCGCTGATTGGCTCTGGCGCGCCAGCCGGCTTCTGGCCCAGCTGACTTTGACATCTGAGCCTATCAGCTGGAGCCGCTTGTAAACAGGGAGGGTGCGCAATTCAAATGTAAATGACTGCTTTTCTATATATTTGTGTGTACAACCCATTAAAGACATGTTAGCTTTTTGGAACCAGCGTGTCCTGCTATCATCCTTTTTCAGCTGATTAAGACTCTTCTCTTGGTTCTTGCCGTACTTCCGGTTTGGGTGAGCTTGATTCTGGTTATTGTGGAATTTGTAGTTTTGGGAAGATCACCCAGACTTTGGGCCTTGATCCTCGCGTTTTAGGGGTGGCCTGGGCTCTGTCCCCTCACGGGAAGGGTCCCCTATATTCTATTGTTCGGTAACAACATGAGAACCATGCTTCAAGATTTCAAAGGGTGTCCCATTGAGGGGGTGGGGTTGCCTTTCTGCTGCTCTAGAGACCACGGCACAAGGAAGCAATGGGTTCAAATGGCAGGGAAAGAGATTCAACTGAAAAGGTTAGTAAGAACTTCCTGGAGAGTGCCCAGGCTGCCTGGAGTGTTTTGGAGTCTCCTTCTCTGGAGGCTTTTCCGCAGGGGCTTTCTACAGGGAGTGCTTTGGTTGTGCCTTCCTGCATGGCAGGGGGTTGGACTGGATGGCCAACTCTAGGATTTTAGGATTATGTATCAGGAGCAGACAATATGGGGTCTAATGAAAATACCCTTTCTCTCCCGTCCAACCGTCTCATCCTGACCAAGGCCAATCCTCTTGGGATCCAAAGTTTCTTGTCTTTCCTTCACTTTCTGCCTCCAAAAGGGAAAAGGAAGGGGAGGAAAGGGAGATCTCTTCAGCTGCTTCTCAGTTTTCTCCACAACCCCATATCAAAGGGACCCCTTCCCATACACCCCTGTTTGTGTTGGGAAAGTCTACTCTGGAGGCATCATCGGGGGGATTCAATGTGCTCTCTGACTGTAGGGTAAACTACAACCCTTCCAGTATGTTGAGTTAGTCATGAGGGTTCTGTGTGCCAAGTTTGGTCCAGGTCCAGCATCGGTGGATGTCACAGCTTCTTTGGTTGTGGGTGAACTACAACTTCCAGAAAGAAAGGACAGTTCCCCCTCCCTCAAACCCCTCCAGTAATCAAATTTTGGCTTATCAGGTCTGTGTGCAAAGTTTAGTCCAGATCCATCAGTGTTTGGGTTCACAGTACTTTCTGGATGTAGGTGAGCTACAACTCCCTCAAATCAAGGTGAATTTCCCTCAAAGCCCTGCAGTATTTTTTGGTAGTCATGGAGCTTCTATGTCCCAAGTTTGGTCCAATTCCATCCTTGGTGTGAAGGTGAGCCCCAGAAGACTCCCCCTGCATCTTAATTGGTTTGACCTGCAGCAGGGAGTTCCAATGTTCCTGCATGCTCTATGTGGTCTGGCATCTTTAGCACAAAAGGCTGGAACTTAGCATCGGAAGACCTCCAGCCATCTTTATCCCTCTTTTCCCAGGCCCTACTTGATCTGAAACATTGTGGCGCTGTTTAAATTAAAAAAACGCTTCAAATCGCAACATTTTTTGCCTTTCCGCAAGAAAAGCCTAGCCACTTTCTGCAGAGCCTGCAAGACGCACTTGTTCAGACAGGCTTTTGAATGCTTGTGGTTTTAGCTGTGTTTTATTTTAGTGTTTTATCTACCACTTGTATTTTATGTTTTATCGATTGCTTGTTTTTCACTGAACTATGATGTAAACCGCCCCGAGCCTCTGGGAATGGCGGTGTACAAGTCCAATAAATAAATAAATAAATAAGATACAAAGTGTCCCATACAGCTCTCTCCCTATCCATAAACCCATGAAATAAACTTTCCTGGGCTGCAGAACACTGTGAGCCCGCCTGGGATGCCTTCCTGGTGTCTCAGGGAGGCCGGAGCTGCGTTTCTCAAAACCGCGGATACATAATTTCCAAAATGGTGCCATTTTACCTCGCTATCCGCGAGAACATCAACTCCACCAATTGGCACCGTTCCAATTTCATATTTTTCTTCGACTTATTCCAAGGCGTTCTGCTATCTTGATTTTCTTCCTCTAAGCTCCCTTGCCTCTCTTCAGCCTTTTAAATTTCAAGGAATATATTTTTCAGAGGACCAGCTGACTGTCAGAACTTGCAGGTTTTTCAACTTCATTTGTTCCTGCCACCGTCAGGAGCCTCCGTTAAGGGTCTGAAGCCATGGACTCTTTGTGCACAGGATGGATGCAGACAGGCCAATTGGGGCAAGCCCTGAGCGGTTTGGGAAACACAGTTTTCCAAGGACTTTCATGTTTTCGGACTCTCCTCAGGCTGGCAGCGGAAAGGACTCCTTCTTATAGTTTTCCCAAGGACAAAAACAGATGAACTTTCTTTTACATTGACTCTTTTATCATGATTTCCCCCGAGAGTATATGGATTGGTGTTTTTATACCCTTTATGATCAAATGAACTATCTTTCTTCCCCTTACATATGAAATAATGATGACATTATGATATATTTGTGATGGAAATATTCCCTTGAAACCCTCCCATGTAACCATTTTCCTGCATGTTTTTCCTCTCCCACGTGTCTTTTTTTAAATATGAAGAATTGCTACGTGTTTGTATTAAAACCAGCTGTTTGTTTTAAGATGAGGATAACCGCATTCAGGGTCGCACCTATAATCCCTTCATCAAAAGCCCTTCCATTGACAAAGGCTTTTTCTAGTTTGGAGAGGATTCCTTTCCCCTCTCCCATCGAAGACTCCTTTTTGTTTCATAGACAATGGACCATCAGAGTTTCGTCTCGTCCATTATTTATGAGCATAAGGCATACTTTTTCCAATTTATCACAAAAGCTGTTATCTTTTGAATTCGGACCTCAAGAGTTTCAGCAATCTGCGAGAATCATTTTTATGATAAAACCCACATGAAAAGACCTGCATCTGACCTTTTGTCAACAGGAAAAAGGTAGATTGGACCAGTTCCTCATTTCCCATAAAACAACAAAAGACTTTTATTTGACCCGAAAGGTCAGAGGCATGGATTCATTTACATACGGACTGATTTAATCAAGAGACTTCCAGTTGCTTTGTTTTCCACAAATTCCTGCCACTCGCTTCTCATTCGCCAGGGCGAAAGCGGCGCTGTTGCGCTATTGACTCCTGCTACAGCTGGCTCCCACATTCCAACCAATCATCGGAGAGCTGGCCAGCGAACAGGGGCGGGAAATTAAAATTTGACAGCTCTGTACCAAATATAAAATGGCATGTATTTTCAATGTAACTTTATGACTGCTTTGCGGTAAGGATATTGCGGCTGTCATTCTCTTCAGCTGACCTCAGTGGTTTTTCTTCAACTTGGTGAGACTTATTGGGAAATCTTGGGGTGGGTTTTTGCGTGTCCTGCCTTTGCTCACCAAGGGTATCAATCCCTCTCTTTGGGCACTAGGGCTCTTGCCTCTTATGGGCAGAGCCAACCCAATTTCTGTTCGGTAACAAATTGAGTTCAGAGTGCTCATTGATTGCAGGTGAACCATAAATCCCAGTACCTATAACCCCAAAATGCCCAGGCCAATTCCCCTCAAAAACCACCAGCATTCAAATTTGGGCATATAGGGCAGGGGTGCTCATTAGGTAGCTCGAGAGCTACTATTTATTGATTGATTAATTGATTGATTGATTTGATTTAATAGACCGCTCTCTCTGGGGCCCAGAGCGGTTTACAAGATAAAACCAGATAAAAGTGCATAAAACACTTAAAACAGCATTATAAAACCAGTTCAAACCCCGCTAGTAGATCTTCGCCCATCTTCCAGGTGATCTTCGGGCCTCACCAGGCGGATGGGGCACTCCTGCCATGCGTGCGCACACCCTGCACGCACGCGCGCTCCTGCTGCTGGCTTCCGCTCTCGCAGGGCTTCTTTTGCCTGCGGAGCATTGCAGGAAGAAGGAAGCACGAGACGGGGCCTCTGGAGGGAGCGCCCTGCCTCTCTCTCGTCCAGAAGCAGCCATGCAGCCTCCGTTGCCGGTGAGACAGGAAGGGCGGAGCGCTCCCTCTGGATGCCTCACTTCGTACTTTCTCCTTCCTGCAATGCGCCGCAATCGGAAGAAGCACTCCACGGGCGGAAAACAGCAGCAGGAGCACATGCAGTGGCGGGAGCGCGTGGCGGCGGGAGTGCGCGGTGGTGGGGGCAGGTAGATCTTTTGGACTTGGTTGCTTTAAGAGTTGCTCGCATGCTGAAAAAGTGAGCACCCCTGATATAGGGTATGCATGCCAAGTTTGGTCCAGATCCATAGTTGTTTTGGTTCATAGTGTGCTCTGGGTGTAGGTGAACTACAAGTCCTCTAAATCCCTCCAAATATCTCCAGTATGTTTTTTTGGTCATGGGAGTCCTGTGTGCCAAGTTAGTTCCAGGTCTATCATTGGTGGAGTTTGCAGTTTCTTAGATTGCAGGTGAACTATGCATCCCAATACCTCCAACTCCTATAAATCATGGTGAATTCTCCCCAAACTTCTCTGGTATGTTCAATTGCTGATCAATTCCTCTGTTTTCTTTGTGCCATAGAAAAGAATAGGAAAGGGTTAAGGGAGAGGCAGTGGGTGGGCCCATGCAAATTCCACAATGGAAAAAGAAACACTGGAATGCCTGTGGTGGAGGAAACACATACAATCTAAGATGAAGTTGTACCTGAATGATAGCATTCACTTAGTGGTGGGCAGTGCTGAGTTTGTGAAGGACATTGGCAGGGCTCTTGGACATGTTCATGGCGCTCACTATAACCTGCAATGTCATTGGAGGGAGGGCCATTGGTGTCTCCTGAGTAGTGGGAGCTACAGCTGTTTGTGAAGGCAGGAGATTGTCTGTGTAAGTGGACAGCCCAGCCACACACATATACATATTTTTACTATTATTATGTGTATAGATTGTTGTGGTTTGCTTCATTTCACAATCTGCCAGGTGTTATTGACAGGAATTTTGGACTATCAGTCACTTGGATTCTATCCAGGAATGTTGGATTCATCAGAAAATGTAGCATGTGCCAAGGAGTGTCCTTTTTGTACCTAGCACCTATGCCAAAGATATGCACCCTAATAAAACCATCCTGCCATCCTCCTATGAGGGCAAGGCATGCGGGACACATTCTTGTGGGTCTTAGTCAATTTAATTTGCAGTAGCAAGAAACGAGAAAGCGAAACTAGGGAGGACATTGTGTTCCAGGACTAGAAACAGGCAGGGTCCTGGGCATGCAATCGTGCCAACGTCTCCCTTTCTACTAAGACTTTTTGTTGGCCCTCTTTGGAGGAACGTTTAGCTTGTCCATTTTAGTCTTTTTGCAGCATTTCTGTTTTTGCTTTTCTAATGATTTAGTGAGGACTTAGAGGTAGAGCTCCTACTGGCTCACAGGGTTTTTCCACACCAATGGTTTCCTTTCTGGATTGAGACTTAGGCAGGCAATAGCATTTCTTGTGCTGGTTGTTTCGAGAGTGGACCTGCTTGTGGAAGGGGAGAACAGGCGTGTCTCCCTTCCATAACATAGTGACCATTTTCAGGCGAAAAAACTCCATGGAGCCTCTTCCAGTGAATAATATTTGTCCAAATGTCAGACTGGACTGGTCTGGACTGTATTGTTCACTTTCCACTAGAGGCCTCCCTAATAACAGGATTTGGAGACTTTCTTCCGTTTGAGAGGATTTACTTTCCAGCATTGTAGGAGAGAAAAGGCTGATGCTTTTAGGTAGTAGTAGTAATTTTAGTAGCAATTTCATTGATTAGGCCATATCAGTCTGGTCAGTCATAAGGCCGAACAGGGCATAGGGTTACAGCCTGTGTTAGATGGGGTTACACTCCCCCTGAAGGCGCAGGTTCGCAGCTTGGGAGTGATCCTGGATTCATCGCTGAGCCTGGAACCCCAGGTCTCGGCGGTGGCCAGGAGAGCTTTTGCACAATTAAAACTTTTGCGCCAGCTGCACCCATACCTTGGAAAGTCTGATCTGGCCACAGAGGTTACATGCCAAATAGATTACTGCAATGTGGGGTGGGGTTGCCTTTGAAGACTACGCGAGGTTGCCTTTGAAGACTGTTCAGAAACTTCAACTAGTCCAACGGATGGCAGCTAGACTACTCACAGGAGCGTCATACAGGGAGCGTGCCACCCTCCTGTTATGTCAGCTCCACTGACTGCCGATCCAGTTCCGAACACAATTCAAAGTGCTGGTTTTGACCTATAAAACCCTATACGTTTCCGTCCCAACGTACCTGTCCAAACTTATATCCTTCTACGTCCCACCTAGGAGCTTAAGATCTTCCAGAGAGGCCCTGTTCTCAGCCTCGCCCCTGTCACAAACACGCTTGGCGGGGATGAGGGACAGGGCCTTCTCAGTGGTGGCCCCCCGCCTATGGAATTCACTCTCTGGGGAAATTAGGTCATCTTCATCCCTCCTCTCCTTTAGAAAGAAGTTAAAAACATGGATGTGGGACCAGGCTTTTGGGTAATCTAAGCAGAATTTGACTATGACAATTGATATGGAAACGGATTATGGACAAGCTAATGGAGTCTCCAACTACAGAACTCGGCTAGACAATTGCCACCAGACTGGTTTGTTTTCCTTTTAGTAGATTTTGTTGTATTAACTTAATGTTTTAATTATTTATAATTATTGGTTTTGATATGTATTCTACTGTGTTTATTTGTAGGCATCAAATATGTGCCGGCTGGAAGCCGCCCTGAGTCCCCCGCAAGGGGGTTGAGAAGGCTGGGTATAAATACTTGAAATAAATAAATATCACAATACCAAACCAAACAACAAGGCTTGATAAGACTTGATAGCACTCTATGTAGTAAGTTAAAATAAGACACTTATAACAACACAGTAAATAGATATGATATCATGTTTCCGCATCACCCCTGCAACTTACCCCGATCAGCCCCACATATGTGGTTCTCAAATATATTGTTTTGTTTAAATACAGAGCTGTTTTATATGCTATTATGTTGTTCTGATGTGAGATTCCCAATACATTGTCTGTTTGATATATGGACCAAGGTAGAAGACTCTCACCTTCTGATACAATTTACATTCAAATAAAATGTGTGCTATATCCTCAATTTCAGGTGCTCCACAGATACAGGTCCATTCATTATAAGGGATGCTGTTAAATCTCCCATATTTGACCAGGATTCGAATCTCTGACCTGTCTGTTTTCAGTCTTGCCAGAACAAGGGTTTAACCCATTGCACCACTGGGGGCTCCATCCCACTATCTTGGGGCAATAGTGGCTGACATGCTGATTGTAAGCTAAACTGCAGCCGCTCCCAAATCATCACACAGAAGACGCTCTGAGATTCATTGGTAACTTTACTGAGTAATACAAACAGGATCCAAGCTAGAAGTAGAGAGCACCTCTGAGACGCACACATATATACCCTCCCACGGATTCAAACCCTGTGTTCCCGCTTCCCCCTTTCCCGCTGGAACTTTCGCACCTGAGCCTCAGGCCGTTCTGCTTACTTCTTCTAATACAGTGGTTCTCAATCACTGACCCCTTAATACAGTTTCTCATGTTGTGGTGACCCCCAATCATAATTTTTTTATTGCTAACTGTAATTTTGCTACTGTTATGAATCATAATGTAAATATCTGATATGCAGGATGTATTTTCATTCACAGGACCAAATTTGGCACAAATACCTGATATGCCCAAATTTGAATACTGGTAGAGTTGGGGGGATTTATTTTGTCATTTGGGAGTTGTAGTTGCTGGGATTTATAGTTCACCTTCAATCAAAGAGCATCCTGAACTCCACCAATGATGGAATTGAACCAAACTTGGCATACAGAACTCCCATGAGCAAGAGAAAATACCGGAAGGGTTTGGTGGGCATTGACCTTGAGTTTGGGAGTTGTAGTTCACATCCATCCAGAGAGCACTGTGGATTCAAACAATGTATTTATTTATTTGTTTGTTTATTATTCATTTTTGTATGCCGCCACTCCCCGAGGGCTCGGAGCGGCTTACAAATCATGTAAAAAAACATAAAAGCATATAGCAGAATAAAACATAGGTGAAACATTAACTAGAATTAAACTAAACTAAGCAGGGTTACAGGATTCAACAATCAAAAGCCAACTGGAAGAGGTGGGTCTTGCAGGCCCTGCAGAAGGAAAGCAAGTCTTGTAGGGCACAGACTTCGGCTGGCAAGGTGTTCCAAATGGTTGGCGCCGCCACAGAAAAGGCCCTGCATCAGGTAGATGCCAGATGGATGGTTTTAATGCTGGGCACTTCAAGGAGGTTTAGATCTTCAGAGCGGAGTGACCTCTGGGGTTGGTAGGGGATAAGACGGTCCCTCAGATACATCGGCCCCAGACCATACAAGGCCTTGAAGGTGAACACCATCACCTTGAAAGTGATCCGGTGCTCGACCGGAAGCCAGTGGAGCTGCTGAAGGATGGGAGTTATATGACATCTCGCTGGCACTCCAGCGAGAAGTCGTGCAGCTGCATTCTGGACGAGCTTAAGTTTTTGGATCAAAGGGCATTACAGTAGTCTAATCTTGAGATTACTATGGCTTGGACCACAATGATGGATCTGGACAAAACTTGGCACGAATACTCAATATACCCAAATGTGAACATTGGTGGAGTTTGGGGTGGGGTGGGGAATAGACCTTGACATTTGGGAGTTGTAGTTGCTGGGATTTATAGTTAACCTACACTCAAAGAGCATTCTGAACCCCACCAATAGAAATGGGCCAAACTTGGCACACAGGACCCCCATGACCAACATAAAACACTGTGTTTTCTAATGGTCTTTGATGACCCCTATGATATCCCTTTGAACCCCCCCCCCCCCAGGGGTCCCAACCCCCAGGTTGAGAAACACTGTTCTACTAGACCTTCTAACGCAGTGGTTCTCAAAGTGTGCTCTCTAAGCATCCTGAGGGGCTCTGTGGTTTTCTCCTCTTCCTCCCTCCTCCAAGCTTTTCCTCCTCTTTCCTGCTCCTCCCCTCTCCCCTCACAACCAAAAGCCTTTTTCCATTACCAACAGATGACCCCTGGGGTTCCTCCTATTCCTATTATTATTATTATTATTATTATTACTGGAGCCCCTGGTCGCGCAGTGGGTTAAATCCTTGTGCTGGCAGTACTGAAGACCGACAGGTCAGAGGTTCAAATCTGGGGAGAGCACAGATGAGCTCCCTCTGTCAGTTCCGGCTCCCCATGCTGGGACATGAGAGAAGCTTCCCACAAGGATGGTAAAACACCAAAACGTGTGGGCATCCCCTGGGCAACGTTCTTGCAGACTGCCAATTCTCTCACACCAGAAGTGAATTCCAATTTCTCAAGTCGATCCTGACATGAAAAAAGAATGTTATTACTACAAAGGCTGGGTGGCCATCTGTTGGGTTGCTTTGATTGTGCTTTTCCTGCATGGCAGAAGGAGGTTGGACTGGATGGCCCCTGGGTTGCTTCTATTCCTGTTGTTGTTGTTGTTGTTGTTGTTGTTGTTGTTGTTACAAAGGCTGGGTGGCCATCTGTTGCCAAGTTTATGGGTTATGTTTCTTTGTGACTTTTCTTGCTTTGGATGGAAAAAATGGGATTGATGTTTTTAATATTTGGATGGTCCCTGGGATCTTCCACTGAAATACTGCCAAGTTTATGTTGGTTATGTTGGTAGTGTTGTCTATCTGGGCATCATTAAACTTTCAACTATAATTTGGATTTTCCTGCCCTTTTCTTTTGCTCCACCGGTGAACAACTTCATCTCCCACCATCCTTCCCATACAGCAAGGTAAGGCCGATGGGAGTTACAGCCCAACAGCTTCTAGATAGCCATTCCTTCCACGGCCCTGATTCATCCCACCAGGGACAGAAGGTGGTTTGCAAGACATGCAGGGCATAGAAGCCCTCTTGGAAGGGTGACATTCCATCAGGAGATTTGGCTGTCTTTGATATGGGTTCCAGATGGCAGGGCAGACTTACTGGAGTCAAGCAGATGCCAGAGTGTTACTGTCAGTTGAGCTGTGCCTTTCCAGGTGGAAGTTCTCAAACTCCCCATTGCCCTTAAATAAACCTTTCCAATGTGGCTTTGCAAAACAGCGAGCAATCAGGCAGGACTTTTATCAAACGAAGAATATTGTTGTTTCCCCTGTATCTTACAGATGGTTATCTTTGTCAAAAAGTTTGAGTACCAGGCAGTAACTCAGGGAAGGGGCCTTAATGCACCACCCCAGTTGCCTTTCTCAAGACAGCTGCTAAGAATCTCCAACCCTATAGCCTCAAGCAGTAGTCCCACCCCTATCCGATAAATCCTACATTCAACGCTTAATGTTTCAACTGCAGAGCTGGAGAAAAGTATTTTGTTAAATATCACTCCCCGAATTTTCCAAACAGTGTGGGGTTCTTTGCAAGGACGGACTTTGTCATGCTTACAATTAGGGCTGTGCAACTTGTGGCCATCAAGGATTGCTAGCCAATAGCCATGCTGTTTAGGAGTGTTGAGAGATGCAGGCTAACAACATCTGGAGAGATGCATTCATAACATATGAACTGTGCAATACATTTTTTTATTACCATACTAGCTCGGGTATCCAGCTTTGCCCAAGTTATTTGAAAAAGTATTTTTTTTTAAATTGTACAAAATGCATAAGGTTGTGGATTAAGAATAACTGACGTCATGCCAGGTGAACCCCGAGAAACTCCATCAGTTCTTAAAGTTTGTTATGTTGAGCAAATTTGCTCTAGATGCCTCATTGGTGGGGTTCAGTGTGCTCTCTGGCTGTAGGGTAAACTACAATTCCCACGATGAGTTAGTCATGGGGGTTCTGTGTGCCAAGTCTGGTCCAGGTCCATCATCGGTGGGAGTCACCGTTTCTCTGGTTGTGGGTGAACAACAACTCCCAGAAAGGAAGGTCAGTTCCCCCCAAACCACTCCAGTAATAAAATTTCAACATATTTATTTATTTGTCACGTTTCTATACCGCCCCTCTCAGCCCGAAGGTGACTCGGGACGGTTTACACAGGCAGTCTCTGCCCTCAATACAACACAGCAACAAGTCAACCCCCCCCCCCGAAAAAACATATAATAACAATTTACCAATTAAAAACATACAATTGCAGCCTCAGTGTCATGTTGAAATCAGTTTCCATCACATCGTCGTCATT
Organism: Anolis apletophallus; assembly: GCA_030556195.1. Lineage (NCBI taxonomy): Eukaryota > Metazoa > Chordata > Lepidosauria > Squamata > Anolidae > Anolis > Anolis apletophallus. The sequence goes on along the minus strand of JARBWK010000011.1, from coordinate 50,432,005 downwards.
CCTTATATCCAATTAAACCTTATATTTCATCAACAAATGCCTGCTCAAATAACCAGGGCTTGACTTTCTTGCGAAACGTCAGGAGGGAGGGGGCCGATCTGATGTCTTTAGGGAGGGAGTTCCAAAGCCGAGGAGCCACCACTGAAAAGGCCCTGTCTCCCGTCCCTGCCAGTCGCGCCTGCGAAGAAGGCGGGACCAAGAGCAGGGCCTCTCCAGATGATCTTATTCTTAAACATCTCGATGGTTCATAGGGAGAGATGCGTTTGGACAGGTAAGTTGGACCCGAACCGTTTAGGGTCCATATCAGGTATGTGTGCCATGTTTGGTCCAGATCCATGTGTGTTTGGGTTCACAGTGCTCTCTGGATGTAGTTGCCTATTTACCCCATTAATCTGATTAAGCAGGAGGTTACAGAACACCAAAGATTAACACTTTTCTGAGACATGAGTTATAGCCCACTTTATTGAACGAGTGTTGGTGCTGATACACACCCCAGCCTCTAGATAAGCCCATTCACTCATTCAAGGAAACAGCCTATTCCCTGAACTGAAACTGTAGTGATTGAATTGAGTTTTAAAAGGAAAGGTAACAAACTGAACAGCGCCCTAATACATCCGTGAACTTTTTATTATGAACCGGTGTAGCATCCACTCTACTACTCTGTAGTGCTGCCATTTTATTTTGCTATATGTGTAGAATACACCGGATCCAGCACCGTGTACCTATTGCTTCAGCCCAGAACTGCTTCCTGACATCTCTCCACCAGTTCACACCTGGCCGGAGCGTTTTGCAGCACTAAAGTGCCTCACTCAAAGTGACAAGTACATGAGCTCAGATCTAGATTAAATTCTGGTTACTTCTGCAATTTTTTTCCATCTTCCCTTTCCTCTGCTACAGGTGCAATGCAGTCAAGGGTAACAACAAGTTATTGCTGGGTTTTTTTGTAAATGTACATGCTACTGGATTCATTCATAGGCCAGAAACACCAAACCAGTGGCCTCACTGGCAATCAAGTGTAGCAAATCCGATTTGCATTGGCTGAGTTTTTCACCATGTTACAGGTGCAGCATTATCTCTTGCAATGAATCACAGATGTTCTAGGCCAAGGGATAGAATCGTGGGCAATTTAAGGTCTTATAATGGATGCCCCACTTACTTGAGTCTCCTCAAGTGGTATTTGTGTAGAGTTGGCAAGGTGCAGAAATCATGTGAGGGGCCATTGGTGGAGAGCTCAGCTTGTATTTTACTTGCCCGTTCCTGCACCACCCCAAAACGAACACCATAACTAATAATGTGAGTCAGACTTCTGTTGGAATCTCTTTACAAATTCACATGATGAAAGAGAAAGTTTGTCATTTATTTTTAAAATGAAGCTTGCACCTGAATACTTCTTTTCTTGTAGTCACATCAGTTATTGCATGTCCCCTGCAAAGTGAAATGCCATGGACAACATCACTGAACGTTAGCAAGCCAGTCAAACCTTTCTGATTATTTATAAATCTAGATTATTGTCATGAAATGTGATGTATGGTTTGAATGAAATTGTTTGAAAGATGTATTGTTGGAGTCCAGGCATGTAGCCAGGGGCTTAGGGGCTTCAGCCCCGAAATTCTCAGGGTGGTTCGCGAGAAGGCCTTACTGGTACATTATTTAAACTGTTATGTTTATTCATATCATGATCTGATCACCATGCTCATTATATCCCACATTCATGGGGTTATTGGGATAACAATACAAAAGGTTTGCTAGGGTAGACCCTCCCCCACCCAGTCTCAGCCCCCCGGGAATCAAAATCCTGGCTACGGCCCTGTTGGAGTCTATATATTCTAGAGATATCATCCTAAGGAATGAGGCCTGGAAAACTACAAGGAGGTGAAGAATTAATGGACTGACATTGATGACCAGAGAAATGGTTAACTGTTGACATTGCTGCCTTGATTAACTTTTGGTGAAAAACAATGTGTTTACATTATCAGAGATAATGGCTCTTCAATTTAGGGAAATATTTACAAGGTTCCACACGTTAAGAAGGAAGTCAACAAATGGCTCCTTATGTTTACCAACATCAATTAAGGAGCGTTAACATCTGTAAGGAACTGAGATAGAGCCAGGATGTTTCAGGCTGGAAAAACAGCTATCATTCATGTACAGCTTTGGAACAACATCAGTAAGAAATATTGGTTATATAAGAGACCTTCAAGAGCCCCTGGTGGTGCAGTGGGTCAAACCGCTGAGCTGCTGAACTTGTTGACCAAAAAGTCACAGGTTCAAACCCAGGGAGTGGGGTGAGCTTCTGCTGTCAGCCCCAGCTTCGACCAACCTAGCAGTTCGAAAACATGCAAATGTGAGTAGATCAATAGGTACAGCTCCAGTGGGAAGGTAACGGCGCTCCATGCAGTCATACCGGCCACATGACCTTGGAGATGTCTATGGACAATGCCAGTTCTTCGGCTTAGAAATGGAGATGAGTACCAACCCCCAGAGTCAGAAACAACTGGACTTAATGTCAGGGGAAAACCTTTACCTTAATATTCCAAAATTGTGGCAGACCAAAGGAGTCTGGTCACTCACCCTTTTCTGCTCCATGAGAAGGAGAGATTGTCAGATTATTGCATTTTGAATAGCAATTCATGAGTCAGCACAAGATATATTTTCGCAGTTTGAGATGACCTGCAGTGTGACATGTTTGACACCAGATGGCGCTGTCTCAAGACTGCTAAATGGAACCTTGAGGAATGTCAGTTACAAAGTGACAGTTGGGATTTGTCAGTTGGGATTCAATATCTGTGAGGAAAGGATGTTTAGAAAGGTAGCTGTGATGGCTGTTGTTTTTCGATGTTTTGCCAGTTATTGTTAAATACAATTCAATACAAAGTTATATATTTACCTTGTGAATTGAATGAGAGTTTCATTATTCACTCGAACAGAGACTGGAGTTTTTGGGCCGATGGGGAATTAAACTTCTATATTTCTGTTGCCTATCCGCTGTGACATAAATACTCAACGCCGAAGAGGTTATGGGCCCAGATCCCAGAACCCAGAACCCAGAATCCAGAATTGCAGAGGCACAGAGATACTACATAACCCATAATTCATAGAAAAAGTTTTTGAATAACACTGCAAATTGCAGCAGAAGTCGCTGTTTACCTCAGTGTTAGAGAAAAAAAAAAAAGCTGAAGTGAATTTTTGCCAGGAGCATCTGTAGTGTGAAGAAAGAGGGCATTATTTGGAGCACAACATCATTTAGAAAAACTCAGAGGCAGCTCAAATTATTTAATATGGGCTACCAAAGTGCGAGCAGTTTTGGCAAAGGAGGAGCTGTTATCTTGCTTAACACATAGACCTATTTCTGATGCAGAAAGGTTGAAAGATGGCAAGGCAAGGGCTACCATCATCCTGTCAGTTGACGATAGGCACCTCACATATTTAGCTCTGGAAGAAACAGCCGCTGACTGTTGGAAAAGGCTTGAAAAGCTGTATCAGCAGGCTACTGGAGGCTCAAAAGTTTTATTGAGCAGAGAACGGTTTTCACTGAAGCTTCTGTCAATGGAAGATTGTGCCAGAGAGACTCATTTGAGTAAAATGCTGAGCCTATTTAATGATTTAGCAGCAAGGGGCACCAATTTTACAGAAGATCAGAGAGGCTTAATTCTACTAAGCAGTTTGGGGCAGAGCTACAACTCATTCATTGACTCCATGCAATCTGTGAAAGAAGAGGACATCAACTTCGACTTAGTTTCGACTAGATTGGAGAACTGGGCTTGTTACAGAAGAAATGCCCAGCAACTTTCAACGGAGAAGACGGTCAACAAAGGCTTCAATATGAAGAGGAAAGAGACAATCCAGTGTGACATCATCTGTTACATTTGTAAGAAAAAAGGACACATTGCAAGACAATGTCATCAGAACAGGTTTAAGAAGAGTGAATCAGCACAGAGCAAGAAAGAACAGATCAACAACTCAAGAAAAGACTCTGATTCAGGCTGTCTGTTGATGAGTTTACAATGTAACAATGATTTTATTCCTCAGGTACCCTGGATTATTGACTCTGGGAGTGCAAAGAGTTTTGTTAAGGATAGTAAATTGTTAGCAGAGAAGGAACCTTTATCTGGTTCTATGCAAAGTTGTGTGAGTCTAGCCAATGGTCAAAGGTGCAAGGTTTTAACAAAGGGAGAAGTTGAAATTGGTCAACTTAGTCTAAAGTTAGACAATGTTTATTTAGTTCCTGAGCTAGAACACAATGTTCTAGGGGTGAAACAACTTGCAGACCATGGTTTATCCATTGTGTTTGAAGGGGAGTTATGTAAAAGGAGTAATAAAAATACAGGTATGTATAAGGAAGTAAAATTTCAAAATGGTTTCTATAGAATGAATGCTAGTAATAAAATGTCTACAAATAGTATTCAGAGTTTGGAAGGGAAACCTCTGCATGGTGACAGATGTCTGCACATGCTACACAGGAAGTTTGGCCACATGAACTATAATATGATTAGAAAGACTGCACAGCTAGTAGGCATTCAAATACCAGAATGCAGAAATTATTTAGAGTGTGCTGTCTGTAACAAAACAAAGTTAAAGGCTTATCCTGTTGCCAAAAGGAGTGATAGAGTAACAACTAAGTTACAGTTAGTGCACATGGATCTAGCTGGACCTTTTCCAAAGAGTACTGGAGGGAAAGTATTTCTACTAGTAATAGTAGATGATAGGTCTCGATTTGGCTTCGTTTACCCTCTGAAAGGTAAATTTCAGGTGTATGAAATTTTTTTTGAATGGTACAATTTTGTGAAGAACCAATTTCCTGATTTGACTGTTAAACAAGTTCAATCTGATAGAGGAGGTGAATTTGTGAATGAAAGACTTAAGAATTTTTTTAAGGATAAAGGAATTTGGCATAGGAAAACAAATCCGTGTGTATCAAAAGAAAATGGAATTGCGGAGCGTCGCTTAGGTGTAATTCAAACCATGGTAAAATCAATGCTTGAGGATGCACAAATGTCCAAAGGTTTTTGGGCAGAAGCAGCTAACACTGCCAATTACGTGCTGAATAGGTTATGGACCTCAAGTGTAAATGAAATCCCATTCTATTTGTTTTATGGAAGACATCCAAAGGTGGATCATTTTCAAGTATTTGGTGCGCATGCAAATGTCTTAATTCCTATACAGCAAAGAGACAAAAGAGATCAGCATTGGGTAAAGATGCAATTTATTGGATATGAAGGTGGAATGAAAGGCTATAGATTCTGGAATGGCTCTTCTCCAGGGAAGAAGATCACAGTCTCCAGATCTGTAAAGTTCGAAAATAATACTCATTGGGATAGAATTCATGCGAACGCTGAAGTGTTCATAACCCCAAATGTTTCTAGAGTAAAGAATGAATCTGAAGTTGTTGAGGTATTAGATGAGGCAAATGTGGAAGAAAGCAAGGAACAATCTGAAGAAAGTAATTTTCATGATTTTTGCGCCACAAACTCTGACTTAGTGTCCAAATCTGTAACAGAGGTTGATGGACATTGTCAAGAGGAGATTAGGGATGTGGAGGAGACTAAGGATGAGATTCCTAGGAGATCCACACGTATCACTAAAGGAATTCCACCAGCCAAGTACCAAGTCACGCAAATAGGAAGTATAGAGTGGAAAGATCCTAATTCTTACGCTGAAGCATTGCGTAGACCGAAAAATGAACGTGATTGTTGGGTAAAAGCAATGAAGAAGGAATTTGATTCACTTCATTCTTTAAATGTTTTAGAACAAGCAGATGTAACCAAAGATGGTTGCAAGTGTGTATTTAAAAGGAAAACACAAGAATATGGCTGATATGTTTACAAAAGCATTGACTAATTGTAAATTAAATGTATTTTGTAAGAAGATATTGTTCTTATAAGTAATGTGTGTACTTGTGTTGCTCATGAAGGAGGAGTGTCAGATTATTGCATTTTGAATAGCAATTCATGAGTCAGCACAAGATATATTTTCGCAGTTTGAGATGACCTGCAGTGTGACATGTTTGACACCAGATGGCGCTGTCTCAAGACTGCTAAATGGAACCTTGAGGAATGTCAGTTACAAAGTGACAGTTGGGATTTGTCAGTTGGGATTCAATATCTGTGAGGAAAGGATGTTTAGAAAGGTAGCTGTGATGGCTGTTGTTTTTCGATGTTTTGCCAGTTACTGTTAAATACAATTCAATACAAAGTTATATATTTACCTTGTGAATTGAATGAGAGTTTCATTATTCACTCGAACAGAGACTGGAGTTTTTGGGCCGATGGGGAATTAAACTTCTATATTTCTGTTGCCTATCCGCTGTGACATAAATACTCAACGCCGAAGAGAGATTGTGTATTTGGGAGTGGCAGATCTGCAGAAGTCTGGTCACTTGCTTCCTTCTCAGGGAAAGAGAAAGGGTGTGTTTTGGTATTTTAGAAGTTTTGGAAGTTTTGGAACTGTGCCTTGGCAGGCTGCAGAAAAAGCAGGATCTAGCCTAAGCAGGTGCTTCTCCAAGGAGAAAGAAAGGATATGGTAATATTTGAATGCATGAGGATGACTGAATGTATATGTGTAGTAATGTGAACGCTGGGTAAAAAGGTAATTTCCCTTTGTTTATTAGCCAACTGTAGGTTGTTTATGAATTCAGTGTAAATACATAGAATCTGTATGTTTGTATCTCTAACGTCATTCTTTGTGTAAAAGTTCTGATACCCTTTCTCTTACTGGAAAACTGCAATAAAAAGAACCTGTGCTTTAAAGTTATTGAAAATTTATTCATAACATTATATTTTAATGAAAATATGATTTTAAATAGAGTCCTTCCCTGAAAAGTAGGGGCCAAGATCTTAGATTGCATGAATGCAACATGAAGCTCAGCTCATACAGTTCTGCTGGGTTCTCAAACTATGCTCTGTGGAGCCCTTGAGGCTCCATGAGTGACAGTGAGCAGCTCCAATGAGAGTGAGCAGTCCACCTGGACGAATAATAATAATAATAATAATTTATCCCCCATGGCTCGAGGAAGGTTACAACACAATTAAAAACATGAACATTGCAAAAATTCAACAGCCGAAGTTGATAGTAAGCGCTCCTGACCATTGTTACATCTCCCTGGGCTGACATTTGGAGAGCTTCATCCAGGAGAATCCCAAGCTGCAAACACAATCTTTCAGGGTGAATGGCACCCCATCCAGAACTGGTTGACACACCTCCATCCCCAGGTGAGGACCCTTGCTAGCAAGCACCTCTGTTTTGCCTGGATTCAGTTGTGCTTTTTCTCATCCAGCCCATTACCTCCTCCAGACATTCAGTCAGAGGAGATACACTATCCTTAGCTGAGGCTGTTTTGGAAGGCATGGAGAAATATATTTGGGGGTCATCAGTATACATCAGCACACCCCACATCCCATGCCTATGGATGATATCTCCCAGCAACTTCATGTAAACATTAAAGAGCATTGGGGATAGAATGTGGGATGCCACATTACAGCATCTTTTTTTGAGGAGCAGCTATCCCCAAGTGCCACCACCTGGAACCAGCCTGAGAGGGACGACCGGAACTACTGCAGCACAGTGCCTCTGATGCCTCCCCCCCCAGATTCAAGATATGTTCACTTTCTGTAACTTTTTCAGGCTTGTGATCCCACCCGTTCTTTGTCGCAGGCAGATGGTATTTGTGGCACAAGTTCCAATGGATCATCTGAGCAATAGTGTTATGCCTCTGTTTGTAGTCTGTCAACACGATCTTCTTGCAGCAGCTCAGGATGTGATCTAATGCAGTGTTTCCCAACCGCTGTACCGTGGCACACTACTGTTCCGTGACGGATCATCTGGTGTGCTGCGAAAAAGTCTCCCCCTCCCTTTCTCCCCCTCCTGCCGAACTCCTGCTGCTTGCGGGAGGAGGAGGAAGGGATGGGGGGCGGCGAAGAAAAAGAAGAAGGGGCCGGGGCACCGCCTCCTTCGGCCGTTTCCCCAGCCAGCCTCCAATCGAGGGAGGGAGGAGGGAAAGGTGATGTCGCTCAGGCCCCTCCCCTTCCCAGAGGCAGAAGCTTGCTCGTGCCTGATTGAGTCATGGCAGAGAGCGGCCCCCGTCCCCAGCGCCGCTCTCCGCCATGGCTCTGGCCCCTCATTTGCTGAGGCCATGAGGAGGAGGAGGAGCATGAGCAGTGGACAGGCTTCAGTGGACGGGGCCGAAGCCCATCCACCACTCATGCTCCTTCTCCTCCACGTAGCTTCAGCAAGCAAGGGGCGAGAGTCATGGTGGAGAGTGGCCCCCGTTCCCGGCGCTGCTCTCCGCCATGACTCCCGCCCCTCACTTGCTGAGGCCGCGTGGAGGAGGAGCATGAGCAGTGGGCGGGCTTCAGTGGGCGGGGCTGAAGCCCATCCACCGCTCATGCTCCTGCTCCTCCTCTGTGCGGCCTCAGCGAGTGAGGGGCCGGAGTCATGGCGGGCGCGCTGGGGACGGGGAATTGCCGCCTTCTCCCTCTCCCTCACTGCCCCTTTCGCCAGTGAGCTGCTACCCGTGGCAATGGGAGTGGCTGAGGCTGGTGGCGGGACCCTGGGCTTGGTGGTGGCCCTCGGCCTGCTCTACTGCCTGAGGGGCCCGCTTGCCAAGTTTGGTCCAGATCCATCATTGTTTGAGTCCACAGTGCTCTCAGGATGTAGGTGAACTACAACTCCAAAAGTCAAGGTCAATTAACTATATGTATTACTGTGTTAGAGTGTCATTTTGTGTCGTTTTGGTTGGTGGTGTGCCCCTGGATTTTTTTTAATGTTAAAAGTGTGCCGCGGCTCAAAAAACGTTGGGAAACACTGATCTAATGTTTTATCTGCTTCCTTGCAGAGTCTACACTTGGGATCTGTCATCAACTTTTCAATGTTGGCTTTGATGGCATTTGTTCTAATTGCCTGTTCCTGGGCTGCAAGAATCAGGCCCTCAATTTTGCTCCCAATTTTTCCAGGAACTGTCCATGGCCTTTTGCCAGTTTTCTCTTCTGCTCTGCATTGTATTTTTATGGTATTCCCTCTCTGAGCAGTTTTCTACTATTGACTTCCATCAATGTTGGTTCTTGACTGCCTTTCTCATCATTTGCCAGTGCATGTTTCTCTTCTTCTACCACTGGTTTTGTTACCGAACAGAATTTGGTGGGTCTTGCCATGAAGGCAGACCAGCTAGACCCACCAAAGAGGATCCATATTAACCCTGGTGAGAAAGGAAGCCCAATCCCAATTTTCCCTAGAATTTCCCAATAAAAAGCTCAACAAGTTGAAGGAGTACCACTGAGGTTTTTATTCAGATCAGCTGGAAAGGATGACAGCCGCAATCGTTGGTCAATGCTGACATAAAGGTTACATTCAAAATACATGCCATTTTATAAGGTTACAGATTCAAATTTCCCACTTCCCGCCCCCAGACCAGCTTCGCGTTGATAGGATGGAATCTTGCTGGCTGGCTGTGTCTTAGCCAATGGGGCTCAGTCTGCTTCCAGTTTCCAGCCAATGAGGGCAAAGAGGTGGGCGATGAGTAGAATAATGAAGGCAGAAAAACATTTTGATGGGATTAAATATGTAGATCAAGTGGCCAAGTGTTCAGCAAGAACCCTCCTGTTCAAGCTGAGCAATTCTATTGTCTTTTGGTTGATGATCAAATGTCCTCATCTGTGTTCTTCTCTGTTTGACAGACACAGATTAATGTTATGCTTCAGAGAATCAGTAAGATGAAGGGTAACAAAGGAAATGCTGTGACCATATATGGGTTTCCTAGGCCCACAGATGTGGTCTCTTTGGGTATGGAAATTGTTTGCCTATTAATCCATGACTCATTGATAGGCGAATCTCAGAAGTCAATTTGCCATAGATTGGCAGGGGTTAGTTTTGACCAGAGGGGAGAGACCCTTTGAAAGAGCTGGCTCCTGCTATTGTCATGCAAATGAGGCTTGTGAATGGGTGATTGAATCAAGGCTTCAGGAATGCAGCTGACAAACCTCGCCCAAAGAGCTGGCTTAAGGTAAACAGAGGCATTTTCATATTTTTAAAATTACATACATGGGGAAAACATGAAGGGAGATACATTGGGGTTTATGGGGAAAATATATCATCCTGATCACCCCTGCCTACCCACCAAAAAGGTACACAGTTTATTAGATTCATAAAAGATAGCCCAAGGGATCCTAGACAGAAAGGAAAAAGTCTTTGGGAATGAGCAAAAGTCCATAAGAGTAATGCAAAAGGAAAATAACTGGGTGTATTCATAAAGTGTGGGTTACAGGGGCATTGTCATGGTGGACCATGGGGCCATGGAAAGAGCCTTAGGTTCCCATGTGGGGAGAGATAGGGGATTATGGAATCACTTCCAGCCTGGTGTTCTTGGGAAAACTATGAATCCCTTGGTTTTTTTAAACTATCTTCTACAGAGCCCAAGAGAAGGGGGGTCACCTCCGATATCAGTTTCACTTGTGGAAACCCTCTGCCTCCTTATTTTATGGGCAGATAAAGTGTGTGGACATCACTATGTGGGTGCCATGAGGAGTCGATTGTCATCAGTTTTGATCATATTTCCGCCACTTAATTTGCTGTTCATAATTTTTCTGACCCTTTGGACACATTCTTTACTGGCCACATTTTTCACATGTCCATGCTTGATATTGTCCAGCTGTAGTATGCCCAGATATTATTAAACTTCAGGCTGATTGCACTTTATGGTTTGTCTGTTTGGCATCTCTATGCCCTCGTCATGAGTAATTTTCCTTTTCTTTAATGCCACTATGATGTACGGTATTTGTCTAGGGTGAACTCCATACTGATGTCAGTGCTGGAGATTCTGACTGTGTTCGTTAGTGACTGGATTTCAGTTTCTGATTTTTCATACTGTTTATTTCACTTGCAGAAGCCCTCTCTCTGCCTCATGATTTTCTGGCCAGGTCAAGTCTGTCAACATCACTACGTGGGTGTAATGAGTAGTGGATTGTCATCGGTTTTCTTGTTTTTCTGTCTAGATCAAGGATGGGCAAAGCACGGCCCCCGGGCCGGATTAGGCCCGGCAGCTGCTTCTGTCCGGCCCGGGGAGAAGGGCATTGGGGGGTGGGGCCAAGAGGAAGGCACTCCATAGCAGGGCAATCAGCTGGGGCCTCCCTCCTCCCGGCAGCACGTGGAGCCGGCTCAGCTGGGCAAAGGCAGAGAGAGAGGCACACAGAGAGAGGGAGAAAGAGAGGCCTCCCTCCCTGGGCGCTCCTCCTAGCAGCCCCAGCTTGGAAGGGACCTCAACCGTGGCGAAGAAATCTCTTCGCCGCGGTTGGAGTCCCTTCCTTCTGAACTGGGGCTGCTAGGGAGGAGGAGAAGCCCCAGCCGCTCAGAAGAGCTTTCTCCCTCTGTGTGCGTCTCTCTCTGCCTTTGCCCAGCTGAGCCGGCTCCACGTGCTGCCGGGAGGAGGGAGGCGCACCTCAGGAGGACAGAGAGACACAGAGAGAGGGAGCCCAAGAGGAAAAGGAAGCCGCTCCAAACAAATACTTCCCTCTGTTTTCTTCCTCCTTCCCAACAGAGCGGAGGAGGAGCATGGTTTCCCTTTTCTCTTTCCTGCCTCTGCCAAGGGGCGAGAGAGGCAGAAAAGCCTCTCTCTGTCTCTGCTGCTGCCCTGCAAAACAAAACCTGGACTGGATTCCTACAAGGCAGAAACTCCAGCTGTATTTTATTGCTTCTCCTGAATGTTCTGGGAGGAGTCCAATCCAGGAATTCCCTCCAGAGATTGCAGTCCACCCTGCAGTCCACCTACTGGGTTCAGTTCAACTTTATCAGATGGGATGAAGTTATGGCAGTCCAGAGATAAATGCTGATAAGCATATTGATAACGGTACTTAATAAATACAATAATGCTTTTATATTTATATCCTTCCTCCCTGATGTATGTGTGTAGATGTGTGTATAAAAGATTGTGTTATTATTCTCTCCTGGTGTTTTGCCCACATCAATGGCAGGCGGCCTCAGAGGTTGTGAGGTCTGTTGGAATTAGGCAAGTGGGGTTTGTATATCTGTGCAATGTCCAGGGTGGGAAAAAGAACTCTTGTCTGCTTGAGGTGAGTGAGAATGTTGCAATTGGCCACCTCGATGAGTGCTGAATGGCCTTTCAGTTACAAAGTCTGGCTGCTTCCTGCCTGGGAGAACCTTTTGTTGGGAGGGGGGTTAGCTGCCCCTGGTAGTTTTTTGCCAGGAATTCCCCTGTGTTTTTAGTGTTGCTCTTTATTTACTGGGAGATGGTGGTGGGGTATAAATAAAGTTTATTATTGTTGTTATTATTATTATGGTGAGTATTATTACAACAGTATTTAAAAGAATAAATTCAGAGGCTTAATATACTTGCATTTAGTTGACTTTAGTGTTAAAATATATTTTATATATATTATATGGCTCTCACATAAATAAATTTCCAAATATTTTACTTTTACGGCTTTGAGTCAAAGAGGTTCCTGACCCCTGTGTTAGAGTGTCATTTTGTGTCATTTTGGTTGGTGGTGTGCACCTGCTGCTCTGCTCTTCTGCGTCGGCGGCTAGGTCCGTTTTGCCTTCCTCTGGGCTGGGGTCATTGGGCCATTCCATCTTGGGATCCTTCCTCTCTTCAGGATGTCAGCCTTACATAAGAACATAAGAACATAAGAACATAAGAAGAGCCATGCTGAATCGGGCCTCAGCCCATCTAGTCCAGCATTCTGTGTCACACAGTGGCCCACTAGTTGTACACAGGGATCTCTAGCAGAAAGGAGGGCAGAACCTCACCTGCTCCCGACCCCCACAACCAGTACCCGGGAAAATCCTGCCTGCCTCCATCAACACAGAGGTGGCACTTGGATGTCCATTTCAGTAGTTACTGATTCCCTTGGTATCCATGAATCTGTCTAATCCTGCCTTGAAGCTGTCCAGGCTGACAGCTGTCACAACCTCCTCTGAAAGTGAGTTCCATAACCCAATGACCCTCTGGGTGAAGAAATATTTCCCTTTATTAGTCCTAACTTTCCTACCTTGGAGCTTTAGGGAGTGCCCTCTAGTCTTAGTGTTGTGTGACAGAGAAAATATTTTTCTTTATTCACCTTTTCTATCCCATGCATGATTTTATACACTTCGATCAAGTCACCTCTTAAACGCCGTCTTTCAAGGCTGAAAAGACCAAGGCGTTGCAACCTGATTTCGTAAGGGAGCTGCTCCATCCCTTGGATCATTTTTGTCGCCCTTCTTGTACCTTTTCCAGTTCCGTTATATCCTTCTTAAGGTGCGGAGACCAGAATTGTACACAGTACTCCAAATGTGGCCTTACCATAGATTTGTAGAGAGGCAATACAACATTTGCCGACCTATTTTCGATTCCCTTCCTGATCATGCCAAGCATAGAATTTGCTTTTTTCACTGCTGCAGCGCACTGGGTTGACATCTTCATTGAGCTGTCCACCAAAACCCCAAGATCCCTTTCCTGGTTTGTCTCGAAAGCTTTGACCCCATCAATTTGTAGGTGTAGTTGGGGTTCTTTGCCCCGATGTGCATGACTTTACACTTGTTTAGGTTAAAATGCATTTGCCGCTTTGTTGCCCATTCACTCAATTTCAAGAGATCTTTCTGGAGCTCTTTACAATCAGTTTCATTTTTAACTACCCTGAACAATTTAGTGTCGTCTGCAAACTTTGCTACCTCAGAATTCACTCCTACATCCAGGTCATTAATGAATTAATTAAAAAGTAACGGACCCAAAACTGAACCTTGGGGTACGCCACTTCTCACCTCTTTCCACCCAGAGAAATGTCCGTTTATTACCACCCTTTGTTTCCTACATTTTAGCCAGGTTCCAATCCAGGACAAGACCTGTCCCCTGATTCCATGGCTGAAGAGCTTATTTAGGAGCCTTTGGTGAGGGACTTTGTCAAAAGCCTTTTGAAAGTCAAGGTAAACAATATCGACTGGGTCCCCTTTATCTATGTGTTTATTTACACCCTCAAAGAATTCTATCAAGTTAGTAAGACGTGATTTGCCTTTGCAGAAACCATGTTGATTTTCCTTCAGCAATGCCTGTTCTTCTATGTGCTTAGTAATTTTTTCTTTAATAATGGTTTCCATCACTTTGCCTTCATCTTGGTTTGCACCTTGTCTTCTTGAATTTAATTTTATTTTATTTTAGTAGCTTTTATTATTATTTTATAATAATTTTATAATAATAATATAATATAATAATAAAAAATATAATAATGTTATATTATATTATAATTTCAATATATTATAATGTCTCTCTATATATACTATAATATAATAATTATGATATTAATACTAATAACATATGCATATTTCTTGGTATATTAATATGTTAATATTAATGATGTGTAATATATAGTAAATATAGTAAATAAATAAATAAATAGGTGCAGCCCTCCATAATATTTTTTGGCTCTCGTGTGGCCCCTTGGAAAAAATAATTGCCCACCCCTGGTCTAGAAGATCATCCAGCTCTGCTTGCGTCCAGTTCACAATTCCAGATGACCGAGATGGCCCAGGTGTTGATAACCTTGATCGTATTTCTGCCATTTAATTTGCTCTTCAAAACCTTTCTGACCCTTTGGACATATTCTTTGCTGACCACATTTTTCACATGCCCATGCTTGATATTGTCCAACTGCAGTATGCCCAGATATTTATAGGCTTCAGGCTGATTGCACTTGGCATCTCTATGCCCTAACTGTGAGTAATTCTCCCTTTCTTTAATGCCACTGTGGCACATTTGTCTAGGCCGAACTCCATACTGATGTCAGTTCTGAAGATTCTGACTGTGTGGTCAGTAACTGGATGATGATGATGATTATATTGTTGTATACCCCGCTTTACCTCTCCCAAGGAAGACTCAAAGTGGCTTAAGAAGTCAATACACCATCTTTTCCCAAGCCTGTATTAGCTTTTCAAGTGCCAGAATAAGGCATCTGGAACATCAAACCACCTCGGGACTAAGATGATGGAAGTGAATCTCTGTGACGCTATTTCCTTCCTGAAACACATTTTCCACCCACCCAAGAACTGGTGGCAGGTGGAGGTAATCTGTGTGTGTGTGTTGCTTTCCTTCCTCTTTCATTTGTACTGCAGGTGTAATCCCCTGAGCCATCAGGTAGCCTTGTATTGATTTAGATGTTATTAACAAATGCAAAATGAGAACAACCTTTGGGACAAGGCTATAACTGCGGGAGATGCAACATCCCTATCGGCTTCGTTAAGGGCTTCTCAAACGTTTTGAGCCGCGGAGCCCTTTTTGAAGCAAAAGTTTATCCTGGAAATGTTTACATATGATTTATATATATATATATATATATATATATATATATATATATATATATATATCACAGGCATGGACAAACTTTCGGATACAGGGGCCACATTGTGTTTTAAAATTTGACAAAGGGGCTGGGCCACAGGCAGATGGAGGAGAGTGTTTGTGTTAATTGAAGACAACATGAACAAATTCCTATGCACATGGCACATATCTCCTTTGTAGTGCAAAAAGAAAGAGCAATACAATATTTTAAATGAAGAACAATTTTAACCAACATAAACTTAATAGTATTTCAGTAGAAGACTCCAGGGGCCATCCAACCTTTGCAATAAATAATAATAATAGGTATATTATTATTACTATTATTACTATTAGCATAGCAGGTTAACCACCACCTGCAATAAATCTTGCTAACCGGAAGTTTGACAGTTTGAAGCCCAGGTCAAGGTGAGCTCCTGGCCTTTAGTCCAGCTTCTGCCTACCTAGCAGTTCGAAAACAAATGTGAGTAGATAAATAGGCTCTGCCTTAAAGCGGGGAAGTATTTAGGCATGGCGTTTCCATCAGAAAAAGGAGGAAGTTTATTAATAAAGTTTACGAACAACAGCACCCCCCCCACACACACCCCATGGCCGGAACTGAGCACAACCTCTAAGATACCGAAAGATGGGAAAGCCTATATATACAGATCTTTTGTCTGTCTTGTCATTGTATAATCGTCATTGAATGTTGGCCATATATGTGTTTTGTGATCCATCCTAGTCACCTAGTGAGAAGGGC
Organism: Anolis apletophallus; assembly: GCA_030556195.1. Classification (NCBI taxonomy): domain Eukaryota; kingdom Metazoa; phylum Chordata; class Lepidosauria; order Squamata; family Anolidae; genus Anolis; species Anolis apletophallus. The sequence continues at coordinate 50,415,953 of JARBWK010000011.1, read as the reverse complement.
GGAATATAAATACTGTAAATAAAAATAATAATCCCCCCCCCCCTTGGTGTTCCAGTGGGTTATTCCGCTGAGCTGCTAAACTTGCTGACCGAAAGGTTGAAGGTTTGAATCCGGGGAGTGAGGTGAGGTTCTGCTGTTAGCCCCAGCTTCTCCCAACCTAGCAGTTCAAAAACATGCAAATGTGAGTAGATTAATAGGTATTGCTTTGGTGGGAAAGTAATGGTGCTCCATGCAGTCATGCCTATGGCCATATGACCTTGGAGGCATCTACAGACAACACCGGCTCTTCGGCTTAGAAATGGAGATGAGCACCAGCCCCAGAGTCTGGCATGAGCAGACTTATTGTCAAGGGGAAACCTTCACCTTCACAGGAGAAGCCCCAGGGGCCATCCAATCCAACCCCTTTATTCTGCCTTCATGCAGTAAAAGCACAAACAAAGCACCCCCAAGAGATGGCCACCCAGTCTTTGCAATAATAATAATAATAATAATAATAACAACAACAACAACAACCCCAGAGGCCAATGTTTTTATGGCATTTAATTTTGCCTTGTAAACTGCCCCAAGTCGCCGCAAGGCTGAGAGGGCCAGTATACAAATATCTCTCTCTCTCGGCATTACTTCGCGAACGAAGATTCAGGAAGGACTCATCCCACGCTTTTTACAAGCGCGTTGATGACTAAAAAGGCCAATCTGAGATAGGCAAGTTCGGTTGCAGAAAGCGCAGCAGAAAGTCTCCTTGGGTGATGTTTTTTCCAAATTGCGGTTCTTTCTGCGTTGTCGTTTCTCTTCGAGACCCATTCGGCGTGTCTTCTCGAAAGAGGCCGCAGCATTGTGGATAGTGCTTCTCCATGCCTCCCGATGTGAGGCCAGGGTGGACCATTGTTGGTGATCAATCTGGCCAAGCCTGAGATGTTGTTTCAGGGAGTCCTTATATCTCTTTTGGGGGGCGCCTCTCTTGCGCTGACCTGTGGCGAGTTCACCGTAGAGTAGTATCTTTGGGAGGCGGTGGTCCTCCATCCTAGAGACGTGTCCTGCCCAGCGCAGCTGTGTTCTCAATAGCATGGCCTCAATGCTGGTGATCCCTGCTTGCTCAAGGACAGCAACATTCGTCACATAGTCGGTCCAGTGTATATTTAGGATTGTGCGAAGACAGCGCTGATGAAAGCGCTCGAGGAGTCGTAGGTGTTGGCGATAGGTGACCTATGTTTCAGACCCATAGAGGAGAATGGACAGTATGATAGCTCTGTACACACTGATTTTGGTGCTTTGTCTCAGGTGCTTGTTGCTCCAGACTCTTTTGTGAAGCCTTCCGAATGCACTATATGCCTTTGATAATCTGTGATCTATCTCTTTGTCAATCTTGGCGTCTGAAGAGATGATGCTTCCCAGGTAGGTGAATTGCTGAACGGACTTAAGCACAGATGTGCCTATGCTGACGTGCGGATGGTGGTGTTCTTCTTCCTGTGGTGCGGGCTGGTAGAGGACTTCTGTTTTCTTCAGGCTGACTTCCAGCCCAAACAGCTCTGCAGCTGTTGCAAAGCAGGATGTGAGGCGCTGCAGGGCTGCTTCTGAATGGGCGACAAGGGCAGCATCGTCAGCAAAATATAGTAAATACAAATATAGTAAATACAAATATAGTAAATAAAATAATAATAACCATTCCACCCTTCTTCTTTCTGCAATTCAGGAATTTTCCTGCCATTTAGGAAAAGCACAAAGCAGCCAAAGAGGCGGCCACTCAGCCTTTGCAGCAGCAATAATGTTATCGAACAGAATTTGGGGGTCTTGCCATGAAGACAGGCCAGCTAGACCCACCAAAGAGGATACATATTAACCCTGGTGAGAAAGGAAGCCCAATCCCAATTTTCCCTAGAATTTCCCAATAAAAAGCTCAGCAAGTTGAAGGAGTACCACTGAGGTGTTTATTCAGACCAGCTGGAAAGGATGACAGACGCAATTATTCGTCAATGCTGACATAAAGGTTACATTGGGAAAACATGCCAATTTATAAGGTTACAGATTCAAATTTCCCACTTCCCGCCCCCAGACCAGCTTCGCGTTGATAGGATGGAATCTTGCTGGCTGGCTGCATCTTAGCCATTGGGGGTTCAGTCTGCTTCCGGTTTCCAGCCAATGAGGGCAAAGAGGCGGGTGATGAGTAGAACAATGAAGGCAGAAAAACATTTTGATGGGATTAAATATGTAGATCAAGTGGCCACGTTTTCAGCAAGAACCCTCCTGTTCTCAGGCTGAGCTATTCTATTGTCTTTTGGTTCATGATCAAATGTCCTCATATGTGTTTTTCTCTGTTTGATAGACACAGATTAATATATTGCTGCAGGGTCTCAGTTCTTTGGATGGTAAACAAATGAAGAAGCTGTAGCCATGTACCAGTTTCTGAGGCTGACAGAAGTGTCCGTTTATGAAAAATAGAAATAGTTTTGCCTATTAATCAATGACACAAAGGCAGGCTAAACTCAGAAGCCTTTGTCTATTGATTAGCAGAAACCAGTTTTTGGCCCAAGGGGAAGAGGCCCCTTGGAAAGAGCTGGCTCCTGCTACTGTCATGCAAATGAGGCTAGTGGAGGGGTGATTGAATCACAAGCTTGCAGCTGGCAAGCCTCACCCAAGGTAGCTGCCTAAAGGTAAACAGAGGCACTTTCATATTTTTAAAATTACATACATGGGGAAAACATGAGGGAAGATACATTGGGGTTTATGGGGAAAATATACCATCCTGATCACCCCTGCCTACCCACCAGAAAAATACAGTTTATTAGATTCATAAAAGATAGCCCAAGGGGTCCTGAAAAGAAAGGAAAAAGTCTTTGGGAATTCATGTGGGTGATAAACCATGAGGCCCCTCGCAGGGGATAAGTGTCCTGACTCCATGCGGTGGAAAAAGAGGGAAAACTTTGCAAGGTTCATAAAAAGTCTTTGGGAGTGAGCAAAAGTCCATAAGAGTAATGCAAAAGGAAAATAACTGGGTGATTCATAAAGTGTGGGTTACAGGGGCATTGGCATGTGAGACTATGAGGCCATGGGAAGAGCCTTAGGTTGCCACGTGGGGAGAGATAGGGAATTATGGGATCACTTCCAGCCTGGTGTTCTTGGGAAAACTATGAATCCCTTGGTTTTAAACTATCTTCTACAGCAGTGTTTCCCAACCAGTGTGCCGTGAGCAATCATCAGGTGTGCCACGGGAAAATGGAACCTCCCGGGGGGGGGGGGGGAGTCTAGTGTGTTGAAGTATAAAAACCCTAAGAAACCTACCTTGATCAAGGCACAAAATTACAAGCACCCCCCTCCCCACCCGTTGTCTACTTGGTCTCTCCCTCTCCATTCATTGGAAAGGCCCGCCTCCCTTTCCCCAAGTAGAGACCTCCTCTTGCCTCCTGGGGGTTCTGTGTGGGAAGTTTGGCCCAGTTCTATCATTGGTGGGGTTCAGAATGCTCTTTGATTGTAGGGGAACTATAAATCCCAGCAACCACAACTCCCAAATGTCAAGGTCTATTTCCCCTGAACTCATCTGCGTTCATATTTGGGCATATTGAGTATTCATGCCAAGTTTGGTCCTGATCCAACATTGTTTCAGTCCACAGTGCTCTCTGGATATAGGTGAACGACAACTCCAAAACTCAAGGTCAATGCCCACCAAATTCTTATAGCATTTTCTCTTAGTTATGGGAGTTCTGTGTGGGAAGTTTGTGTTTTTCTGCCATTCCTGTCAGGATATCTATGTTGAGTTCACTCAGGTTTCACACTGAGTGTATAAATACATTTAAAAACATATTAACTATATGTATTACTGTGTTAGAGTGTCATTTTGGTTGGTGGTGTGCCCCAGGATTTTGCAATTGTAAAAAGTGTGCCGCGGCTCAAAAAAGGTTGGGAAACACTGTTCTACAGAGCCCAAAAAAAGGGGAGGTCACCTCCAATATCAATAACAACAGCAACAACAAGAGGAGGAGAGGAGGACAGTTCGAGAACCACTGCCTTAAAGCCCACTAGTGCATGCCCAAGCAGGAAACCCATTCTGTATAATGTACATAAAGGACTGTGACATGGTGTGTGCCTCCTATCCGAAAATAAAAGCAGGATCTTAGAAGCTGATAAAGACAACGATAAAACTGGCAGATTCTACGACTGAAGCTGCAGAATCCACCAGGAAGAAAACAAGAAGTTGACATCTGAGGCCAAGATTGATCACAGGCATTTCCCCCCAACATTTTAGCTACTAAATGTATCCGTTAAAAAAGGCAACCAATTTCTCAAAAAAGAGACCAGCGTTTGTCATTAAAACTGTCCATGCTAACGTAAAGCCACGTACTCCAACAATGCAAGGAAGTGTGCCTTCTTTTAGCTCTTCCACCGTAGAACAACCCGTTCACATTCCATAGACCAGCTGTAACAGAAAAGAGACTCCACTGTATACTCTTTATTATGTCATTCCTTAGGAAATGTAGCTATTGTTACCACCTCTAGATTCTTCTTTGAAAGGTACGTCTTGGGAGTAGTTACTTCAAAAAGGAAAGAAGGAAGAATGGATAGATGCCAGCCTGTCAATGAGTGGAAGATTGTCCACAGGGAAGGCCTCTCAACAAAGATACATTGTACCAGGCATGGGCAAACTTCACCTTCTTCACTCCTTATTTATAATCACAACCATCCCATGACCATTTGGACACCTGGAGGGCCAAAGTTGACCCATGCCTACATTATACTGATGCAGACTGAGAATTTCCCTATACCTCACTCAAAACATTCAGAGCCATGGTTTATTCCTAAACATAAGAATAATTCCAAGCAGATTCCTCCAATGCTGAAGAACCTCTATACACATTACTTGGCCCCTTCCACCCAGCTGTATAAAATCCACATTGAACTGGATTATCTAGGAGTGTGGATCGGATCACCCAGTTCAAAGCAGTTATTGTGGATTATCTGCCTTGATATTCTGGGTTATATGGCTGTGTGGAAGGGCCCTTTGTGTAGAAGAGCATGAATAATACTAGAGCATATTAACTATATGTATTACAGTGTTAGAGTGTCATTTTGTGTCATTTTGGTTGGTGGTGTGCCCCAGGATTTTGCAAATGTAAAAAGTGTGTCGCGGCTCAAAAAAGGTTGGGAAACACTGTACTAGAGGACACAAATACTGAAACCCTCCCCACAGCTCCGGATTCTTTAAGGCAGTGTTTTTCAACCTTTTTTGAGCTGCGGCACATTTTTTACATTTACAAAATCCTGGGGCACACCACCAAACAAAATGACACAAAATGACACTCTAACACAGTAATACATATAGTTAATATGTTTTTAAATGTATTTATACACTCAGTGTGAAACCTGGACCTGTTTCGATGAACACAACATAGATATCCTGGCAGGAATGGCAGAAAGACACAAACTTCCCACACAGAACTCCCATAACCAAGATGAAAAACTATAAGAGTTTGGTGAGCATTGACCTTGGGTTTTTGAGTTGTAGTTCACCTATATCCAGAGAGCACTGTGGACTCAAACAATGTTGGATCAGGACCAAACTTGGCATGAATACTCAATATGCCCAAATGTGAACAGAGATGGAGTTTGAGGAAAATAGACCTTGACATTAGGGAGTTACAGTTTCTGGGATTTATAGTTAACACACAATCAAAGAGCATCCTGAACTCTTGCAACAATGGAATTGAACCAAACTTGGCATATTGAACTCTCATTATCAACAGAAAGTACTGAAAGGGTTTGCTTGGGAATTGACCTTGAGTTTGGAAGTTGTAGTTCACCTACACCCAGAGAGCACTGTGGACTCAAACAATGTTATGTTATGTTGTTGTTTGTTTTCTATCCAGAATCACAATGTTGGAAGGAGGCTCACCACTTTAAGGTCCCTAAAACAGGCATGGGAGAACTTCAGCCCTCTGGGTCCTTTGGACTTCAACTCCCACCATGGTGGGAGTTGGAGTCCAAAACACCTGGAAGGTCCAAGTTTGCCCATGATAGCTTTCAACAGAGACCTATTCCTCCCCCTTCCCCTTCACGCCCTTTCTTCCCCCTCCTGCCGAACACTTACTTTTTCTTCTACACTGCCACTTCTGCCGCCATTTTGATCCGAGGGGGCAGCATGAGTGTGTTCAGGAGGGGGGGAGGGGGGAGGGAGGAAGACGTGACCCGTGCAGGTGCTACTGCGCAGACTCGCCTCAGAGCAAAGCAAGGCAAAGCGAGCAGGGCAAGGCTGGGAAGAAGGGAGCCCGAGTGGAGAAGAAAAGGTGTTCGGCAGGAGGGGGAAGAAAGGGTATTGGAGGTTCTAATTTCCCATAGCACACTAGTGTGCCACGGCACACTGGTTGGGAAACACTGCTTTAGGGCACTAAAGCTTCTTTCGCTGGAGACTCAGGACCTTTTTGAAGGTGATTCCCAGAAGACCCCCTCTGCATCCAAGTTGGTTTGGCCTGCAGCAGGGAGTTCCAACGTTCCTGCATGCTCTATATGGTATAGCATCATTAAGGACAAAGGCTGGGACTACGACTCAGAAGACCTCTAGCCATTTATTTCCTTCTATCCCCATGCCCCACTTGACCTGAAACTTTGTAGCATAACCTTAATGAATAACCCTTCAGTTCACAACATTTCTTCCCTTCCGCAAAGATACAAAGTGTCCCATTTTGGCTCCTACTCACAGATCCTGATAAAATACACCTTTCCGGGCTGCGGAACACTGCTGGCCTGCACAGGGTGCTTTTCCGGCGTCCCGGGGAAGCTGAAACTGCGCTCCTTAAAACCACGGATATGGAGTCCTCCAAAAAGGTGCCATTTTCCCCCAGCATCCACGAGAACATAAGTTTAACCGATTGACTCCGTTCCAATTCCATATTTTTCTTTGACTCTTTCTAAGACTTTCTGCCATCTTATTTTCTTCCTTTGAATTTCTCTGCCTTTGCTATAACCTTCTGATTTTAAAAGAATATTTTTCCGAAGAACCAGCTGATTGCCAAAACTTCTCGGTTCCACATTCCATCTGTTTCCGCTACTAACTAACTAACTAACTAACTAACTAATTTTATTATTTATGAGTCGCCCTCCACAAATGTGCTCCGGGCGACTTACACAGCTAGGCATCTACAATACTAAAATATTAAAATTTTAAAATATTAAAATGTTAAAATATGGGAATAGACAGGTCACTGATTGTTCCAGGTCACTGATTGTCACTTATGCATATGCTCTTCCAACGGTCTCTTCCAATTACCGCCCAGTTTCGAACCTGTCGTTTCTGGGCAAGGTAATTGAGAGGGCAGCAGGAGGGGCCTCGAAGTTTCGCTCCCCCCCCCCTCAGGCTGGGAATATTGGCATAATTATTTCCATTCAACACAACAGCTGGTTTTCCCAGCTTCGGACCCCAAGGAATCCCAGCAATATGGAAAGATCTTTTATTATGATCCATGCCCCTCCTGACTGGTGAAAGCCAGCCTGGAGGGGTTGCGAGACCCTCTGTTGAATATAATCAATACTTCCCTGGAGCAGGGAGTATTTCCAGAGGGTTTAAAAGAGGCAGTGGTCTCTCCATTGCTGAAGAAGCCGGGATTAGATCCAACGGTCCCTTCCAATTACCGCCCAGTTTCGAACCTGTCGTTTCTGGGCAAGGTAATTGAGAGGGCAGCAATGGAGCAGTTGCAGTCTTGTCTAGATGACGCAACTTGGCTAACCCTAGACCTCTTCCAGTCCGGCTTCTGTTCTGAGCATGGGACGGAGATGGTGCTAGTCTCCATCTCGGATGAGCTGCATTGCCAGCTGGATCAAGGCGGATCGGCGCTGCTCGTGTTATTGGACCTCACTGCAGCGTTTGATACTGTCGATTACGATCTATTGACCCACCGCCTGGCCGGGGCCAGGGTGAGGGGGGCAGCCCTTAATTGGGTGTCCTCCTTCCTCCGGAACCGATTGCAGCGAGTGAGGAGGGGCGAGATTGTCTCCGAGGGTTCTCCACTTCAGTGCGGGGTCCCTCAGTGGGCAATTCTCTCCCCTCTGTTATTTAACATGTACATGCGACCACTTGCCCAGCTGGTGTGTAGTTTTGGGCTTGGGTGCCATCAGTATGCTGATGACACCCAGCTCATCCTGAGGATGGATGGCCGGCCCGAATCCATACCCGATAATTTCCATCGCTGCCTTGAGGCCGTTACTGGATGACTGCGAGCCAGTAGGTTGAGGGTGAATCCAGCTAAGACGGAGATCCTGTGGCTTGGTCGCCCGGGCGGTGGGGATGTTCAGCTTCCGACCCTGGACGGCGTGACACTACGTCCGTCGTCATCCGTTAAGAGCCTCGGGGTAACCCTGGACCCTCTGCTGTCGATGGAGGCCCATGTCTCCACCGTCAGCAGAGTGGCGTTTTCCACCTTCGCCCGTCGCGACCTGGCCACAGTGGTCCAAGCCACGGTCATCTTGAGGCTAGACGACTGTAACGCTCTGTACATTGGCCTTCCTCTGTCGGTGATCTGGAAAGTCAAGCTGGTGCAGAACGCTGCAGCCCGACTCCTTGCGGGGACCTCGGTGAGCTGTCACATCACGCCAATCCTGCGTGAACTGCACTGGCTACCCGTAAAATGCCAGATCACCTTCAAAGTGTTAGTCTTGAATTTTTAAGGCCTTACATGGTCTGGGGCCAGTGTACCTGCGGGACCACCTCATCCCGCATTATCCCACCAGATCTCTGCGTTCTGAAGAACATAACCTCCTGGTTGTTCCTAGTCCAAAGACTTTTCGCCTGACTGTAACCCGTCGCCGGGTTTTTTCGATCATGGCTCCAACACTTTGGAACTCATTGCCCGCCAATGTTTGTGCTATTCAGAACATCCTCCCATTTAGGAAAGCCTACAAGACTCTGTTGTTTCAGCAGGCTTTTGGGGTTGGATGAAATGGAGTCTCCCTCTGCATACCGCCATCTTGTATTATCTTCTGTTGTTGCAGTGCTTAATGTGCGACCTAGTGTGCCTTTTTATCTGTGGTTTTATTGTGGTTTTAACTTTTGCTGTATTGGCTGTTTTTATAACATGTTGTGAGTCGCCCAGAGCCATTGAGAAGGGCGACAGACAAATACGAATAAATAAATAAATAAATAAATAATCTATTTTCCCAAGACTTCCCTGTAAAGATCCGCATCTTTCCTTTGTCAACAGGAAGGGACAGATTTGGCCAGTTCCCCATTTCCCATAGGAAACAAAAGACTTTCTTAGCCCGAAAGGCTGAGAGCATGGGATCTTAATTTACATAAGGACTAATTTAATCAAGACACTTCCAGACACATTGTTTTCCCCCAAATTCCTGCCTCCCACTTCCCATTCTCCAGAACAGAGGCGGCGCTGTTTCGCCATTGGCTCACCTTCAGCCGGTCTCAACGTTCCATCCAATCAGCATGGAGCCGGCTGGCGTGCAGGGGCGGGAAATTTGAATTTTGACAGCTCTGTATAACTATAAATATGGCATGTATTTTTAATGTAACCTTATGACTGCTTTGCAGCAAGGATATTGCGGTTGTTATCCTCTACAGCTGATGAGAAATAAAGACCTCAGTGGCATCTTCTTCCGGACTTCTTTGGTGAGATTATTTGGGCAAGGGATTGTTATTTCTAACTCACCAGAGTCTCTTTAAAATCCTCGCTTTAGGGGTACTTCTGGGCCTCTGCCCCCTCCGGGCCAGGCTACTTCCAAATTGCTCGAAAACATTTTCACACAGCTGTACAAAATCCACGTTGAACTGGATTATATGACAGTGTGGACTCAGATATTGTGGATTATGTGCCTTGATACTCTGGATGATATGACTGTGTGGAAGGGCCCTGCATGTGTGTCACACTCATGGGGTTGCCTGCTCTTGGGAATGGCTATGGTCTCCGAGAGCATGCCATGGGAGGAAGGAGGGCGAGTCTTGCAAATCCTGCCACTTGCATACCTTCTTCTGAGTCACCAATGGGCCAGCAGGTGTGTGGGACTCACAGGAGGGGCTGGAAATAGACTCACTGACAGGCAAACACCTGCAGGGCTCATTGAGGTTGAAGCTCCAGGAACCCCCTGCGGTCAAGCTGATTTGACCTGCAGCTGGGAGTTCCACAGTTCCTGGATGCCCCATTGGGCCAGCATAGCTGGGAGTGTGGTTGCAGCAGCAGTTTCAACAAACACTTTTACTTTGCTTTCTTCCCCAAGCCCTAACATTGTAACAAATCCCCCAATAAAGAATCATTAGATTGCAACTTTTCCCTCTCCATAGTGATAAATTGTGTCATTTACTGTCTCCAACTTGCTCCAAGCATGAACCTTTTCTTTCCTGGGCCACAGATCACTGCCGGCTCACCCGGGATGCTCTTACAGCGTCCCCGGGAGGCAAAAACTGCATTCCCTGAACCACGGATACGGAAACCCATTGGGCCCTCGTATCCACGAGTCAACGAATCGTCTCCATTTTGATGTCATATTTTCCTAGATTAATTATAACACTAACTGCTATCTCACTTTTGCTCTTTGGGCCCCTATACCCGGGAATAACCTTTTTTTTATCATAAAGCAATACGTTTAAAGGGAAACCAGCTGATTGTCATCCATGGCTCCTCACTGCATCAACCAATCCTGCCACAGTCTTGTGGATGTCCAGAAGTCCGTGACCTGGGGAGCCTGCTGTGATCAGCCCTTAGGACCCCTGGGAAGCAAGCAGGCCACTCTGGACCCATGGCCAGGTGGGATTTGTAGTTTTCCTCTTCTATATGGATGGACCCCAACTCCCCGCACTTGCAGCAACCCCCAATGTGAATCACATGAATTCACTTATTCATTCCCCCTTCAACGCTTATGGACTTTCTCAAACTTTTATAAACTTTTATGAACTATTGCCCACTTTTAAAGGACTTTTAGGAACTTTTTGGGGAACTTTTCCTTTTCAAACCCCACGGACTTTTCTCATGATTTCTGGCTCCTAATGAACTCTGGTGGGTGGGATGGGTTGAGCTCCTATTTCCTTTCTATATGAATGTATTCCCTATATGTTTCCCCCTTGCCTATGTCCCGATATGAAATATGAAATGCCACCTTTTGGTGACCCCAGCATACCAAAAGGCTCAGGAACTTCCTGGGCCAGTTATCCCAAAAACAAAGGACTTAAACAGTGTTTGCATGGACAATAACAAAGGGCACTTCCTCAATCTTCGGAGCTCAGCCAATTGAAGAAAAATGCCCTTTGGGTGCACGCTATCAGATCCCGGAGCTTGACCATCTGAGAAGACGTGCCACATGATAATTTGGTCATTTATAATGAAGGGAGGCTTCCTGCCTTCGGAAAGCTCTGGATGTCCCCATCTGACTCACTCATTGTTTTCATTCCCCCTGGCCGAAACCAATGGCAGATACCATCAATGGACCCATATATGCAACTGTTTTTAATCTGTTGTTGTAATTGATGTGTTGTTGTTTTTGTCCTTATATATGCGGCATCAAATTGTTGCCTTCTGTCAGCCAGCCTTCGGGGGTAGAGAAGGGCGGATTTTAAATGAAATAAATAAATAAATAGGCTAAATGATTATCGGAGTCTGGCATCTATGCCAGACCAAAAAATGTTTATTTCCTCACTCAGAACAATACTTGAGGACCCTTCCGGGTAATCGCTGGCACTTGGACAAATATTTGAGTCACTTAATCCACTCATCTGTTCCTCCGGCTCATTGTTTCCCGCTTGGACCGCCTCCTTTGCTTTCATTGGCTGAGAGCTCAAAGCAACGCTGGCCTCCAACCAATCAGCGGGAGCCGGCTGAGGGGCAAGGGGCGGGATATTTGAACTTTCACAGCTCTGTATTTCTATAAAAATGCAATATTTTGTATTGTGCAGTATGTCTGCTTTGGCAAACTATTGCAGCTAACACAAACACGAAGTGGGCTATGGGCAACACTAAGAACAATGTTCTAGTCAGAAAGAGGTATCCAATGGACAGTAACACATCAACAAGGCATCAATAAACAGATATAAATAATATATTGATGTACAAACTGGCTGTGGTATCCACATACACAGACTTCTAATCAGCAAAATAGCATCACATCAGCAGCATCACATCAGCAGCGTCACATAAGCAGCGTCACACAAGCAGCGTCACACAAGCAACATTACATAGATTCATAGCACAGCATCGCATATTCTTATCAAATACAACACATCATAGGGAAAAAGCCAAATAGGTAAATTCAGTGCATGTATTACAACAATGACAATATGATGAAATATACAGTACATACATATATGTACAATGGTATATATTATGGCATAAATACAGCCACAAACCGGTCAAATTTTCTTATCTGGGAAGGTCCTGTATGGATGGTATGGAGGTCCAAGGGTTGCGCCGAAACCACGCTCGGAAAAGAGGGCCAAAGGGGGTGGAACGATGCCCAAAAGAAAATATTATGGTCAATGCAAGACGCACCGTGTTGCGTGTCCTCTATGTGGAACTACGAGTCCCAGGGGGCTATGCGGGGAAGCAAATGTACTGAGTCCCAGCCGATGGCGAAATTACCAACGGTAATATAAAGATTTGTATATGCCCCAAAGGCAGCTCAGAAGCAAAACATGAGGTGTTCCAACAAAAGCACCCAGGGAGAGGGGAAGAAGAACGTGTCAAACAAAAATTATGTTTTTAAATATCCAAACGGCGCTAGGATGCGCGTCCTCTTCCGGAACTACAAGTCCCAGAGGGCTTAGCAGGGAAGCAAATGTACTGTATCACAGCGAAATGTGTCCAATACAACAGCCAGCATAGTGATCTTTTTTGCGGTGTACTAATCCTGTTGTGTTTCTAATAATAATAATAATATTTATTCATGCCCCGCTTTATCTCCTCCAAAGGGTTTTCAGAGCGGCTTAACATAAAAGCACCAGCCTACAATTTAAAATATACGATTATTATTATTATTATTATTATTATTATGTTTATTTTATCTCTCCTGCAGGAGACTCAAGGCAGCTTCACATAAAAGAGTCACATAAAATTTAAATTACCGGTATTATTACAATATTACAATCTATATATATATATTTTGAACGGTCGTGCAACAGGGCACATAGACAACGAAACTATGAGTCGCAGAAGCACCAAACTCGGCAACACAATGAACCATACCACGAGGTACCTACAGGGCCAAAAAAACTGCCCTAGGTACCTCGCAACACCCCTAAACACAACCCCCAAAAATGGGGCAACGGAACCTGGCATCCCGGCCTCTTCGCTGCGCCGCGCTTAAAACGTTCGCGCATGGCAGCCAACACTTACCCTCGCCTCCTCCTCCTCAGGAACAGCGGTGGGGGTGCCGGGGATGGAGGGAGGGAGGGGTCCGGGCATGGAGGAGGAGGCGCCTCCCTTCCTCCTCCTTAGACCCTCCTCCTCTGTCCCGCCTCTCCCCCGGCGCTCCGATCGGAAATGGGGCGCCAGGGGGAGGGAGGGAAGGAGGAGGAGGGGTTAAAGAGGAGGAAGGGAGGCGCCTCCCTTCCTCCTCCTTAGACCCTCCCTCCTACATCCCGCCTCTCCCCCTGGCGCTCCCCGGGAACGGGGCACCGGGGGGGAGGGAGGGAAGGAGGAGGAGGGGCTAAAGAGGGGGAAGGGAGGTGCCTCCCTTCTTTCTCCTTAGCCCCTCCTCCGTCCCGCCTCTCCCCCCCGGTGCTCTGATCGGAAACGGGGCGCCAGTGGGGGGGGGAGGGAGGGAAGGAGGAGGAGGGGCTAAAGAGGAGGAAGGGAGGCGCCTCCCTTTAGGCCCTCCTAAGTGATAGAGAGAGACAGAGAGAGACAGAGAGAGACAGAGAGAGAGTGATAGAGAGAGAGAGAGTGATAGAGAGAGATAGAGAGAGAGACAGAGACAGAGAGAGAATGATAGAGAGAGTGATAGAGAGAGATAGTGAGAGAGTGATAGAGAGAGTGATAGAGAGAGAGATAGAGAGAGAGATAGAGAGAGAGAGAGATAGAGAGAGAGATAGAGAGAGACACACAGAGAGAGAGACACACATAGAGAGACACAGATAGACAGAGAGAGAGAGATAGAGATAGAGAGACAGAGAGAGGGGGGAGGAAGGGAGAGAGAGAGAGAGAGACATGGCACAGCAACGCGTATAGCTAGCTATTATTATATTTCTCTATACCGCAATTTATCTCCCCCAAGGGGACTCAAATCAGCTTAACATAAAAGCATCACAAACTATTATCATTATCATCATCATCATCATCATCATCATCATTATTATTATGTATACCCCACTTTATCTCCCCTGAAGGGGACTCAAAGTGGCTTAACATACTTCATCACACTAGAGAAAAAAACTCCACTTAAAAGCCGGTTTCTGCCTCCTGCAGAATTCTGGGGTTTGTAGTTTAGGGAGGAGCCTTTAACAGCCTCACTAAACTACAAAACCTAGAATTCTGTAGGAGGCAGAAATGAGGCCATATACAATTATTATTATTGTTGTTGTTGTTGTTGTTATTTTACTGACACAAAAACACAGTATGTCACAGCAAACCAGATATATATGCTGGATCACAAAATCACAAGTCGAACACTTTCCAAGCGTCTAGAACTGTGCAATGTATTTTTGAATTATGCACGCAGATCCAAGTCAGGTGGCCTTTTGCAGTTGACAGATTGTGATTTTGTCAATGTTTATTGTTTCCAAATGCCAGCTGAGATCTTTTGGCATGGCACCCAGTGTGCCGCCGATAACCACTGGGACCACCTGTACTGGTTTATGCCAGAGCCTTTGCAGTTCGATTTTGAGGTTTTGATAACGGCTGAGTTTTCCCTGTTGTTTTTCCTTCATGCGACTGTCCCCTGGTATGGCGACATCAATAATCCGAACTTTTTCTTTTCTACAATCGTGATGTCTGGTGTATTGTATTCCAAAACTTCGTCAGTCTGGATTCGAAATTCCCACAATATTTTTGTGTGTTCATTTTCCACTGTTATTGTTGTTGTTGTTGTTGTTATGACCACCGTGCTTTATCTCCCCCACAGGGGACTCAAAGTGGCTTAACATAAAAGCAACACATACAATTTTAATAATAATAAAAATAATAATAAAAATAACGGTGTGAGGGACCGGCTTCAAAAGTTCAAAGACCCCTGATCTAGAATGACACATCTTCTTTACTCCCCATTTTTTATCATGACCATTACATTGTGCACCAATTGGCACATTATCTATATCAGTCATGGGCCAACTTCGGCTCTCCAGATGTTCCTAATTGTGGGAGTCGAAGTCCAAAACACCTGGAGAGCCAAAGTTGGCCCATGCCCGATCTATTTGCTGCATAGAAGCATAGGTTTCCATGCTTCTATTACTGCAAGTCAGAAAATGGTCACAATGGAGCAGGAGGCGGACAGGACTCTTTTGCAACTGCAGTTTTCTTGGGCTGGTCTTGTGTAGCTGTTGCAAGAAGGCCAGCTGTCTGTCCCTCTGGCAGGTCATGAGAAAAAAGGCACGGGCCAGTGTCCCGGTGCAGGAAACAGACCGTTCAGACCGTTTGGGAGGCAAGAGGGGCTGGGACTGGGCTGTATGCGCTGGTGGTGCCACATCCTTCAAGATGAGCACATGAGATAGCTGGCTGCAGGAAGCAGCTGTCAGGGTGTCCCAACAACGGACGCTGGGAAAATTGGCCACCAGCTGCTCACATTTGCTCAGCACTCTCCCTCCCCGCCCCCCAAACTCCCCCTTCTTCTTCTTCTTTCTTCTTCTCTGTTCGGCTCTGTTTTACCAAGGAAGAGGGATTTTGTAGAAAATTCCAATTACATTGCTGCCTCTTTGTCCTTTTCTTGATGGGTCCCCGTATGTGTTAACTATGGATAGCACACACACACACACACACACTAATTACAGCACAACTTCCGATCCCAGGCAAACTCATCCGGGCCTTGAGAAGCAGGCATGTGCATCTGATGCTGTGAATCACCTCCCTGGCGCCAGCAATCTGCAAACGCCAAGCATGTCACATCCTGCCCCTTTTGACACCTTGTGCTTTTTTTGCTGCTTTGAAGAGTCACATTCGGGCTCCGGCAGCAAAGAAGAATCCCATCCTTAAGGAACAGGGTGCTTCAGGTCCCTTCCACACAGCTGCATCAAATTCATATTGAACTAGATTATGTGGTAGTGTGGACTCAGATAGCCCAGTTCAAAGCAGATATTGTGGATTATCTGCCTTCATATTCTGGGTTATTTGGCTGTGTGGAAGGGGCCTGGGTCAGTCCCAGAGGTGCTCAAGATACCCCTACCGCCCCCCCCCCCATCTCTCTCTTTGGCTCTTCTGCAGCCCTAGAAAGACACACACACACCCCCATTCGCAAGACCAGTCACTGTCATTGCAATGGTGTAGTAATGGTGAGGCTGCAGACCATATTTTAGTTTTCGTGGACCACTGGTGGTCCATGGACCACAGGTTCGGAACCACTGATCTACACTGTAGAATGAATGCAGCTTGTCACCACTTGAACAGCTATGGCTAAATAGTATAGAACAAGCACATGCAAACTTCGGACCTTCGGATGTTTTGGACTCCAACTCCCATAATAAGCCTACATTGTTCAGAGTGCCAGCATTTTCAGGATACAGTTAAGTAGTATTAATATGTGATCCAAAAGCTTCATGGGGAAAGAAATATTGTATGGATTGGGGATCCATGGTTTTATTTTGTCAAACGATTCTACTGTTCCATTACACACATTCTCTGAGGTGGTGCGCACCATTTACACTTACAGAGGAGAACCATGACTTGGAACTCACTGCCTAGCCACGTTCGGGCGATCCACGAACTTGGCCCTTTTCGAAGGGCCTGCAAGACTGCCCTCTTCAGACTAGCGTTTGGCTAGCCTGAATGTAGATGCATATCACCGTCCGAGTTAAGATCTGTAATTTACTGGCTACTGGCTACGTATTGTGCGTTTTACTGAATTTTACTGTATGTTTTATTGTGTATTTTATTGCTATTGTGATCCGCCCCGAGCCTGCAGGGAGGAGCGGAATATAAAACCGAATAATAAATAAATAAATAAATATCAATTCCAAATATCTGCCACTGAGAGTGGCGTGTGACAAAGGAGGAATTAAACAAAATGCAAACTTGTAGTTTGTGTAGCACCAATCTGATAAATGGATGCCTTTTCCCAGGTGATGCTCTCATCATACTTTACCATTAGCTAGAATGGCAGTGCCCCCGGTGGCGCAATGGGTCAAGCCCTTGTGCCAGCAGGACTGAAGACCGACAGGTCAGCAGTTTGAATGCAGGGAGAGTGTGGATTAGCTCCCTCTGTCAGCTCCAGGTCCCCATGCAGGGACATGAGAGAAGCCTCCCACAAGGCTGGTGAAACATCAAACATCCGGGCAGCCTCTGGGCAATGTCCTTGCAGACGGCTAATGATCTCACACCAGAAGCAACTTACAGTTTCTTAAGTTGTGCCTGACATAAACAAAAAAGAGAAGAAGCTAGAATGGCTAATGCTGGTCATTGCAATTCTGCAGCCTGCTCTTAACCTCCCTGTTTCCAATATGGAGATAAGCAAGGTGCATTGGTACCTGAGATAAAAGAGAAGATGCTGTTCCTTCCCTTTATGTCAGGCATGGGCCAACTCCGGCCCTCCAGGTGTTTCGGTAGGCTGTTAGGAATTGTGGGAGTTTAATTCCAAAACATCTGGTGGGCCCAAGTTGGCTCGTGCCTAGTACAGAATGATGGAAATTGTCTTTTTTTCACAAATAAATTTTTATTTTGTTTTCAATATTTTTAAAAAAAACTAAAATTAACAGTAAAGGGGGGGGGGGGCGAAAATGGGAAACAAAAGGAGGTATACTATATATTTTATGAAGCCATTGTTAGTTAAATGGTTCTATACACAAGTCTATTATATTGTTGAAGATATAGAGGAGGGGCTAATCCATTATACATATTCTTTAGTATAGGAAAAAAAGTAAGAGAGAGAGAGAGAGAAATCAAACTATGATATCTTCTCTAACAAAAATAGAAGATGATCTAGCCTTCAGGATCCATGTTGATTTCTTTTGTCTTCAGCCATATGACCCAGATTATCAAGGCAGATAACTCACAATACCTGCTTTGAACTGGGTTATCTGAGTCCAATGTGGAGGACTTGTGTTTTCCCACTCCATTGGTTGCTCAGATGCAAACTGCTGGCAGGCCTCTTTGCAACCTCACCTTGCCTTCCCTGACACATCTTTATATTCAAGTTGAGCTTCAATTTGACAGTTTTTCAAATAGGAGACAACTTCCAATAAAGGATTTGACCAGGAGAGAGCGTTAGACAGAATGCTGCAAAGCAGGGGCCATGAAATACACTGAAATATTCCATTAGAAGTAGAGGAATGGTTTTCTAAAAGGCTACGAACAATACAGAGCTTGATGGCTAAATATTTTGTCCTAGTTGTATAATACAGTTTTTATTATCTGGGTTGGTCTCCTGTTACTTGAGTTTTGTCTTCAAGATACCTAAACTCTCATAATCTCTCCCTCTGCTTCCTCACTTCCATTTACAAAGCAGGAGAGGAGATGATCTGTCTTCACCTAAAAGAGGCTTCCGCCCAAAATTTGACCCAGGAGACGGGCCAAAGGAGGGTCATTAAGGCCAAAGGAAACAAGAGAAGAGTACTCATTTAGCTTCAACTAGACATGTTCTGCTTTAGCTATGTAACTATGGCTATTGAAGGCAGGATGGGCAATGTTTATTTATTTATTTTATTTATTTATTTATTGGGCTTCTATGCCGCCACTCCCGGAGGGCTCGGGGCGGCTCACAAGCGGCGGGTAAAACGTGATAAAAACATAGCAACAGTTAAAACACGGCAGTTAAAATACAACATAACACAGTAAAAGCTAACACCATGTGCGTAAAATATAACACTACAGGTGACAGAGCGGGCTGTGCGCAGGCAAGACCTACTGGCCAAAAGCTAGCTGGAAAAGGTGGGTCTTGCACGCCCGTCTGAAGGGAAGCAAGTCCTGAATGGCGCGCGTTTCCGCAGGGAGGGCGTTCCACAACGTGGGCGCAATAACGGAGAACGCCCTCCTGCGGGTTGCAGTCAACCTCACGAGCTTCACAGAGGGGACATCCAAGAGATTGGTATCCTCCGACCGCAGTGATCTCATGGGACAATATGGGGAGAGATGGTCCCTCAAATACGCTGGCCCCAGGTCGTGTAAGGCCTTAAAGGTAAGAACCAACACTTTGAAGGTGATCCGGTGCTCAATTGGCAGCCAGTGCAGATCCCGCAAGGTAGGTGTTATATGACTACCAGCTGGTGTTCCAGACAGGAGTCGGGCGGCAGAATTCTGCACCAGCTTGAGCTTCCGGGTCACCGACAGAGGAAGGCCAACATAGAGCGCATTACAGTAGTCTAGTCTTGAGATGACCGTGGCTTGATCACCGTGGCCAGGTCGTCCGTGGGATAGATAGGGGGCCAGCCACCTCGCCTGTCTAAGATGGAAAAAAGCAGACTTGCTGACCATAGAGACCTGGGTCTCCATGGTCAGCTGGGAGTCCAAGTGGGCTCCCAGGCTCTTTACTAAAGGCGATGGGCATAGCGCCACACCGTCCAGGGTCGGAAGCTGGGCATCCCCACCACCCGGACGACCTATCCCACAATGTTGGGATCCACTTGCTATCCCTTATTTGGTGCTGCGGACAAAATAATGATGATGATGATGATGATGATGAAAGAAGACATTGGAGAAAGCCAAGAGCCAGCATTGAAAAAAGCCCATAAGGCTGAGATGCTGAAAGCCAAATAATCAGAAGTACGGAGCCCAACAGTTTGCAACATGAAAAGAGCAGTGGCCAAGCAAGCTACTCCATGGGCAGTATTTGATAGACATGTTGAGGCACCAAAATCATTCTCAAGCATTCAGGCTGATCTGATGTGCAGCAGGGAGTTCCACAGTTGCTCCATGACCACTTGTGCACAAATGAGATGGAGATTGTGACAAACCGCGACTGCCTGACTGTTTTCACTTCCCTTTGTTTGCCTTCTCACTGATTCTAACAATGTAACCCATCCCCCAGGAGAAAAACCAAAAAATCACAACATTGTTCCCTCCATAGCAATACATAGTGTCCTTTTGCATGCCTCCTAACCACAAGACATGAAATAAACCTTCCCGGGGACTGCGGAGCATTGCAGGCCCTTCCCGGGATGCCCTTAAGGCATCCCGGGTCCGCGGAAGCTATGTTAGAAAAAACTGCGGATACGGAAACCGCGGGATCTCAAGTAACCGCGAGACGTTAACGAGCAATTTACCTGGTTTCTCACAGTCTATACTGGATAATTGGAGTTTTCCCATGGCAGCAATTGGTTCCCAGGTGTCACAAACGCCGACTTAGAACTGCCCCTTTAACACACACACGGAGACGTAGCAAAGGCTAACTACTTTATTGAAGATAATAAACAGTCAAAAGGTATATAGTCCAATAAATTGCAAGTGTTCAAAGTATAAAGCAAATAGTCCAAGGTATGGTAGCAAATAGCTTGAAGCGTGGCAAGGCTCCGCAAACCAATGCGGATCAGGAAACAGGACAAGGTTTCGCAATCCAACTTCCAGCCTAGTATCGCTATCTTCCTGAGAAGCAGCCTCCCCCGAAGTTTCCCATCCGCTAGCCTCCATCTGCTGCTCGGCCAGCTCCTGGGAACCTCGGCCATTAGGGAATTCATAACTATCTCCGCTATCTGCTTCGCTGCCTCCCATCTCCACCTGGTCCGCTCCTTCCCCGGGAGAATGCTCCCATTCGAAATCCCAGGCTAAACTCTCTGCAGGTGGACTGAGCAAAGGCACGGCTGACCAATCTTGCTCTGGGCCTTCCAACTCATCCTCCGAGTCCCTTTCAGCCTGTGCGGGTCCCAATGCCAACGGGACCCCGGCAAGCGTCACCCTCCCCCGCGGCCCGGGCAGACCCATGGGTGCTACACCAGGCTATGGAACCTATGCCTTTTTCAAGTCTTTTCCTCTTGAGTATGGGACTGGCGGGACAGTGACCATTGGAGTCTCAGAGGATGGCTGCTGCCTGGGACAAGTAGTTCTCCAAGTACCGTGCGATCTACAGTTTTCCCAAGTACTAGAGGACCTTTTCCATAGCAAATACAGAGACCTTTTTCCCTGCCTTTATGAACTATGCTTCCAGGACCCATTTCCATCCAAAAATTCACTCACCAGAGCCTTCCTTTCCCCATCTCTGCCTCAAGAAGATGCCTGTATGGATCTCCAACCTAGACTCCTTTCCCCATATTTCCTGGACTTTTTTCTATGAATCTGCTGCATGAGATGAGCAAATAAAATGATGAATATAATTGAAAATTATATCCCTTCCCCCCCCCTAGAACCTCAATGTATTTTCCCCCGCATGCCCCTCCCTTTCCCCATGAAATATACCTTTAAAAAATAGCAAAGCCGCAACTGCTGACCAGACTGTATAATTTAAAATGCCAGAAATCTTTATGCATGAACAATAGGTGAAAATCTGTTCTTTCCTGGCTGTCCCAGGGCAAACAAACCGGTAATCACCTGGCTTATGGAAACCTGAATTCTGAGTTTCGTCTATCAGGGAATTCTATAGGCTACCTGACAACTTTGTCATTCATCACAAAGGGCTGTCTCCCGAGGCCCGAAAGCTGCTATGCAAACTATATCTCCTATAATGAAACACCCAAGTTTACCAAATGACAGATTCCAGACACTGTGATAAGACAATCAAGAAGCCATCTTATTGACAATAGGTGGCAGGATTGAGGACCACAGGGGATCTCTCTCGCCAGCCAGATCTTCATCAGCATAATCCAAAACTCATTAAGAAGTTCCGATCTCATTGTTTCAACATTCCTCCTGCTCCTCGCCTCCAATTGGCCAAAACAGCAAGGCGAGGAAATTCCCCCATTGGCCTGAACTGAGGCGGCGCAGGCTCCTGATTGGCTAAGGCGAGCCAGCCGGCGTTCCGCCTCCCAGCTGTCATAAAAGTTCCATCCAATCAGAACGCGGCACGGGAAGGGGCGGGCGGGAAATTTGAATCTGACAGTTCTGAAAATGTATAAAAATGCCTGTAAAATCCAAAATAAACATGTCAAGTTTTGCAGACATCAGGAAATTGCGGCTTGTCATCCTTTCTCAGCTGGGACAGATCTCTCTCGTTGGCACACTTCCAGATCTTGGTGAGATAGTGCTCTGGGGCATTTGGGGGTTTTCCTAGGTGCTTGGATCGCTCACCAAGGTCTTTTACCATCTAGAATCCTCGCTTTTAGGGGTGTAGGGTCTCTGTCCATAAGGCAGGACCCCCCTAAATTGGCCGATTTCAGTCATGGAAGGGAAGGTCAGCAGCAAGGAAACATGGGAGCGGCTCAGAAGGGGAACCCTTAAAAAGGAAATGGAAGCCCTGGTCTTTGCAAGAAACAAGGCCTGCCCTGCAATAGAATCTGGCCTGAGCACAAGCCAGAAAAGACTACGGAAAACGAAGGAGCAAAAATACTCTGGGATTTTAGAATCCAGACAGAAAAACACCTGCCACGAAACACACCAGATATAACGGAGGCGGAGAAGAAACATGTTTGGATTATAGATGTTGCAATACCAGGAGACAGTCAAGTAGAGGACAAAGAGCTGGGAAAGATCACGAAATACAATATCCCAGATAATTGGAAATAATGTGCATGTGTGTTATGTACAAATAAATCTATAATAATAATAATACATATTATAAATACATATAATAATCTAATAATACCTCTAATATCCCAGGCCCTTGGGAAGAGCCTGATATTCAGATACGATATTCCAGATACTTGGAAATAATATGCATATATGCCTGTGATGTTATGTACAAATAAATCTATAATAATAATAATTTTATTTCTTATCCCCCCCCCCCCATCTTCTCATGGCTCTACCACCAAGTTTCACCAGTGCAATCACTCCGTTTTCACCCTTCCCTTCTATTCCACCATCTAGCACAGAGCTTTCCAAACTGTGTGGTAGGAAACACTAGTGTGTTGCCAGTAGTAGTCCACAGGCAGGAGTCAAAGCCCTCCCAACAGATGGCCATCCAGCCATAGATATGACAGGTAGGTAGGTACACTATATCTTCTATAGAAAGGAAGGCACAGTCAAAGCCTTCCCAATATGCGACCATCCAGCCTTTGTTTAGAAACCTCTAGAATTTAATCACCACAGAAGTGGACAGCTGGTGCTGTTCAAGTGTAGGTACAGTTATAACCTGGTAATTTGCCCCATTTGTTGATTAAGTTGCAGTAATTACCACTAAAATCCGATACGTTTCTAAGAAAAAGAAAATCTGTTTGAAAATGATGCGATGAAACCCCGTGGAGAGGCTGTGGAGGAAACGACACAAGACTCAACTGGAGCAGTTCTGAAGTGTAAAGGGGAAAATTCCAAACCTTGCTTATACATCGTGTGTGTGTTTGTGTGTGCGTGTGTGATATACTACAGATATTGTATGGAAGTCTTGTAAGGGGTGGGTTTAACTTCCACTTTGCTGGTAAAAGCGAATTACGGTGTTGGGGAAAAACTGGGTTGCAGCTCCAGGAATCACTGCTTACTTAGAGAAGTGGGAGTTGTAGTTGAAAAAGTAACTTTTCCAAATTCTAGAATCGAGGCACATTGGGGAAATCATTTTCTATACCAGAACTATAGCTTTCACACAAATCACTCGCATATACCTCTATTCTAAAGTTTCTTGAGCAATCTGCCTGATTTGGAGTGCCCAGAAAAAGGTTGTTTTTTGGTGACTTTTGTTGTTTACTAGTTTAGGTACCCAGTGATGCCAGGATTGCTAATTTGTGGTGCTATTTATTAGAAAAACACATTGTTTCATATCTTGAATGTTATTAATAGTCCCATTCAAAAACGTATAAGGATGTGAGTAAACTACAACTCCCATCATCATCTGATTAATTGCCTTGAAAAAATGCATACATTCTATGTCTACATGCATAGATTCATTGCCTTGAATAGTGCAACAAACATACATAGATTCTCTGGAAGTGGGAGCCATCTTGGAAATCGCACTCAAACATATGTATGTATTTTCACTTTTATTATACACTGGCATAGCTACATGGCAAAGCCCGAGTTAAGTATTTTGTAACACTATTAGAATTAGGTATTGTTTGGTTTTGGAGTTTTATGAATGGCCCCCTTTGAAAATGTTTATGGATTTGGGTAAACTGCCAATTCCCATCATCATTCATCATTGCCCTCAAACTTCACCAGTACTTAAAGTTGGTCATGCTGGGTGTGTATGCCAAGTTTGGTCCAGAAACATCAGCAGCTGGGTTCAGAGTGCTCTTCGATTGTGGGTGAACTACAACTCCCAACATTGTGACTCAATTTCCCTCCAAACCCTGCCAGTATTTAAATTCGGCCATGTTGGCTGGATGTGCCAAGTTTAGATCAGATTCATCATTAGTTAAGCGTTCCCTTTGATTTTGGGTGAACTACAACTCCCAACATCCAAGGTCAATCCTCCCTCTGTGCAACCCTTCCATTACTTTCTGTTGGTCATGTGGGGTCTGTGTACCATGTCTGGACTAGATCCGTCATCAGCTGGGTTCAGAGTTTTCCTTGATTGTGTGTGAACTCCCAATGTCCAAGGTCAACCCCCCAACCCTTCCACTACTTTTTGTGTGTAATTGGGGGGGGGGGTCTGTGTGCCATGTTTGGTCCAGATTTTTCATTGCTGGGAATCACAAGGCTCTCCAGGTATACAAACCGTTTTGGAAATTGCATGAAAACATACATACAGACCAACAAAGAAAGAAACATATTTTCCCTCTTGTTAGATAGAAAGATACAGAGATAAATGTAGACTGGAAACTGGAAATCACCTGGAGATCTACCACACGGAAATGGTATGACAGAAATAAAGACATGTTTACTGGGAACCAAATACATTTGCACATTGGAGCGGAAAGAAATGTTCACAAGACTCCACTCCTAAAGTAAGCTGTGGGGCAATGACTATTGCAGGCATGGGCAAACTTTGGCCCTCCAAGGGAAGTTGGAGTCCAAAACTCCCGGAGGATCAAAGTTTGCCCATGTCTGGACTATCGTGACTCCGATGACTATGGAGTTGGAAGAAACTCAGAATTCCAGGGATGGTCAGGAAGAGAAGCCCCCCCCCCCCCCAGTCTATTTTCAGAGCCCAATGGTGGATGGATTTGCTTTCCATGCCTGTAGACCAGTGTTTCCCACCCAGAGTACCTTGGCACAGTAGTGTGCCGTGAGCAATCATCAGGTGTGCCGTGGGAAATTGGCACTCTCCCCCCTCCTAGCAGCCCCCTCACAGGTTTCCAAGAAACAAATTGCGCCTCTCCGCTTGGAAATGGTTTTTAAAAACTATTTTACTGGATTTTTCGAGAGTTGCCTCCCCCCCCCCCCCCCCCAAAGGAACTGTTTATAACAGCTTCATGACATCCATAGTTAACTGGAAGCAAGTTTCACTCAGGGTGAAATTTCACAAAGGTCTGGAGAACAAGCTCTATGAGGAGCGGCTTGAAGAGCTGGGCATGTTTAGCCTGAAGAAGAGAAGGCTGAGAGAAGACATGATAGCCATGTATAAGTATGTGAGAGGAAGTCATATATATGTTGTGTTCATCGAAACAGGCCCAGGTTTCACACTCAGTGTATAAATACATTTAAAAACATATTAACTATATGTATTACTGTGTTAGAGTGTCATTTTGTGTCATTTTGGTTGGTGGTGTGCCCCAGGATTTTGTAAATGTAAAAAATGTGCCGCGGCTCAAAAAAGGTTGAAAAACACTGCTGTAGACACACCAGTGGCACATTCCTGGAATGGGACCGGGGAGGGGAGAAAGAGTCCCTTTCCTGGGGGGTGGCCCATCACAGGGCATCATGCCCATGGTGTCCAAGCCGTGAAGCATCAGTGGCACCACTTGTGCAGCTTTTCTCCCGCTAGGCATAGACATCCCTGGCAATATGTCTCTCCAGCACATCAGATCTGAAAAGGGACTGTAGCTCTTGCTTTCCGGACCCTTCCCCCAGTACCTTCTCTCTCTCTCAGCCCCCCACTCCTACCCCACTTTCAAAGAGAGATACTATTTTTCACTCTGGCCTTTAATCCCTTGTTCCCAAATAATGCCTCTTTTGTTTAGGGAGGGGTGCAGTGGGTGGGAGCCAGGCCTGGCTTCAGCAGCCCAGTTTGCTGATTCTGGGAAGGGGAGGGGGCGCAGGGGGCACAAGGATTGTGTCTCTTGCAGCTGCGCCGGAGCCTGGAGGGAGGGGGCCGAGGAGGAGGCAGACTCTCTGACGCCAGGCCCAGAACTCTCCCACCCGTTTGCAAGGGCTCCTGGTATTGTTTTCCGTGGCCTTGCCCCGGCACCTGGGTTCAGCTTGCAAGCCCAGCAGGGACAGTGTTGGAATCCAGTTTGAAGTGCAGGGGGGAGTGGAACAAGCTGCATTTCTGCACACTGCGCAGGGGAGGGAGAGAGAAGCACACAACCTCTCCGGGTGAAAACGGTTAACCTTTCGCTTTGCAAAGAATGCCGGGAAACAGATGAGGAGGTCTTGGCCATTGTCGCAAAAATTGCACCATCCAAGATGGTCCTTTTGAAGCCGAGGGCCAGTTCGCGGTCCTTCAAACTGTTGTGGGGCCTGGACTGATGTTTGGAAACAACACTTACGGATTCCTATGCGCATTGCATATCTTGTTTGTAGTGCACGAAAACATGACAGGACAATACAAGGAGCGTTCATTAAAGATGTCCCCTGATCCGCTTCTATTTATCACAGGATGCTGAAACTGCACCTGTGTAATGATAAAAGTCTCTATAGGTTACGTGCCGATTTACAACTCTGAACTGATAACGGTCTTGATTTGACAGGTGCTGAAGTGGAGTGAGGCTTGATAATGGACCCGGTAGAATACAGATAAGTCCTCCATTTCCTCTTCTTCTTGACCAAGCTGCACACAGGGGCCAATCTGGACTGGCTCCAAGCTGTTCCCAGGGCACTGGCTCCAAAGCGGAGCCAGTACGCATGCGTGGACCTTTTCAATGCGCAAAAAGCTCCGCGCATGCGGAAGCGCGGCCGGAGCGCCCCGGGGTGTGTAACAAAGGCACGGCGCACGCAACGTGACGTCGCCCCTCCCCGGTGACGTTGCCCTACGCACCTGCGTAGTCCGCCTAATGGACGAACCGGCCCTGGCCGCACACCTAAGAAAACATTCAATGAGAGAAAAGAGGTTTGTGGTGATGATTCCCCATCATATGATGGAATCAAGAACTGACATTTTCCATTCCAATGTGGTCAGACTTTGGACTTCCAATTCCAGGGCGACCCCACTGTTGTTGATGAACACACACCATCCAGCAAGGGGAGGTTGCCATTTGGAAAATTGCTGCATAACCATTCACCACCAAGCCCAAAATGCCAAGATGAGTGTGGGGTCCCTGGAAAAAATCACCCCAGGTCATCTTCACCTGCATAAGGTATCCGCTTGCTGGGTCCCCCGGCTGCTCACCCGTTTCTGGAGTTGAATGCTCTCAGGCTCTATTGACAATGATGGGCCATGGAAACCAGGAGGACTTTCCAACAGACTGATCACACACAGGATGAAAGCTGGGTCCATCACTCTGAACCTGATGCTAAAGTCCAGTCGATGAAATTGAAGCATCATGACTCACGGCCTCCAAAGGAGGCACATGCCCAATTCTTGGCAGGCAAAGTCATGCTCACAGTATTTTGTGACCAGCACGGAGTAGGACTGATGGATTTCCTAGCAAAGGGGACCATGATCCCTGGGGCATGTAGCAGAGGTGGGGGGTGGGGCTTAAGGAGCTTCAGCTCCCCCCCCCCCCAAATTCTCAGGGTGGTCCGCGAGAAGGCCTTACTGGTACATTATTTAAACTGTTATGTTTATTCATATCATGATCTGATCAGCATGCTCATTATATCCCACATTCATGGGGTTATTGGGATAACAATACAAAAGGTTTGCTAGGGTAGACCCTCTCTTACTCAGACTCAGCCCCTCCCGAATCAAACTCAGCCCTCCCCAAATCAAAATCCTGGCTACAGCCCTGGGCATAACTATGCTTCACTGCTGCGGAAATTGTGGGAGGCCATCAAAACCAATAGACAATGTGTCATGCTCACCAAAGGTATCATTTGCCTTCTGCAAGACAATGCACCAGTTCACAACTCACCTGTTGCCCAAATGGAAGAAGCATGCTCCTGTGGCTTTGAAATTCTACTGCACCCCCCTTATTCACTCAGCCTCGCACCATCAGACTTCCACCTCTTTCCAACAAGGAAGTTATTTTTGAAGGGCAAGCATTTCTCAAATGATGAGTCTCTGATCTCCGAAGTCGCAACATGGCTTTTGGAGCACCCTGTCACCTTCTACAAGTGAGGTGTTTACAGCTGCTTAAAAAGATGGGAGAAGTATGTGTCCCTAGGTGGCACCTATGCAGAGTAGGACTCATACTGAGCCAAGTTTCACTGCTCTCAGTCCACAGGAAGTGGGTCTGGGGAAATCTTTAATGAGTGCCCCTCATACAATATTGAAAGTGAAGAACGTTTGTAAATGTTGAGCAGTTCTCATCCCCAAAATGAAGCCGATGGAATTCTGACCCATCACTTGTCACATCTAGTTCAACTCCGTGAGCTGACAGATTCAAATGTTGACTAGTCATCGGCCACACTTGGTTGACCCAGCTTTGATGTTAGGAAAGTGAACAGCAAATAATAATCGACATCATCATCACCATTGTCATCTTTACCATCAAGACATAAGATGCATCGACACCATAAAAGTTGCAATTTTACAAGAGATTTAGCCTTCTCTGCCACAGTGTTGGTGCTTCACCAAACTACAAATCCTAGAACTTCATAGCATTATGCCATGGCAGTTAAAATGGTGTTGAACCGTATTAGTTCTGTCCTGTAAAGCCAGCATAAAAGTAGCAAGTGTATGGAACATACAATGTTCCAAGTTAAACCAATGCAAGTCTCCAGTCCGCAAGAAACATAGGAAGGAGCAGATCTTCCCCTCTGAGATTAGAGATCACTCAGTTTGGAAAGAAAGAAGGAAATGGTACCTAACCTTACAGCAAACTATTGTGTTTCTCTTTGTACATCATGAACAATGAATGTGCGACCTTCCAGATACTGTTCAAACTCCATGAGCTCCAGCTCCATGCACAATAATGTGGGTAGTGCCAGATTATAACTCAAAGACCACATTTGCTCTACATAGTTAATGCAGAAATGTTGGTTTTAACCATATTTTTGCATAATAGTCAGACATTTTTACCAGGTGGGACACATTTTTACATTTACAAAATCTAATACTAGTGTTTTTCAACACCACACATTTTTACCAAAATGACACAAAATGACACTCTAACACAATAATAAATATCGTTAACATGTTTTTAAATGTATTTATACACTCAGTGTGAAATCTGGGCCTGTTTCGATGAACACAACATAGATATCCTGGCAGGAATGGCAGAAAGACACTAACTTCCCACACATAACCCCCATGACCAAGAGAAAATACTATAAGAGTTTGGTGGGCATTGACCTTGGGTTTTGGAGTTGTAGTTCACCTATATCCAGAGAGCACTGTGGACTCAAACAATGTTGGATCAGGACCAAACTTGGCATGAATACTCAATATGCCCAAATGTGAACACAGATGGAGTTTGGGGAAAATAGACCTTGACATTTGGGAGTTACAGTTTCTGGGATTTATAGTTAACACACAATCAAAGAGCTCTTGCAACAATGGAATTGAACCAAACTTGGCATATTGAACTCTCATTACCAACAGAAAGTACTGAAAGGGTTTGCTTGGGAATTGACCTTGAGTTTGGAAGTTGTAGTTCACCTACTACGCCCAGAGAACACTGTGGACTCAAACAATGTTATGTTATGTTGTTGTTTATTTCCTATCCAGAATCACAATGTTGGAAGGAGGTTCACCACTTTAAGGTCCCTAAAACAGGCATGGGAAAGCTTCGGCCCTCTGGGTGCTTTGGACTTCAACTCCCACCATTCCTAACAGCCTGAGGTCCTTTCCTGCTTAAGTGGCTGTGGAAGAAAAAGGAAAAGGGCCCGAGGCTGCTAGGAATGGTGGGAGTTGGAGTCCAAAACACCTGGAAGGTCCAAGTTTGCCCATGCCAGCTTTCGACAGAGACCTCTTCCTCCCCCTTCCCCTTTCTTCCCCCTCCTGCCGAACACTTACTTTTTATTCTGCACTCGGGCTCCCTTCTTCCCAGCCTCGCTCTGCTCGCTTTGCCTTGCTTTGCTCACGCTGCCGCTTCTGTCACCATTTTGATCTGAGGGGGCAGCGTGAGCGTGTTCAGGACGGGAGGGAGGAAGACGTGACCTGTGCGGGTGCTACTGCGCCGACTCGCCCCAGAGCAAAGCGAGGCAAAGCGAGCAAAGTGAGGCTGGGAAGAAGGGAGCCAGAGTGGAAAAGAAAAAGTGTTCAGCAGGAGGAGGAAGAAAGGGTATTGGAGGTTCCAATTTCCCACGGCACACCTGATGATCGCTCACGGCACACTAGTGTGCTACGGCACACTGGTTGGGAAACACTCATCTAATAGTCAATGTGAGGGTGCAGCTGCATGGGATGGTGATGGCACATCTGCCCTTCAAAGGAAACACCCCCGTGCGGCTATGCCTTCAAGGGGATAAATTCATTATTCCCCCCCCACGCACACCTTTCCCTTTCTGATCTGGGTGAGTTAACTAAGTGTGTGATTATTATGCAGGGAAAGGCAAATGTCTTATTTTGTCTTCCCGAAAAAGGGGCATATGACTATTATGTGAGGACGACTATTATGCGATTAAATGCGGTATTGCAAGGAACCATAAAAGCACATAAAACAGTAGAAAAACAGAAACAGCATATCAACATAGATTGGGTACTTATGATCCTTGCATCCTTTCAATGTGCACCATGCTCCTCGCATGATGAAAATACAGCTTAGACTGTATTTTCCAAGTCCAAAGCCAGCCGGCACTATCTATTGTCCAGAACAGAACAGAAAAAGCAGTTGGCCTTTTGAGTCCATTTGGAGCAAAGCTGCAGGGAGGGGGGAAATGAGTGGGGGCAGTCAAGGGATTTGGGTTCCTTGCAATCTCCACCCTTGCGTTGCTCTGACATTTCCACAAGTGTTTCATGAAGGGTTAATCTGCTGTCCAAACAAGCTGCCTGAAAACTCACTCTGGGAAAAGATTTTGCATTCCCCAAGGCTAGTTCCAGGTTTCCCAGAGACTGGGCAGCTTTGGCCATCTTTTGGGCCCAGGGGAGATAATAACCAGAGTGGATGCAGCTGTGTGACATGGATGGGAATGGAAGAGGCCTGCTACAAAAAAGCCTGGACCACCCCCAAGGAGGAAAGCGAGTGGCTGCCCTGGATCCTTGCCGGAGCAGCCTTTGGATTCTATGGTGTTTGGCAGCTAAGAGCGGCTCATGCATTTTCCCTTGATGGGAATCAGACTCTAAGACCTTCTCCCATCATTTATGGGAAGAGGGGGGAAGGGTTTGAGAAAGAAAGCCCAATTGTTAGAGATAGAATGTAGTCTCCTCAGAATGCATTGCCACAGGTGATGCATTTCAGTCTGAATAAAGGGGGGGGGGGGGCAAGTCTGACAACACACTACAACAATAAGGACTAATATATCAAACAAAAAGATCCACTAGGACTCATTTAAATATCAATGCACGATTATATTGTAATAAACATACATCTACTACTCACTGCGTAACCAGCAAAGTAAATTGATATATCAAAAACAAAGCCGCGTGAGTTGACATGAAAAAAAACAGATAGCGAATCCACACAATTAGTATTTATAATCCAATTGATGATGGATGTCCAGTTCCATGCCAAAGTAGAGACTGTGAGTAAACTCACAGGTGATGCATTGCCACAGGGTGACCAGTGTGACTACTATCAGCCCTCCACATTCGCTGAGGTTACAAGACTCCTGTGGAAGTGAAAAACCATGAATAAAGAAACTGCATTTTTTAAATCAGAGGAACTGCCACTCTAAGAAACTATAGGTCCTCCAACAAGACCAAAGGAAGTTAATATTAGAGTCACACAGAAAGACCTATTCCGAGAGAAAAATTAAATAATAATAATAATAATAAAGCTTCGAATCTGTAAAAGTCTATCTCACAAACATGGAGGAATGGCTGTGTGGCTCTTCCCTAAACACACTATGCAGCCAAGTTGTTTGGATCTTTCCCAGAGCTGTGCATCTACTAGGGCGGGGGTCTTGAACTAAGAGAGCTCTTATAGAGCTAATTGTAGAGAAAATAGCCATAAAACCAAAAGTAGACTCCATTACCCCAGTTGCCCTTAGCCATCAATAAAGACTGACTCATGAAGACTGACCATACAATTTAAAAAATCATATTTGGTGATTCCCAGTTGTCTTACACCCATAGCAGTAAGGTGCTTAAAAAAGATAATGTTGCTATTCCAGAAGATTAAATCTCGACGATGACCAAGAAAACCTGTATATCACTCTAATAATAGCCTTGTATTAGGGAAAACTTTTAGATCTCTATGGATATCACATTAAAATCAAATGAGCATTACAGTTTCTAACTTCACTATCACATTGGACATATAGTTTGTATTCAGTACACATGCAGTTGCTCAAATCCATGGGAGATAAACCTATTGATGTCTACTAAATGTCTCCTTCGGGGAAAATAAAGTAGTGTATAAATAAACATTATTTTTATTTTTATTTATTGTGTGAGAGGCAAATTGAGAATACAGTTATCACACACACACACCACAAACAAAATCTTGGCATTATGCTATGTGACCAGAAGCTGACCACTTCAAGTGCCTCTGGTGTCACTAAGACCACTTACTACAATGCAGTCTCAGCCCTGCTACATTCACAATGGAGGACCTTCTGACACTGACACCAGAGTAGCAAAGTGCAAGGGCAAATGTCTTAACTGTATCTAGTTGTGATCCCCAGGTTGTGCCAGTCAGTTTACGTATGATATTATTCCTAGCACCCACTTTTTGCTTGATAGTCAAGCAGTTATTCTTGTAGGTCAGAGAACGGTCCAGAGTAACTCCCAGGTATTTGGGTGTGCTGCAATGCTCCAGTGGGATTCTTTCCCAGGTCCTTCTCAGAACTCGAGATGCTTGTCTGTTCTTAAGATGAAAAGAACACGTCTGCATTTTAGATGGATTAGGAATCATCTGATTTCCCCTGTAATAGGCAGCAAGAGCACCTAGGGGAGCTTCTGTTCAACCATTTCAAAGCTCTCTGCTTGAGCGGTGATGGCACGACCGTCAGCATAGATGAAACTCTCTGGCAGTGGCTGATCATTTATGTAAATGTTACACATTGATGGAACAAGCACACTCCTCTGAGCCAGGCCGTTCTTCTGCTTTCACCATTTGCTTCTCTGACCCTGGAACTCAACAAAAAAGCTCCAGTTTTGTAGCAGATTTCTTAAGAGGTGAGGGGACATCATCATCATGGTGGCCCATACATATTTAGCTCAAAGAACAAATTCAGTTCCAGAGAAGCTTGTGAGAGGTGTTCCACTGGTGAGTAGGATTAAAAACCAAAATTTAGAATCCAAAATACCATATCTAAGTGTGAAGTTATTACTGCCTTAAAGAACAAAGCATGACAAGACAAACATTTAGAATTAGAGAAACTTGACAGAGCTGGAAAATGATCAAACTAAGAGGGGGCTTATAAGTGGCCACACCAGGATGCCTATTTGCCATTTCCAGGTTCAGAAAATACATTAATGTCACTTGCTAGGTGATTCTTTTTTGGAAGCTTCCTGCAAACATGGGGCAGGCACTTTGGTAAACAAGTGTTATTTTAAACAGGCCTTTGGGCTGATCTAACAAGCCTATTCCTGTCAAATTAGATTTATTTATTTATTTATCATGTCAGCCTCAATTTTTTTAAAAAGCATCATGATGCTGAGTATTATTTAACATATTTTAGACCAGTGTTTCTCAACCAGTGTGCCGTGGCACACTAGTGTGCCATGAGCGATCATCAGGTGTGCCGTGAGAAAAGCTCTCTGCCCCCCTTCCTTCCCCCCTCCTCCTGCCGAACTCCTGCTTGGGGGAGGAGGAGGAAGGGCCGGGCGGCCGTTTCCCCAGCCAGCCAGCC
Source organism: Anolis apletophallus (assembly GCA_030556195.1). Lineage (NCBI taxonomy): Eukaryota > Metazoa > Chordata > Lepidosauria > Squamata > Anolidae > Anolis > Anolis apletophallus. Next base: position 50,381,724 of record JARBWK010000011.1, on the reverse strand, counting down.
TCCAATCCGCCATGACTCCCACCATGACTCTCGCCCCTCGCTCGCTGAAGCCGCGCGGAGGAGGACCCCCACCCACTGAAGCCCGTCCACCGCTCATGCTCCTCCCCTGTGGGAGAGCTGAAGCCAGGGGAGGGGGCAGGGCATGGCGCCCCCCCCCCCCCGGCTGCAGCGCGCACACAGCTTTGCCCGCCTAGAGGGGGGCAGTGCCCACCTAGCAGTGGCAGAGCCAGCACAATGCTAAAAGAACTTGGCACTGACAAGACAAACATTTAGAATTAGGCAAAGCTGAGGAGAAAATGATCAAACTAAGGGGGGGCGGGGCATGGCACCAGGATGGCTTTGCCATTCCCAGGTTCAGAAACTCCCAGCAGCTTGCCCAGCAGATCCACCATCCCCAGCCGTTGTTTGCAGTGTTAGATTGTCATTTTGTGTCATTTTGGTTGGTGGTGTGCCCCCGGATTTCTTTAATGTTAAAAGTGTGCCGCAGCTCAAAAAAGGTTGGGAAACACTGTTTTAGACGACATCGAACGACAATGAAACTACAGAAACAGAGATTAACAAGTATACATGTTACACACAACTAACAGATGATGAAAAAGTTACAGTAGACTACATTGAAATACTACTGCTAATAATAACTTTATTATTATATGCCATTATTATTATTATTATTAAAGAAATTCAATTGATATTATGTAGAATGCAGTTCAGCCTTTAGGTGCAGCCCTCTGTAATATTTTTTGGCTCTCGTGTGGCCCCTTGGACAAAAATAATTGCCCACCCCTGGATTAGAGAGATGATTGGCCAAAACTGACACAATGCAGTTCAACAGGGACAAATGCAAGAGTCTACACTTAGGCAGAAAAAAATGAAATGCAAAGAGACAAAATGGGGGACAATGCCTGGCTCGACAGCAGGACGTGTGGAAAAGATCTTGCAGTCCTTGTGGACAGGAAGGTGAACATGAGCCAACAATGTCATGTGGTGGCAAAAAAAAGCCAATGAGATTTTGGCCTGCATCAATAGGGAAGTCATGCTACCCCTCTATTTTGCCTTGGTCAGACCACTTTACCTGGAATCACATTGTGTCAAATTCTGGGCACCGCAATTGAAGGGAGATGTTGACTCTAAGCTGGAATGTGTCCAGAAGAGGGCGACTCAAAAGATCAAGGGTCTGGAGAACAAGCCCTATGAGGAGAAGCTTAAAGAGCTGGACATGTTTAGCCTGCTGAAGAGAAGATTGAGAGGAGATATGATGAGGGCGATGAATCAAGAGGTGAGGGGAAGTCATAGGAAGGAGGGAGCAGGCTTGTTTTCTGCAGCCCTGAAGTCTACGACGCAATGGAGCCATGGCTTCAAACTATAGGAAAGAAAAGAGATTCCACCTGAACCTGAGGAAGAACTTCCTAACTGTGTGAGCGAGCTATTAAGCAGTGGAATTCTCTCTCTGCCTCATAGTGTGATGGAGGCTTTTAAACAGAGGCTGGATGGCCATCTGTCTGGGTGCATTGAAGGCGGTTTTTCTGCTTCTTGGCAGAATGGGGTTGGATTGGATGGCTCACGAAGTCTCTTCCAATTCTATGATTCTACTCCCTCGGATTTATCATCACTGTCTGTCCGTACAGTTGAAGGTAAGTCTGCCCTACCCCCCGCTTTCTTAAAATAAATGTTTTGCATTACGATATCTGGAACCTGCTTCTCATCTTGATACAAGTTACAAAGTAATTAATATCGGTAGAGCCCCAATTTGGGAGCCGGGCAGCCCAAACAACATCCACCGGTGCAATGTTATCCTTATTTCGTTCTCTGTCCTGCGGAGACTTCATACTCCCATGTATAAATATGCCATGCATAAATATGTGAAAGGATGCCGTAAGGAAGAGGGAGCAATGGGTTTGTTTTCTGCTGCCTTGGAGGCTAGGACTCAATGCAGCCATGGGTTCAAAGGACAAGGGAGTGTTCATGACTGTAAGAAGAGCTGTTCAACTGTGGAACTCTCTCTCTCTCTCTGCTTCAGAGTGTGATGGTAGAGAATTCTCTGTTTTATTTAAACATTAGCTTGGGAACCCGGCGGTGCTCGGGTGATTTGAGAAAGGCATTGTGTGCCAAGGTTGGTCCTTATCAGATGTTTACGTGGCTTGCAGTGGTCTCAGGAAGTTAGTGAAGGTACTGCAAGTCCCATCGGCCATGGTCAATCCTCCTCCAAACAGCACCAGGATGTAGAGTGGGTCATGGGGGCTCTTAGTGCCACGTTTGGTCTTGATCATTCATTGGATGAGGGTGGCAGTAGTCTCAGAAGGTGAGTGAAGGTACTTCAAGTCCTGTCATCCATGGTCCATCCCCCTCCAAACAGCACCAGGATGTAGAGTGGGTCATGAGAGCTTTGTGTGCCAAGTTTGGTCTTGATCATTCATTGGATGAGGGTCGCAGTAATCTCGGAAGGTGAGTGAAGGCACTTCAAGTCCCGTCATCCATGGTCCATCCTCCTCCAAACTACACCAGGATGTAGCGTGGGTCATGGGGTCTGTATGTGCCAAGTTTGGTCTTGATCAGTGATTGGATGAGGATCGCAGTGGTCTCAGGAAGACAGTGAAGGTACTTCAAGTCCCATCATTCATGATCCACCCTCAGAACTGCACCAGGATGTAAAGTGGGCAATGGGGGCTTTGTGTGCCAAGTGTGGTCATGATCATGCACTGGATGAGCGTCGCAGCAGACTTGGGAAGTGAATGGAGGTACTTGAAATCCCATCACCCATGGTCCGTCCTCCTCTAAACTGCAGTAGTATGGAGTGTGGGTCATGGGGGCACGATGTGCCAAGTGTAGTCTTTATCGGTGTTTGTTCAGGGCCGCAGTGGTGTGTTTGAAAGTACTACAAATTCCATAAGTCATGATGGCACTTCAAGTCCCATCATCCATGGTCCTCCCTACTCCAAACTGCAGTAGAATGAAGCATGGGTCATAGGGGCTCTGTGTGCCAAGGTTGGTTACTGTTAATTCAGGCCACACACAATGTCCCATTAACTGAGGCCTAGTCTGGAAAATCAAGCATACAAACATACATACAAAGTTTCAAACAAACATTCTCTTTTATTATATACTAGCTTGGGGACCCGGCGCTGCCCGGTTTTTGCCCCGGTATTGTGGGATTTTCTGCCTTAATAATCAGGGTTATAGGATGTGTGGAAGGGCCCTGGGTTATTTGAGTTCCTCCCACCATGGCTGAGTGCCTCAGGCCTTTTCCTTACCCCCTCTGCCACTGTAGAGTGTCGGAATGTTGGTGGTGCTGGCCAATCAGAGGCGTTATGCAAATAATCCCACAGTTGCAACCAGTCAGAAAGCTGCCACATACATACATACATACAAACATACATACATACAAACAAACATTATTTTTATTATATATACAGATATAGAAGATATAGATAGAATATAGATATAGAGTAGATAGATAGATAGATAGATAAGTTAACATTAAACATGAATGGCAAGGCCCAGATCAACCCGAATCAATCAGTATTATTCATCTAATGTGATGAGGTCCTTAATAACACTGCGGTGTAGTAACTATCTTTTTTTTACTGCAGGGTTGCGAGGACAATGGCTTTATAAGCAAGCACCTTGGTCTCCCTACAAATGTCCAAGTCCTCAAACACTCTGTGCTTCATTCATAAAAGCTGCATTCACAGAGCTTAGGTGGTGTTGTATTTCAGTGACAATGGTGACTTTTGCGGAGAGGTGGCTGCCAAGGGAGAGGAAATGGTCAACATTGTCTAACGTTACACCATTAAGCTATATTTCTGGCTTATATGGCAGTGTGGACTCAGATAATCCAGTTCAAAACAGATATTGTGGATTAACTGCCTTAATATTCTGGGTTATATGGCTGTGTGGAATGACTCTAAAATGGAGAAACCTCTCCTAGATTACCGACTACCTATTTTTTAATTATGGGAAAGGAAGATTTTGCATTATCCATGTCTATCGTTGAAAACTGTGGAAGCATAATCTCTTATTTTTCCTGCAAGATGGGAGAGAAAGACGCACAACAATTCATGCAAGTATGGATATTCAGGGATGTCTCCAATTTGTGCCTTTAGAAAAATAAAAGATCTCCCTTTCTCCCTTACTCTTCATGGAAAGTCCATGGCTCAGCAGCTGTCCCTCAAATCTCTTTGAATTCTTTGGAATTTGCTTGCAGCTGTGCCCAAGAGCTGCTGGATAGAGACCATTGTAGTGATCTTACAACTAACAGTGAAGGGGGTCTTCTGCGCTCAGCTGCACTGCCTGATCGGATCCAACACAAGAGCAAGAGCAAGGGAAAGAACACGACTAGTCAAATGGAAGGACAATGGTTTCATTGGGCTGGTCAGACACTACAAGGTTCTGTAATCAGTCCTTGTGGAGCAACCAGCCTTTTCCTATTCTAGTTCAACAGTGGAAGGCATCCCTGTGTCTCTTGCTTCAAGGTTATCTCTTTCAACGCAACCCTTATTTGGACAGCTTTCAGTTCTGATTTGCTGAGTCCAAAGCTTGTGAATTAAAAACGTGTAAGTAAGTGCCAGTGAATACCTCTCAAACAGGATGCCTCCAGGTAACAATGGCCAGGCCACCTCCATACAGACGCACTCACTGATTGACTTTGCAGCTTCATGGCTATTCAATGCTATTCAAGCTTGCTAATTGCAACTTTCACACTTGCTTTGAACAGACAAGGGTTCTTTCTCCCATCATATGTGTGTGTGTGTGTATGTATGTATTCCACTTTCCTCACTAGCAACAGACTATCTGAAGATGCAATTAGTCACAGATGCAGGCAAAACGTCAGGACAGAATGCTACTGGAACACAGCCATATAGCCCCCCCAAAAACTCATAGTATACCAGTGATTCCGGCCATGAAAGCCTTCAACAATTTCCTTGGTTGCCAGGAATCCTTGGAATCTGGAGGTGCAAGGCTTCCCTCTCGCTGAGCCAGGCTTTTCCAAGAAGCTGAGGTTAAGCTGATAGGATCAGTATTTGGAAGACCTCGGGTCTGCAAAGCCAGAAAGGCACATAACAACACCAATGCATGCCATGCATGTATTTACATCTTGCCATCTCCTTTTGCTGCTTGGGAGTTATCTTTTATCACATTTGCTTTGTGATGATGATGATAGCAGCATCTGGGTATCTATTTTCTTCTAACTTTACCTATTGGAATTCCCGTCAGGTCAAGCCATAGAACATAAGCAATAGAGGAGAAAGGGGGGGGACTGTTTTACGTTTAAAAGATTACAAGGATCCAATAAAAAGAAGAGGGTAAATACACTTAGCAGAACTGTGAGGGGGGAAAAGAGAAAGGCATTGGGAAAAGAGGATGAAAACAAGGAGCAAACGATGACTTGTGCAAAAAGACTATTTTCGGACAAAGCAGGGGTCTCTAATCCAGGGAAAGGCAACAGTGGCTCCATCCATCCATGATCGGAGAGGGTTATTATTATTATTACTTAGGTGATCCCTCATAGCGCAAGGATGATGGTCCTCCAAGTGTAGTGTCTTGGCAGTGGGTCTGTAGGTGGCTGTGGAGCCCTATTCTTGATCCACATGTTCTCCTGCAGTGAGGACATTGGTTTCCAGGTGGAAGGCAGTCCCGGTCAGGGTTGGTTGGACGCACCTTCCTCTTGGCATGTTTCTTCCTTTCGCCCTCCATTCATGCCTCTTCAAATTTTGCAGCATTGCTGGTCACAGCTGACCTCCAGTTAGAGCACTCAAGGGCCAGGGCTTCCCAGTTCCTGGTGTCTACGCCACAGTTTTTAAGGTTGGCTATAAGCCCATATTTTCCTGTCCACCAACATTACGTTTCCCGTTCTTGAGTTAGGTGTATAGTAACTACTTTGGGAGACGGTGATTGGGCATTCAGACAACGTGGCCAGTCCAGCGGAGTTGATAGCATAGGAGCATCGCTTCAGTCCTAGTGGTCTTTGCTTCTTCCAGCACCCTGACACTTGTCTGCTTGTCTTCCCAAGAGATTTGCAGGATTTTCCGGAGTTAACACTGATGGTATCGTTCTAGGAGTTGAGTGTGACATCTGTAGACAGTCCTCGTTTCGCAGGCATATAGCAGCGTTGGGAGGACAATAGCTTGTAAACAAGCACCTTGGTCTCCTTATGGATGTTCTGGTCCTCAAAAACTCTGTGCTTAATTCGTAAAAATGCTGCACTTGCAGAGCTCAGGCGGTGTTGACTTTTGTGGAGAAGTGGCTGCCAAGGGAGCGGAAATGGTCAACATTTTCTAATGTTACACCATTAAACTGTATTTCTGGCATTGCAGAGGAATTCACTGGTGACTGCTGGAAGAGCACTTTGGTTTTCTCGATGTCCAATGAGAGGCTGAGCTAGTTGTATGCCTCTGCAAAGGCGTTTAGAGTGGCTTGTAGGTCTTCTTCTGAATGCACACTACGTTATCATCGGCATGTTGTAGTTCTATAACAGTTATTATTATTAGGATGTTGATTTATACCCCGCTTTATCTCTCCCGAAGGAGACTCAAAGCGACTTACAATTAAAAGTATGACCACACAATTTAAAATATACCAATATGCAAACATCAAAACAGAATGAAACATACCAGTATTTGAAAATCACAGTTAAACTCCATTAAAACATATCCAAAGCTTTAAAAAACCCAAAACAAACCTGATGTTGCTCAGAGAGAGCTGTTGCCAATCCTCTGCAAAGCCAAGAAAGCAAAGTTCATGGCTTCCCAACTGGACTGAATCTGCAAGTGATAAACAATGTTCACATTCTGTATCAGATTGCAGTTATTCCAGTTTGGCTTTCATTTCGTTTCATTTCATTTAATTTCATTTCACTTTATTTCTTGGTTAGTCGCTCTCCACCGGAGTGCTCCGAGCGACTTACAATTTAAAATAAACATTACACAATATAGAAACACAATTATAGCAGTGGCGTTTGACAGTTAGATCTGATTACAATTTAAATGCACAGCCAAAAATCCAGGTCTTGAGTGCCTGTGTAAAAGATCTCAGATCCGACATGGATAGATATGGAAGCAATGATATGGAAGCAATACATTCCACAAAATTGGAGCAAGGGTCGAAAAAGCTCCACGCCTTGCGGCTTCCAGGCGCACCTCCCTAGGGCCCGGTACAAACGGGAGATTTTCCTGAGCAGGTCGAGGCGATTGCTGGTGAAAAAAAAGGAATGAGGCGATCTCTAAGATATGAAGGTCCTAGACCATTTTGGGCTTTAAATGTCAGAGTCAGTATTTTATAAGATATCCGTTGTTCTATTGGTAACCAATGGAAACGCTGCCGGGCTCGGAGGGGAGAGGGCCGAGTGGAGCGGCTGGCCCCGACCCCACAGATGATCCATCGGAGGAGGGCTGCTGGGCTGCCGGGGGTGCCCCCCTTTCGGAGGAGGTGGCCCTGCCCACGGCCGAGACCCCAGTGAGAGCGGCGGTGGTCCAGTGGTGGAGCCCGTGGGCAGCCCTGGGCCGCTCCCCCCCCTGGGCCCGACGGTGGGGGCATCAGCCGAGGACTCCAATATGGCGCCGTCTTCACCCAGCTCGGCGCCCCTGACCCCGCCCCCCCCCCTCGCTAGTGGCTGGGACCGCCCCCTTTGCGGCCCCAGCCGTGGAGTCGCCGCTGCTGCCGGCCCCGCCGCCCAAGGCCGCAGGCTCCCCTTTGCCGCTGCTCCGGCGGCCTGTGACGGACACGGTTGACATTGAGGGAGTTTTGAAGAGGGCTCCGGGGGAGCGGCCCCGGCGACGCGCGGGGCGGCTGCCGGCGGCCCCCTTGACTGTGGCCGATCCGGGCCCCGGTGAGTCACCTAAACTAGATGGACACCAGATGAGGCAAAGACGGGGGCGAGGACGGGGCAGGGGGCGGGGCCGGAGGATGTCCCGCCCTGCAATACCCCTCCCCCACTGTAGCTGTCTTCCAGAGGGTGCCCCCTGGAGGGCCCCGCCCTAAGACATTCAGGAACTCTGCCCGCAGGTCTGGGGCGCCTTCACCGGCAAACCCCCACCCTAGGATGATTGACAAGCCTCCGGCGACGAAGCAGGGTCTACAGGCTGGCATTAACTGTCATCACAGTGACTACTACTCCCTAGATCTGGAGTCTCTGAGGTCGTTCCTCAATCTGCGGGACCCCCCCCGGCTCCCCCCATTTGATGGTCGCCCTGATAACTCCACCAGATGGCTCTGCCCTGTGGCATGAGCCCGGTCCTCCCCCCCCCTATCGCTGTCGTCCACCTGTCTGTCCCATTTGTACATTGTATGTCTATCCATGTATTCCTTGGTGTACTGTTTTGTTTGTTTTTTTTATCTTGTATTGTATTTCTAGACTTTGTAAGCCGCTGCGAGCCATATGGAGTTGGCGGCATATAAGTCCAATGAAATAAATAAATAAATAAATAAATAAATAAATAAATAAATAAATTGGTGTAATATGGGATCTCATAGATTATCTCGAGAGGAGTCTGGCAGCCGCATTTTGGACGACACGAATCTTCTGGGTCATTGCCTTCGGGAGGCCAGCGTATAAGGCATTGCAGTAGTCCAACCTTGTGGTGACCGCTCCGTGGACTACCATTGGCAATGCCTCTACCGGGAGGTAGGATGCCAACTTCCTCACCTGACGAAGATGGGAGAAGGCCTGCTTGCTTATGGCAGAGATTTGAGCCTCCATCATCAGCGATTAATCCAATACGACCCCGAGGCTTATAACAGTGGCAGACGGAGCTAGAGGTTCCCCATCAAAATCCAGCAGAGATTGGATCAATTCTGGTGGCTGGCCGGGCCAGAGGATCTCGGTCTTTGCAGGATTCCCTTTTTAACCTACTTGCCCATAACCAATTCATCACAGCCTCCAAGCACAGTTTAAAGTTCTCCGGTATTGCGGTTACACCGGGTTCGAGACGCAAGAGTAGCTGGGTATCATCGGCATACTGGTAACACTCTAAGCCAGTGTTTTTCAACCTTTTTTGAGCTGCGGCACATTTTTTACATTTACAAAATCCTGGGGCACACCACCAACCAAAATGACATAAAATTACACTCTAACACAGTAATACGTATAGTTAATATGTTTTTAAATGTATTTATATACTCAGTGTGAAACCTGGGCCTGTTTCGATGAACACAACATATATATGACTTTGTCTCACATATTTATACATGGCTATTATGTCTTCTCTCAGCCTTTTCTTCTTCAGGCTAAACATGCCCAACTCTTCAAGCCGCTCCTCATAGAGCTTGTTCTCCAGACCTTTGTGAAATTTCACCCTGAGTGAAACTTGCTTCCAGTTAACTATGGCTGTCATGAAGCTGTTATAAACAGTTCCTGGTGGGGGGGGGGCAACTCTTGAAAATCCAGTAAAATAGTAAAAAAAAAAACATTTCCAAGCCGGAGAGCCTCAATTTGTTTCTTGAAACCTGTGCGGGGGCTGCTAGGAGGGGGGAGAGTGCCAATTTCCCACGGCACACCTGATGATCGCTCACGGCACACTAGTGTGCCATGGCACACTGGTTGGGAAACACTGCTCTAGGCCAAAGCTCCGTACCAGACCAGCAAGTGGTCTGACATAGATGTTGAACAACAGGGGCGAGAGGATAGCATCCTGAGAAACTCCACAACGGAGAAGGGAGCTTTCTGAACTTTGGCCCATCCATTCCACCCTCTGTCTCCGGTCTCGGAGAAGTGAATTAAACCATGACAGGGCTAGACCTCGCACACCAGATATAGCCAAACAATGAATCAGCAGGTCGTGATCCACGGTGTCGAATGCTGTTGTAAGGTCTAGAACAGGGGTGCTCACACTTTTTCAGCATGCGAGCTACTCTTAAAGCAACCAAGTCCAAAAGATCTACCTGCCCCGCCGCCGTGCGCTCCCGCCGCCGCGCTCCTGCCACTGCGCGCTCTTGCCACCGCATGTGCTCCTGCTGCTGTTTTCCGCCCGCACAGCCAGGGGCGGCCTCACCTCTCCCGGGGTGGGGGGGTAGGCAAACCTTATTTTTGCACACCCCCCGGTGGCTCCTGGACGCCCTCGCGCATGAGCGCTGGCGTCCCGCGTGGCCCCGCAAGTGCGTCCTGCGCGGTGGCGAGCACACACGGCGACGTCCTGGCCACCGCGCATGCGCGGTGGCGTCCTGCCCGGCCACGCGAGTGCGTCCCGAGCGGTGGCGCGCACACGCCGCGACGTCCCGGCCAGCCGCGCTTGTGCAGTGGCGCCCCTCCCAGTTCGCGACGCCCCTCCCCTCTATCTATCTATCTATCTATCTATCTATCTATCTATCTAATAAAAGTGAATGTGTGTTTGTATGTGTTTGGGCAAGTATGTGTGTGAAAGGTTTTGTATTGGCTCCTAAAGCTGTGACCACCACTTATAATGGATCAGAACTAAATTTGGCATACAGACCCCCCAGGACTCACTTTACATCCTGGTGCGGTTTGGGAGAGGATGGACCATGGACAATGGGATTTGCAATACTTTCACTCACTTCCAGAGACCACTGTAGATCCTATGAGCCATGGATATGGGCCAAACATGACACACAGATACCCCGCCCCCCAATGACCCATTTTTCTTCCTGACGAGGTTTGGAGAAGAATGGACCATGGACGATTGGATTTTCAGTAACTTCAACCATGTCCAGAGACTACTGCAAAGTCCATCAGCCATGGATATGGACCAAACTTGGGACACAGACACCCCCCCCCCCATGACCCACTTTACATCCTGGTGATGTTTGGGGCAGGGTGGACCATGATTGATGGAATTTGCAGTACTGTCACCAGCTTCCACAAACCACTGCAACCCCCATGAATGACGGACCTGGACCAAACTTGACACACAGACCCCCTCCCCCAATGATGCCCTTCATATCCTGGTGAAGTTTGGGGGAGGATGGAACATGGACATTGCAGTACCTTCAGCCACATCCAGAGACCACTGTGACCTGCACCAAAGACGGACCTAGACCCAACTTGCCACTCAGACCCCCCCTTGATCCACTTTACAACCTGATGAAGTTTGGGAGAGGATGGTCATGGATGATGCGACTTGAAGTACCTTCACATACATACAGAAACTACTGCTAACCCCATTATCTATGGATATGGACCAAACTTGGTATATAGACCCCCTTCCCCGCTCGATTTTACATTCTGGTGAGGTTAGCGGGAGGGTGGACTATGGATTATGGGAATTGCAATATCCTTCACACACTTCTACAGATCTTTGTGGCCCCCGCAAATGATGGTCCTGGACCAAACCTGATACACCCCTCCATGACCTACTTTATGCCCTAGTGAAGTTTGGGGGAGGCTGGACCACAGATGATGGGATTTGCAGTACATTCACCCACATCCAGAAACTACTGCTAATCTCATCAGCTATGGATATGGAGCAAACCTGACACAGACCTCCCCAATGACTCAGTGTTTGGGCGAGGATGAGCCATGGACGTTGGGGCTTGCAGTACCTTTGTATCCGCTACACCTTCACCCACTTCCAGAGACAACTGCAAACCACAATCAGCTATGAATATGGACCAAACTTAGCACACAGATACCCCATGGCCCACTTTACGTCCCGGTGACGTTTGGGAGAGAATGAACCATGGACGTTGGGACTTGCAGTACCTTCACTCACTTCCAGAGACTACTGCAAATCCCATGAGCAATGGATATAGGCCAAATTTGGGGCACAAATGCCCATGATGCATTTCATGTCCTGTTGTGATTTGGGGGAGGATGGACCACGGTTGATGGGATTTGCAGTAACTTCATACCCATCCAGAGACTACTGCTAACCCCATCAGCCACGAATCTGCACCCACTTCTAATAGGTCCATTCATAATATCCAAAAACAAATGTCTTTTTTCAAATAACCCAAGCTAGTAGATAATAAAATGAAGTCAAAGCCCTCAGTCAAAGTCAAGACCAAGGCCCCTGTGTATCAAATCCGCATTGAACTGGATCATATGGCAGTTTGGACTCAGATAACCCAGATCAAAGCAGAGATTGTGGATGATCTGCCTTGATATTCTGGGTCATATGGCTGTGCGGAAGGGCCCAAAGTATCTATAAAGTGCAGTGCGCCAGTTGCTGGTTTCCCGCCCCCGGCCGCTCCTGATTGGCTGTGTGGCCAGGTTGTGGTGTGTGTGTGTGTGTGTGTTGCCTTGGCCACGCATCATGGCTGTGTGAATGCATGACGTCCGCAAGGCTGGCGCCAGGCTGTCTAGAGCCGCGAGTTAGATCAACACAGCTGGAGGGACAGGGACACAGCTGGGCAAAGGGAGCAGATTCCTCAACAAGAAATGGGATTGTGAGAAAAAGCACTTCAACAAAAACAGTTCAAACAAAAGCCTTAATGACATCCTTTCATTAAAAAGAAAGAAAGAAAGGAAAAGGGGAAAATGCTAGCAAGCAGGACTGGAGGGGGGAGCGAGCAGGGAGTGGGAACAGAAAGTTCAGCACTGATGCTCGGCTTCACTAAACAGGCCCAAAAGACACTTCGAGGAGGGCTTCCTTTCATTATTTCTTTTTTTGGGACGAACCCATGGTTAAGCCATTTGGCCAGAAATGGAAAAGAAAAGCACAGGATGGTATATTTTGGTAGATTTGCTTGAATCCCAAAGGAGTGGATCAACAGCAAATCGGATAGGATTATTATTGTTGTTGTTATTATTTACATGTACATAACAACAGAGCACACATGCACATTAAGTCCAAGTGTCTGGGACCTATCTCTGAATATCAGGTTCTTCCCAAGGGCCTGGGATATTAGACATATTATTATTATTAGATATATTGTTGTTATTTTCTATGTACACATCAACACAGCACACATGCACCTTAGGTCCAAGTGTCTGGAGTTCCATCTCTGAATATCAGGCTCTTCCCAAGGGCTTAGGATATTAGAGGTATTATTATGATTATTAAAGGTAAAGGTTTCTCTTGACATGAAGTCTAGTCATGTCCAACTCTGGGGGTAGGTGCTCATCTCCATTTCTAAGCCGAAGAGCTGGTGTTGTCCAAGGTCATGTGGCCGGCATGACTGCATGGAGCACCATTACCTTCCCGTCAGAGCAGTGCCTACTGATCTACTCACATTTGCATGTTTTCAAACTGCTAGTTTGGCAAAAGCTGGGGCTAACAACGGGAACTCAACCTGCTCCCTGGATTTGACATGCATATTAGGTCCAAGTGTCTGGGATCCGTCTCTGACTATCAGGCTCTTCCCAAGGGCCTGGGATATTAGATATATATATATTTATTTATTTATTTATTTATTCGTTCGACTTAATATACCGCTCTCTCTGGAGCCCAGAGCGGTTTACAGAGTTAAAAACAGATAACCACATAAAATGCAATAAAACCAGATAAAAACCCCAGTTAAAATCAAATATGATTATTCTTCTTATTGTTATATATTGTTATTACCAAGAGACCACAAGCGGCCCTTGGGCACACCTCGTACTCGATGGGATGAACCAATGGTTAAGCTATTTGGCCAGAAATGGGAGGGGGGGGAGCACAGGATCGTATATTTTGACAAAAAGTAGAAGGGCAAAGGTGGATCGACCACAAATTGGATAGGATATTTATTATTTATATAATAATAATAATAATTACATTTTAGAACTCTTATCAGTTGGGGGCTTCATATGCCTAAGAGCTGTTTTCTTTAATAATAAAATAAAATTAAGGGTAAAAGGTTACGGTGTTCTGTGAAATCATTAGTGACTATTCACGTCCCTGCTAATTGCATTTTATAGATACTCTGAGTTGGATGGGAGAGGAGAAGCGTTATTACATCCCCATCTAGACTGCCATATAATATGATCCCAGACTGTCTGCTTTGAACTGGATTACATGGCAGTGTAGATTCATATAATCCCATTCAGAGCAGAAAATCTTGTATCATCATCATCATCTATGCCAAATCTAATATGTATCTTTTTCATTCATCCCCTCTTTTCCCACTACACAACCTTTTTACTTTCCAATATCTCTTATATGAATGAAAGGTTTAACCATCCTAAATAGTTCTTAGTTAATCATTTCACTCTTATGTGTGGAATTGTCTATCAGCTGAAAGGTGGATGGATGTGATTTCCACTCTCCATCCAGTCCCCTATACATTAGAATACATGCTTTCCCTACGTTGAGCATATTTGCTGGCCCCGAATCTGTTTTCTCCATCATAACCTCAGCCTGCCTCCCCACAATTATTTTTCTTTCTTTCTTGGTCACAAGATAATTCCTGACGCCAGAAAGTCTGGAGGTCATATGAGTAGCAATTGGAGGAACAAGGCGGCACTAAGTCCTCCTTACAAGGTTCCCTCCCCCAACATCTGGGGGGAAAGGGAAAAAAGAGAGAAAGAAACTCTTGGGAAATGTCTCCACTTGGGCTGCGGCTTGGCGGCTGGAAAAGCTTTACGGGCAAAAAAGAAAATGATAATCGCAGTCTCAACATGAAACTGGGAAAGGATAGGCTTAGAGGCCTTCTTCTTCTTTCTATGCTATTTTCCCAATGGAGGGGTCAGCATAGTTTCCACAGGGCTTTGTATTGGGCACCCTCAGGTCTCAGGTTGTCTTCGTTGATGGTGCCCATCCATCTTGTCTTTTGCCTTTGTCCACATGGTCGTCGGATGACGACCATGTGCAACCCCCAAATGCAGTGCTGTAGTATCTATCTATCTATCTATCTATCTATCCGTCTGTCCTTCCATCCGTCCATATTCTTTCTAAGCTATTTTCCCAATGGAGCAGTAAGCATTGTGACTTTGTTTTGGGCATCCTTAGGTCTCTGGTTGTCAGCACGTATGTCTTTGTTGATGGTGTCCATCCATCTTGTCTTTTGCCTTTGTTCACGAGGTCGTCATCCTGCAATCCCCAAATGCAGTGCTGTAGTATCTACCTATTTATCTATATATCTGTCCATCCACCCATCCGTCTATCCTTCCATCAAATAAACAACAACATCCATCCATCCATTTATCCATCTATCCATCCATTTATCCATCCATCTATCCATCTTCTCTCTAAGCTATTTTCCCATGGAGGGGTGAGCATTGTGAGTGCTGTTTCCATAGGGCTTTGTTTAGGGCCTTCTCAGGCATCAAGTTGGTAGTCCTGATAGATATATCACCACCACCACAATAATAATAATAATAGGAGAATAGTAGTATAGTTTATTGCATTAGCCACAAGGCCATATCAAGCAGAACAAACCATACAAAAGAAATACATGTATCAAGCGTTGAACAGTGGTTAATAATATGAGAGATGATAGATAGAAAGACATATAATTGCGAGAACTATAGATGATAGTTATTTCACCGCCATAGAGGATGATACCATCCGATCCCTTCTGACAGGGGGCCATCCAGCCATAGTTAGATATCCATAGATATGACTGAGAGAGATCCTTTGTTGGGAGGTATTAGTTGGCCCTTATTGATTCCTGTCAGGAATTCCAGCTTTTTTGAGTGTTGCTTTTTATTTTCTGTCCTGGTTTTAGAGTTCGTTTTTTAAATACTGGTTGCCAAATATTGTATTATTATATTAAAATATTATTATAATATAGTTATATTGTATTATTATTATATTGCATGACATTATAATGTTGTTATTAATATTATAGGTCTATATATCATACTAGCCGCCCCCTGCCACATGTTGCTGTGGGTCAATCTGTGTATATGTGTTTTGTGTGTGTATCTATGTGTGGGTATATATTTGTGCATATGTTTGTGTATATATGTGGTTTTGCGCATGCATTGTAATGCATTTTGGGGTGGTTTTTTTTTTGCTTTTTAAGTCTCTTCCGCTGTGTTTTCCAGTCTTTTTAATGAGTGATGGTCACTTGTTGGCCTGATAGGTGTATTGTGTCCAAATTTGGTGTCAATTCATCCAGTGGTTTTTGAGTTATGTTAATCCCACAAACGAACATTACATTTTCATGTATATAGATTATCAGCATAGTACAATATTGGTATTGTATATTATTATATTGTACATTCTAAGGTTCCTTTATAACAGTGTTTCTCAACCAGTGTGCCAGGGCACACTAGTGTGCCGTGAACGATCATCAGGTGTGCCGTGGAAAATTGGAACCTCCAGGAGGGGAGGGGGGAGAGTCTAGTGTGTTGAAGTATAAAAACCTTAAGAAACCTACCTCTATAAAGGCACAAAATTACAAACACCCCCCTCCCCACTTGTTGTCTACTTGGTCTCTCCCTCTCCATGCATTGGGAAGACCCACCTCCTTTTCCCCAAGTAGGGACCTCCTCTTGCCTCCTGGGGGTTCTGTGTGGGAAGTTTGGCCCAGTTCTATCAATGGTGGGGTTCCAGGGGCGGTCCTTGCAATTCCGCGACCTACGTGGCCGCGTAGGGCGCTACCGGCTGGGAGGGGCACCACCGGCTGGGAGGGGCTCCACCGCGCCACCTCCGCGCCCCCGCTGCACTGCCCTGTACCGCCGCTATGGCGGGTGTGCCGGACGCACCTCCACAGCCGGCCCCACCGGTGGCACACGCGCAGAAGCACCCCAAAGGCGCTGTAGCGCCTGTAGACGTTTCTGCGCATGCGCGAACGGCCACGCACGCGCACTGCCTCCC
Source organism: Anolis apletophallus (assembly GCA_030556195.1). Taxonomy (NCBI): domain Eukaryota; kingdom Metazoa; phylum Chordata; class Lepidosauria; order Squamata; family Anolidae; genus Anolis; species Anolis apletophallus. The sequence goes on along the minus strand of JARBWK010000011.1, from coordinate 50,365,093 downwards.
AAGTGCGTTTGCCGCTTGGGAGCCAGCGCGCATGTGCAAAACCTGCACGCATGCACGCTAGCTCCAAAGCGGCAGGTGCGCTCGGGAGGCAGTGCGCGTGCGCGGATGTTCGCGCACACGGAGGTGCGGGGCGGTGGCGAGTGACGCGGCGGCGGCAGGGGGGGCGACAAAATTTCCTTTGCATACCCCCCCGGATTAGGTTAGACCACCCCTGTGGGGTTCAGAATGCTCTTTGATTATAGGGGAACTATAAATCCCAGCAACTACAACTCCCAAATGTCTAGGTCTATTTCCCCTGAACTCCATCTGTGTTCATAGTTGGGCATATTGAGTATTCATGCCAAGTTTGGTCCTGATCCAACATTGTTTGAGTCCACAGTGCTCTCTGGATATAGGTGAACTACAACTCCAAAACTCAAGGTCAATGCCCACCAAACTCTTATAGCATTTTCTCTTGGTTACGGGAGTTCTGTGTGGGAAATTTGTGTCTTTCTGCCATTCCATCTATGTTGTGTTCATCAAAACAGGCCCGGGTTTCACACTGAGTGTATAAATACATTTTAAAACATGTTAACTATATGTATTACTGTGCTAGAGTGTCATTTTCTGTCATTTTGGTTGGTGGTGTGCCCCAGGATTTCGCAAATGTAAAAAGTGGCTGATTCCAGCCCGGGAGATGACTCACAGCATTGTATTAGAACGCGGAAACGCAAAATCTCCTGTATCGACTTTGAGTCCTTATTGTGTTACTACAACACTGGGGAGGAACGGTCAGAAGTTTCGAGAGCCCCGAGGAAGTGGAGTTTACGCGAAACGGCCACCTTGGCGTCGTCAGCTTACCTCCAGCCGTTGGCGCCTGCCCATCCAGCAGCTTGCCAGCTCTTCAACCCACCAAGGCTCCCTTTCTGACTCAGTCATTAGCCTATGAGTTATTATACTCTTGACTATTGATAGGGGAACACAGACTCTGTTGGAATATTGTACTTGGCCCTATACCATTGTAGGGGCACTACTATTGTTATTATGTGGATCTGGAACACTGTGAATGAATTGCATTGCATTGTGCTTTTTGTGAGATTGTTATGCTATTTAGCACTTGAATTTGTTCATATGATTATACCTGTGATTTTTACCGTGTCTACACCTTTATTCCCATAGACCTGCCCCTTTATGCCCTGTGGTTTAGTTAGTTTATAACAGGGCTGTCCAACTGGCGGCCCGTGGGCCCGTCTACGCCCCCCCCCCAGCCCCTTCCCTACGCCCCCCTAAGCTTTTAAATAAAAAATAAAATTTGAAAAATAAAATAAATAATAATTTTTTATAAAAAATACCTACTTCCGGGTTCGGAGCAAGTATCGCGAGAATACGCAATCCACACAGGATTTCGCTGTCAACGCGAGATCGCGCCGGCGTTGACAGCGAAATCCCGTGTGGATTGCGTATTCTCGCGATACTCTTCGGCTACTCTACTACTGGATCGCTGAGGCCCACAGACACGATTAGGACCTTCTTCGACTCAGTCGGTCGTCGCCTCTCTCGTCGTCCGGGTACTCCTGGATCCTGCGCGTTTGGAAAAGGTAGGCCGAAGCAGCGGGCTCCTCATTCCCTCCCCCCATCTCCCCTCATGTATTAAATATAAAATTAAACATATTTAAAGATGAAATAAGGGGAGATGGGATACATTAAAATAAGGGGGGTGGGGAGGATGGAATTAAATATATTTAATATTAAATAAAAATAAGGGGGAGGGGAGGATGGAATTAAATATATTTAATATTAAATAAAAATAAGGGGGGAGAGGATGGAATTAAATATATTTAATATTAAATAAAAATAAGGGGAGGGGAGGATGGAATTAAATATATTTAATATTAAATAAAAATAAGGGGAGAGGGGAGGATGGAATTAAATATATTTAATATTAAATAAAAATAAGGGGGGAGGGGAGGATGCAATTAAATATATTTAATATTAAATAAAAATAAGGAGAGAGGGGAGGATGGAATTAAATATATTTAATATTAAATAAAAATAAGGGAGAGGGGAGGATGGAATTAAATATATTTAATATTAAATAAAAATAAGGTGAGATGGGAGGATGGAATTAAATATATTTAATATTAAATAAAAATAAGGAGAGAGGGAGGATGGAATTAAATATATTTAATATTAAATAAAAATAAGGGAAGGGTAGGATGGAATTAAATATATTTAATATTAAATAAAAATAAGGAGAGAGGGAGGATGGAATTAAATATATTTAATATTAAATAAAAATAAGGGGAGGGGAGGATGGAATTAAATATATTTAATATTAAATAAAAATAAGGGGGAGGGGAGGATGGAATTAAATATATTTAATATTAAATAAAAATAGGGAGAGAGGGGAGGATGCAATTAAATATATTTAATATTAAATTAAAATAAGGGGGATGGGAGGATGCAATTAAATATATTTAATATTAAATAAAAATAAGGGGGAGGGAGGATGGAATTAAATATATTTAATATTAAATAAAAATAAGGGGAGAGGGGAGGATGCAATTAAATATATTTAATATTAAATTAAAATAAGGGAGGAGGGGAGGATGCAATTAAATATATTTAATTTTAAATAAAAATAAGGGGGGAGGGGAGGATGGAATTAAATATATTTAATATTAAATAATAGGGGAGAGGGGAGGATGCAATTAAATATATTTAATATTAAATAAAAATAAGGGGGGAGGGGAGGATGCAATTAAATATATTTAATATTAAATAAAAATAAGGGGAGAGGGGAGGATGCAATTAAATATATTTAATATTAAATTAAAATAAGGGGAGGGGAGGATGGAATTAAATATAATTAATATTAAATTAAAATAAGGGGGAGGGGAGGATGCAATTAAATATATTTAATATTAAATAAAAATAAGGGGGAGGGGAGGATGCAATTAAATATATTTAATATTAAATAAAAATAAGGGGAGAGGGGAGGATGCAATTAAATATATTTAATATTAAATAAAAATAAGGGGGAGGGGAGGATGGAATTAAATATATTTAATATTAAATAAAAATAAGGGGGGGGGGGGATGGAAATAAATATATTTAATATTAAATAAAAATAAGGGGAGGGAGGATGGAATTAAATATATTTAATATTAAATAAAAATAAGGGGAGAGGGGAGGATGGAATTAAATATATTTAATATTAAATAAAAATAAGGGGGAGCGGAGGATGGAATTAAATATATTTAATATTAAATAAAAATAAGGGAGAGGGAGGATGGAATTAAATATATTTAATATTAAATGTAAATAAGGGAGGGGAGGATGGAATTAAATATATTTAATATTAAATAAAAATAAGGGGGGGGGGGAGGATGCAATTAAATATATTTAATATTAAATAAAAATAAGGGGGAGGGGAGGATGGAATTAAATATATTTAATATTAAATAAAAATAAGGAGAGAGGGGAGGATGCAATTAAATATATTTAATATTAAATAAAAATAAGGGGAGAGGGGAGGATGGAATTAAATATATTTAATATTAAATAAAAATAAGGAGAGAGGGAGGATGCAATTAAATATATTTAATATTAAATAAAAATAAGGGGAGGGAGGATGGAATTAAATATATTTAATATTAAATAAAAATAAGAGAGAGAGGGAGGATGCAATTAAATATATTTAATATTAAATAAAAATAAGGGAGAGGGAGGATGGAATTAAATATATTTAATATTAAATAAAAATAATTTAATATCTTATCCCTGCATTTTATCTCAGTAAAAGATTATATTTGACTGTATGCATGCAGGGGCAGGGAGGGGGCGGAGCTGGGGGCAGAGCCGGGGAAGGGGGCAGACCCTACGGCCCCCCAGGTCATCAGTGACCGGAATTCAGGCCCCTGGGTCAGTAGAAGTTGGACAGCCCTGGTTTATAACATTCCCTGTCCTGTTGGGGCAGTGTTTCTCAACCTAGGGGTCGGGACCCCTGGAGGGGTCACGAGGGGGTGTCAGAGGGGTCGCCAAAGATAATCACAAAACACAGCATTTTCTGTTGATCATGGGGTGGGTGTGTGGGAATTTTGGCCCAATTCTATCGTTGGTGGTGTTCAAAGGGCTCTTTGATTGTAGGTGAACTATAAATCCCAGCAACTACAACTCCCAAATGCCAAGTCTATTTTCCCCAAACTCCACCAGTGTTCATATTTGGGCATATTGATATTCATGCCAAGTTTAGTCCAGATCCATCATTGTTTTGAGTTGACAGTGCTCTCGGGATGTAGGTGAACTACAACTCCAAAACTTAAGGTCAATGCCCAATGCCCAAACCCTTCCAGGATTTTCTGTTGGTCATGGGATTTCTGTGTGCCAAGTTTGGTTCAATTCCTCCATTGGTGGGCATAAGAATGATCTTTGATTGTAGGTGAACTATAAATCCCAGCAACTACAACTCCCAAATGACAATCTCTCCCTCCAATCCCACCAGTATTCAAATGTTGGCATATTGGGTATCTGTGCCAAATTTGGTTCAGTGAATGAAAATACCTCCTGCATCTCAGATTACGCTTCATAACAATAGCAAAATCACAGTTGTGAAGTAGCATTGAAATAATTATATGATTGGGGGTCACTACAACATGAGGAACTGTAGTAAGGGGTCACCGCATTAGGGAGGTTGAGAACCACTGTGTTAGGGGCGTGTCTTATTTGCATAAAGGGGCGGGGCCAGTATGCTTGGCAAGCCAATAGGAAAAGCAAGCCTTTCTGCTGCTGGACCGGGATGGAAAGATTCCATCCTGACATTCCTGGTCCTCTTAGGGGGTGGCTTATTTGCATAAAGGGGCGGATGCCTTGCAGTATATAAGTCCAGGCGGCGGCGTGACAGCCAAGACGGAGAGGGAGCCTTGGGCCGGTCTAGTTGGCTTCTCCATTGCTTTGCTTCTGATCCCCAGCTGGGTGCCATTCTCGCTCTGACTCGTCCTTCCCTGAAAGAGAGCGGAAGGAAGCGGAAGGGGCGCTGCGTCCGCGGCCATGAAAGCCATCAGCCCGGTGCGTTCGGTGCGGAGCTGCTTGGAGGCGGTGTGCTGCCTGTCGGAGCAGAGCCTGGGCATCGCCCGCGGGAGCGGCCTGGGCCCGAGCAAGGCTTGCCCCTCGGCCGAGGAGCCGGCCAGCCTGCTGGACGACATGAACGGCTGCTACTCCAAGCTGCTGGAGCTGGTGCCGGGCATCCCGCAGGGCAGCCAGCTCAGCCAAGTGGAGATCCTCCAGCATGTCATCGACTACATCTTCGACCTCCAGATCGTGCTCCAGGACCAGGCCCAGGAGAAGAAGAAGAAGAAGGGCAGCAGGAGCAGGAAGGACAAGGCCGGCCAGCCCGCAGCCTTCCAAGTAAGTCCAGAAGCAGCCATCAAGGGGCGCCCCGGTCGGGTCCCAGGTGGCACTCCAACTTGGGGTTCTGGGCTCCCAATTCCCACCATTCCTAATCGAAACCTACTGGTACATATATGATATATATATCATATATGTAGCCGCATGGAGGGCCCCATGGGAGAGAGAAAACCGGGGTAGAAGTCAATATCATCATCATAATAAATATAATCATAACGAAAGTGTTTAAAATAAATGTATTAAATATAGTGATCATAATTTGATAAATGTCATAATAAATATAAGGTATAGTAATAATGTGATAATGCAAGAAATATAATAATAGAATTAATATAGTAATAAATATAATAATGTATAGTAATAAATATGGTAATTTAATAATTGTAATAATAAATATTAATATAATAATATATATAGTGTTGTTTACCTAATACAGTACTTATTTCGATTTGTGTCAGTATTGACACAGCCTTTTTTAATTTTTCCTAGCCCATTCCTTTTCCATGCGCTGACAAATAGGCAGTATTTTCTATTTTAATATTTATGTGTTGTTGGGTAATTCTATGCTTCTGTGTTATTGTTATTTTCTGTTCATGTTGTGACGACTCTGTATGTTTTGATGTTGTTGCTTGGAAACCGCCCCGAGTCGTCGTCCCCCCCTGAGATTGAGCGGAATATAAAATATTATTATAGTGATAATCATAAATGCAATAATAAATATAATGATGCATAGTAATAAATATAGTAATAATTTAATACTAATAAATATAATAAAAATAAATAATAAATATAATGCATATTAATAATTAAATATAGCAATAATTTAATTAATAATAATCGTAATAATAGCTTGACTTGGAGCAGCCCTTTTCTTTCTTCAGACCTTGCTAGGTAGAGCCTATGTTACTACTTGAGTGCAAAAATTATGATTATATTTTTTTGTGTTTTTCTATCCAGGGTGTCCAATTCAGCTTGTGATAATAATATAATAATAACAAATATAATCGTAATAATATATATAATAATATATGGGTCTCCACTGCCAGGTAATCAGGGACAAGGAGATCATCTAGTATCAGATCCTGGGATATAAGGACCATGTAGAACAGGCATGGGCCAACTTCAGCCCTCCAGGTGTTTTGGACTTCAACTCCCACCATTCCTAACAGCAGGTAGTCCAAAACACTTGAAGGGCTGAAGTTGGCCCATGCCTGTGTTCCTAATCGATGACTATGACCCGCCATGCAAGACTGGGAATCAGGCGAATGGCAACCCAGTTCACAGCCCTTGTGGCTGTAAAGCCCAGGAAAGTCAAAGGGCACGTTGGCATCATCTCTGCCAGCCTGGTATCTTATCTGCAATCAAACTAAAAAAAATATTCACAGTTAAAATCTATCAAATTTAGCCACAAAGGTTAAGCAGGAGCCCTTGAAAAGCTGGAGTGTGTAGAAGGCAACCTACATGGTTCTGAACTACTACAAAGAAGATTTAGAGGCAAGTGGGATTGGTTGAAAGTAACAGTTTTATGTTGAGAATCCCATCTGAGTCATCTGTCACAAGTGGGAAAAAAGCCCTTCAAAAGGAGCTGTTCTCCTTAGGGACTGAACAGTTCCCAGTAAACTAACTGAGGCTGCAGCTCAAGAAATTCAGGCTGTTGCTCTGCAGAAAATGGGCGGAGTGTTAGGGCCCTTCCACACAGCCATATGACCCAGAATATCAAGGCAGATCACCCACAATATCTGCTTTGAACTGGACTTAGCAGAGTCTACACTGCCAGATAATCCAGTTCAATGTTTTTGTGTGCAAAACAACAACAGTGTATTGTTGAAGGCTTTCATGGCCGGAATCACTGGGTTGCTGTGAGTTTTCCAGACTGCGTGACAATGTTCCAGCAGCATTCTCTCCTGACGTTTCGCCTGCATCTATGGCAGGCATCCTCAGAGGTTGCGAGGTCTGTTGGAAACTAGGAAAATGGGGTTTATATATCCGTGGAATGTCCAACAACCACCTTCTGTTCCTGTGAATACTTCCTTTTTGGCTATTTTATGGAAATCGGTCTTCATCTGTGCATTTTACTGAGTGTTTTGAAACTGTTTTGTGGTTTGATTCTGTGGCTTTAGCAGTGTTGTAAGTAACCCGCCTCACGCCGTGAAGAGAGGCAAGTAAGAAATAAAATTATTCTGATTCTTACTCATCCCTTTTCTCCTTTCTTTCTGCAGACAGCAGAACTTGCCTCCGAACTCTGCTCAAAGGACGAGAGGACTCCCTGCCACTAGCCTTGAACAGGTACGGCCGAGGGAGATCTCTGGGGAATGTATAATGCCTTTTCTTCATCCTGGACAGAAGTGATATGTGGAGTGGGTTTGGTCCTGGGTCTGGTTCTGTTCAATATCTTTATTAATGACTGGGATGAAGGTTTAGATGGCAGGCTGATCAAGTTTGCAGGTGACAACAAACTGGGAGGAAGAGCTAATACTCCAGAGGACAGGATCAGGACCCAAAATGGCCTTAACAGATGAGAGAGCGGATTGGCCAAAACTAACAAAAGGGTATGATGCAGCAGCCCAAAAAGCCAATGGGATTTTGGGCTGCATCCAAATGAGTCTAGTGTTCAGATTGAGGGAAGTCCTGGTGCCTCTCTATTCTGCTTTGGTGAGACCTCTTTAGCTGGAATCACACTGTGTCCACTTCTGGGCACCACAGTTTAAGAGAGGTATTGACTCTAAACTGGAAGGAGTCTAGAGAAAAGAGGGTGACTTATATGATCAAAGATCTGGAGACCATGAATAATCCCTCTGAGGAGCGTCTTGAAGAGCTGGGTCTGTTTATCATGCAGAAGAGAAGGTTGAGAGGAGACATGAGAGCCATGTGTAAAAATATGTCACAAGGAAAAGGGAGCAGGCTTCCTTTCTGCTGCCCTGGAGACTAGGACTCAATAGAGCCATGAGTTCAAATGAGCGGAAATTAGATTTCACCTGAACATTAGGAAGAACTTCCTGACCATAAGGAGAGCTGTTCAACAGTGGAACTCACTGCTTCAGAATGCAGTGGAAGCTCCTTCCTTGGAAACTTTTAAACCAGTGGTTTCCAACCTGTTTTTGACCAGGGACCACTTTATTTATTTATTATTTCAGTTTCTATACCGCTCCTCCCCATAGGCTTGGGGCGGTTCACAAAATCTAAACGCATATACATTAAAAAGCAATACATATAAAAAGCAAATTTCTACAAGTTTTAAGAGGGGCCGCTAAGATTGAATGCTTGCTGGAAAAGAGTAGTCTTACAAGCCCTCTGAAAAGGGGCCAGTTCTCGTAATTGATCGAACTTCATTCGGTAAAGCGTTCCATAGAGTCGGAGCCACCACTGAGAAGGCTCTTTACCTAGTAGCTGATGAGTGTTAAGTTAGGATAGAAGGGACATCAAGGAGGTTTTGTTCCTTTGACCGTTGTGATCTCTGGGGAATATATGGGGTAAGGTGGGCCTTCAGGTACACCGGCCCTAGACCATACAAGACCTTAAAGGCCTTTGACCAGGAACCACTCTTCAACATTCGTACCAAAAGGGTTACGAGTCAAACTTTACATTTTGTTTGGGTCCTGATTCAAAAAACTGTAATGGGTAGGCCACAGCAGCTCTAGTTTCTGATACTGAACATATGCCATGGTCAGCAACAGGGAAGGAGTGGCAGGTGGCACAAAAGGGGCGGAAATAAAACAAAATGTAATAAATAAAGAGCAAGGAGGCTCACTGACCAGATTTTCTGCCTTGACAATTCTGGGTTATGTGGCTGTGTGGAAGGGTCCTCTATTCCAGTATTTCCGAACCACTGTGCCGGGGCACACTAGTGTGCCATGAGCGATCATCCGGTGTGCCATGGAAAATTGGAACCTCCAGGAGGGGAGGGGGGAGAGTCTAGTGTGTTGAAGTATAAAAACCTTAAGAAATCTACCTCTATAAAGGCACAAAATTACAAACAGCTTCCTCCCTACCCGTTGTCTACTTGGTCTCACCCTCTCCATGCATTGGGAAGACCTGCTGCCCTTTCCCCAAGTAGAGACCTCCTCTTGCCTCCTGGGGGTTCTGTATGGGAAGTTTGGCCCAGTTCTATCATTGGTGGGGTTCAGAATGCTCTTTGATTGTAGGAGAACTATAAATCCCAGCAACTACAACTCCTAAATGTCAAGGTCTATTTCCCCTGAACTCCATCTGTTCATATTCATATTTTGGCATATTCATGCCAAGTTTCATCCTGATCCAACATTGTTTGAGTCCACAGTGCTCTCTGGATATAGGTGAACTACAACTCCAAAACTCAAGGTCAATGCCCACCAAACTCTTATAGCATTTTCTCTTGGTTATGGGAGTTCTGTGTGGGAAGTTTGTGTCTTTCTGCCATTCCTGCCAGGATATCTATGTTGTGTTCATCAAAACAGGCCCAGGTTTCACACTGAGTGTATAAATACATTTAAAAACCTATTAACTATTATGTATTACTGTGTTAGAGTGTCATTTTGGTTGGTGGTGTGCCCCAGGATTTTGTAAATGTAAAAAGTGTGCCGCGGCTCAAAAAAGGTTGGGAAACACTGCTCTATTCTATGATTCTATAACAGGCATGGGCAAACTTCAGCCTTCATTCCGGTGTCTTGGACTGAAGCGCCTACCATTCCTAACAGCCTCAGACCCCCGAGGCTGTTCGTAATGGTGGGAGTTAAAGTCCAAAACTCCTGGAGGGAGGGTCGAAGTTTGCCCATAGACTCCCTCCTCTCCCCGTTTCGGAGTTCTTTTGCCAGCAAGGCAGCCTCTGCAGAGATGCCTCTTTTCTTTTGCCTGTAAATGGAGTCATTATTTTTACAGTGTCATTCTTTTAATAGCTTGAAGCCTGTGCAGCTGCTGAAACAGCCCTGTTGAAATCAGTGAATCAAGAGGCACTCTGCCCTCTCCTTCTCCTCCCCCCCACACTTTAGTCAGGAAGGCACTGTGCTAAACACTGCTCTCCCCCCAAAAAAGCACAAAAATAAAATAAATCCTGGCTCCATCTGTAGTGAGTTAGGAAGGGAAGGGTCTGTATTTTTGCCTGCCTCTCCTCTTTTGCTTGTCTTGGGTGTTTTGGTGCCAATTAGCCAACCTTCAGCTTGAGTGTTGGCTCCTGATTCCTTATCAGCTGGAGGTAAATAGAAGTTTCCTCTCTGGCGCCAGGATGTCTGCAGTCCTGCCTCTGATCTGTTGTTGAAACTGACATACATGCCTTTCTTTGCTCCCTCCTCCCATTCAGGCTGCAGGTGTGGGATCCTGGCACTTGGTTCTCTCCAGCAAGAGAAGAGAGAGAGAAAGAGAAGATAGAAGGGAGGGGAAAAAAAGAGAGACCTTGGCTGGAGAAGGGATCCGATGATGTTTTAACCCTCCTGCACCCAGTCTTGAAGGAGCCTCTTCTGCTTTCATCATCCAGATAATCTTCTCTGCGGAACATTAGCCACCCATGGCCATTTCAGATGCCTTGATACTCAAGTTTTCTAATATCTCCCTCTTTTTAAAATCGGTAATGACTGATAAGTTATCACTGATAAAGATTATGGGCCCAGCACGCTTCTGCTGCGCAACTATGCTAAATGGCTCCTCTGGTTTTTCCCCCATCTGTATTTTTTTTTTAAAACCCACAAAAACTTTCTGCTGGGTAAAGCAAAAATAATAATAAAAATAGAACCACCTCTCCTCTTTCCACGATTCAAATTAATCATCAGATCGTTGCGTTAACACAGGAAGAAACTTGGCATCCCCAGCAAGGATTAAAAAAAAATGGATGGAAGAAGCAATATCAGAGTCATCTGCTTTTATGCTGCATGTGTGCCCAGTTTACTGGTTGGACGTCTCCACGAACTGTGGATTGTATGCTTCCACTGTGGCAACCTTCCCTGAAAGAGGTGGACCAATTTGGAAAGTCAAGGAAAGAAAGGGCAGGGCGAAACTCCTGCAGATAGTCAACTTTTGTGTATATTTTGGATTATAGTTTTTAAACATTGGTTTTTGGGAAGGAGGGAAGGGGCATCAAAGAATACAGAAACTGAACTCTCCTGGGGCTCTTTCTTGGCCTCGTGTATTTTTTCTTTAGTTGTTGAACTCTATAATAGAGATAACAAGCGTACCTTTTTATTTTGCAGGAAGGTGAATTTCTGCATCTCTATGTTGTACTTACTTTGTAAAAAAAACTTTTTATAAAAGTTTGTTATATAATAAATTTTAAACTTGACTTTTTCTTCTTCTCTTGGAAATGTATATTTGAGAACACGCCAGCAGATACAAACCTATGGCACGCCTTTTTGACCAAACCCCGCTCGCAGCCTGCATGCACACAAACCATGAAGAACATGGGCAGTTGTTTTTATATTTGTACTACCTTGGGGACCCGGCGTTGTCTTGGGCTGTTTGAAAAACTCAATTTTTAATTTTACAACATGCATAAGGTTGTGGGTGAACTACAACTCACACCATGCGAGATTAACCCCAAGAAACTCCATCAGTACTTAAAGTTGGTTATGTTGGGCAAGTTTGCTCTAGATGCATCATCAGTGGGGTCTCTGCTGGTAGGGTAAACTACAACTCATACTATGGTGAGTCAGTCCCCTCAAACCCCTCCAGTAGATTTAGTTGGTCATGGGGAGTTCTGTGTGCCAAGTTTGGTCCAGGTCCATTGGTGGAGGTCACAGTTTCTCTGGTTGCGGGTGAACTACAGCTCCCAGAAAGGAAGGTCAGCCAGCCCCCCCCCAGCAACACACACACAGTCAAATTTCGGCATATCAGGTATGTGTGCCTAGTTTGGTCCGGATCCATTGGTGTTTGGGTTCACAGTGCTCTCTCATAGAATCATTGAGTTGGAAGAGACCTTGTGGGCCATTCAGTCCAACCCCCTGCTAAGAAGTAGAATGGAGGTGAACTACAACTCCCCCAAATCAAGATGAATCAGTATTTTTTGCCGGTCATGGGGGCTCTTGTGTGCCAAGTTTGGTCCAATTCCATCTTTGGTGAAGTTCAGAGTGCTCATTGATTTCGGATGAACTATACATCCCAGGACCTATAATTCCTATAAATCATGGTGACTTCTCCCTAAACCTCTCTAGTATGTTCAGTTGCTGATTAATTCCTCTGTTTGTTGTGTACCATAGAAAATAATAGGAAAGGGTTATGGGTGAAAGGCACTGCAGATTACTGCAACCAGAGAAGTCCGCCTTAGCAGAGCACTTGATGGACCTGGACACAGCATATTATTGGAGAAGACAAATGCTGGACCACTCTAACAACTACCATGTCAGGCTACACAGAAGCCATTGAAATCCACAAGCATGTGGACAAATTCAGCAGAAAGGAAGAAACCATTAAAATGAACAAAATCTGGCTCCCAGTACTAAAAAAACCCTACAATTATAACAGTAAATAAAAAACAAAACTTAAAACACAGGGAAACTCCAGACAAGAAACAATAAGGAACACCTAATCACCTCTCAAGAAAGGGATTTCCCCAGGGAATTGCAAGCCACACCTAAAAACTGTCAGGCCATCAAATGTGAATCAAGGTGGCCAATTGAAACATTGACCCCTCCAACAGACAAGAGTTCTTTCTCCCACCCTGAAACTTTCACAGATATATATATAAACCCAATTTTCCAAAAAACCTCATAGCTTCTGAGGATGCCTGCCAGAAATTCAGGCGAAATATCAGGAGAGAATGCTTCTAGAACATGGCTGTACAGCCCGAAAAACCTACAATAACCTAGTGACTGGCGATGAAAGCCTTCGACAATACATTCTACTTATTTTGTTTACAAGCAGGAATTTTTCCTAGCTTACCTGGAAATGCTAGGCATTGAACCTATGTATTTATTATTTAAAAATTTAAAAATTTGTACCCCAATCTTCTCAACCTCAGCAGAGGGACTCAGACCAGCAGACGGCAAAAATTCAATGCTAACATTAAAATCTAAGCATCATAAAATGACAATAAAATTACCAAATACATATTAAAATTACATTTAAAAAGCCGTTCGCCAAAGTAAAATCATGTCCAAATCAGTCCATGTATTCCAATCCATATATTGTGGTCTGTGCCTTAATCGATTAGTGATCTCCGCCCTCATTCTGCGAAGGCCTCGTTACACAGCCATGTTTTTAGTAGCTTCCTAAAGGTCGGGAGGGAGGGGGCAGATGTAATTTCATTTGGGAGGGAATTCCATAGCTGGGGGCCACCACAGCAAAGGCCCTGTCTCTCGTCTAGGACTACAGGCATGGGATGCAGATGCTCTACCCCTGACTTATAGTTTCTCCTCTATAGATAGTCACATTAATTGTTCCTAATGATATAAAGTGATAACCATTGCTGTATGGTAAAGAGATGCATTCCTATCATAAGAACATGATAGGAATGCATCTATTTACCATACAGCAGTGACTCAGTTCCCTTCTGAAGAAGCACCACCCTACAGCATATAGTAACTAGCTGAAACGAATAGCAGCTTCCTTAAATGGGTACAATGAGTTATTATTTAAATCCTCAGGAAAATGGACTCAGAGCTTTAAAACTATCACTTTAAAATATGAAGTGAAACGTAAGGGCCAAATTCATTCTCTTGCATGAAAAATATATGAAAAGGAAGTCTATGTCAGGCTAAAATCTGCCTTGCACACTCATGGGTGGACAATGTTGTAGTTGCCAGACGTTTTAAACTATGATGCCTGTCAACAGTTAGGGAGTGTAAGACATGTTGGCCGAATTAACAGAAGGCTTCCAGGATCCAAAGCATCTGGGTCTCTCTTGGTTGTTTAGCCCAGTATAAAGAGAACACAGAGAATAAAATCCCAGGGTGATCTTGCAATTGGTGCATTGAATACATAGGTTTCCCCTTTAGTAAATGAATACATGCCACCGTACAAGGATCACATGCCAGCAAACCTTGCTGCATTACCAAAAAAATGTGGATTCTATTGAAGTATCTCATAATGAATCTGTATTTGAGTAGCTGTACAAATATGCATGTATACAAAAGGGGCATGTTGTCTTTCAGTACTGCTAAAAACGTCTGATTTTTCCTCTACATAATTGTAGGTGCTCTGAAGTTATTGGACTTTGGACTTTAAAAAAACGTTTTTCGATGTATCTCAGCCATTTGTAAAACTACCCTGTGAAGTAAGGTGGTCTTAATCTCATAGAAGCGAAGTGGTTAAAGCTGAAGTGAGCCAGTTGCTCACTTTCAAGTCACACACTAAATTTCCTGCAAACACTTTTCCAAATGTGCTGCTCATCACATATAAATAATCCAATGGTATGGAATGGGTTGAAATAATAGTAAAGGTAAAGGTTTCCCCTCAAGATTAAGTCTAGTCGTGTCCGACTTGTCTCCATTTCAAAGCCGAAGAGCTGGCATTGTCCATAGACACCTCCAAGGTCATTTGACCGGCATGACTGCATGGAGTTTGACTCCATTACCTTTCCACCGACGCATGTTTTTGAACTGCTAGGTTGGCAGAAACTAGAGCTAACAACAGGAGCTAACCCCGCCCACGGATTTGAAACATCGACCTTCTGATTAGCAAGTTCTGCATTTTAGCAGTTTAATCCACTGCACCACCTTGGCCCCTCTTGAAATAATACTTCTAGTTAACCCCTTATGAACAAGCTTTACATGAACCAGTATTAAGATAGGAATAAATAATACTGGGAGCTTGAAGCCTTAGAAGTGTGCTATGAGATTGTGGCAGAGTGACTTTGCACCAGACCCCACAGTTAAAGCAGAGCTTCTAGAAACTCTTGCATGCGGCCAGGCATCCCTCCATCCCAGATGCTCCGGGCAATTTACCGTATTTTTCGCTCCATGAGACGCAGTTTTTCCTCCCAAAGTAGGAAGAAAAATCAGCTGCGTCTTATGGAGCGAAGATGCAGGCAGGGGGGGAAGCGCTGGAGCAGGGGCGGGGGCGATATACTCACGCTATATTCGCGGCCCCCCCCCCGGCGGCTCCCGGCGGCTCCCGGTGGCTCCCGGCGGCTCCCGGCTGCGCCTGCGCATGCCCAGACTCCGCCCGCCGTGTCGCCGCAGCCAGCCGGTGGTGCGGAGGAACGGGGGCGGAAGAGGGGACTCATGGGGCGGGCTCGCCGCGCACAGACCCGAGGAGGAGGGGGGAGACCACGAGGGCGGCCCCTAACGGCGACGCAGCAGCAGCAGCAGCGGACTTCCTCCTCGGCAGAGGCGCATCTTCGTGGACGTCACTCCGTCGTGCCTCTGCCGAGTGGCGTCACGAAGATGCGCCTCTGCCGAGGAGGGGGGAGGAAGGCCTCGCCGGCGCGCTGTAAGGACAGCCGGAAGAGAGGCCCGAGGGAGGGAGGGAACTCTTCCTCCTTCCCTCCCTCCCTTGGGCCTCTCTTCCGGCCGTCCTTACAGCGCGCGGCCGGCGAGGCCTTCCCTCCCCCTTCCTCCTCGGCAGAGGCGCGACGGAGTGACGTCACGAAGATGCGCCTCTGCCGAGGAGGAAGTCCTCTGCTGCTGCTGCTGCCACTGCGTCGCCGTGGGGCCGCCCTCGTGGCCTCCCCTCCTCCCCTCGGGTCTGTGAGCGGCGAGCCCGCCCCGTGAGTCCCCCTCTTCCGCCCCGTTCCTCCGCACCGCCGGCTGGCTGGCGGACACGGCGGCGGGAGTCTGGGCATGCGCTGGCGCAGCCGGGGCCGCCGGGAGCCGCCCGGGAGCCGCGGGGGCCCCGCGAATATAGCGTGAGTATATCGCCGCCCCCTCTGCTCCAGTGCCTCCCGCCCTCCATATTAGTGTCTCAAATAGTAGCCAGCCCCATTTTTTTGTTTCCCAAATTTCCTCCTCTAAAATCTAGGTGCGTCTTATCATCAGGTGCGCCTAATGGTGCGAAAAATACGGTACATAAAGATATAGCATTAAAACAGACAAGTATTAAAATCGGATTGTAAAACAAAAGCTCTGTTAAAAAGCCAGGTCTTAAGTGCCTGCGCAAAGTATCGCAGATCGGGCATGGCTCTCAGATAAGACGGCAGAGAGTTCCATAGGACAGGAGCAGTAATAGAAAAGGCCCTGAGTCTCGTACTATCAAGACGTACTTCTCTGGGACCTGGTACATGCAAAAGATTTTGTTGAGTGGGGTGAGGCGACCATTGATGGTGGAGAGAAGAGAGGCGGTCTCTGAGGTATGCTGGCCCCTGGCCATACAAGGCTTTAAAAGTTAGGACCAGCATCTTGTACATCTTGATATTCCGTTGGGAGCCAATGGAGAGGTCGCAGCATAGGAGTTATATGGCATTTTATTTAGCAAGTAACCTGGCTGCTGCATTCTGGATGATCTGAATTTTCTGGGTCGTTGACCAAGGGAGGCCAACGTACAAGGCATTGCAATAGTCCAGCCTAGGTGTAACCGTGGCATGGATGACTGTTGCCAAGGCCTCACTTGAAAGGTAAGGTGCCAACTGCCTTGCCTGACGAAGATAGAAAAAGGCCTGTTTACTAACAGCAGCAATTTGGGACTCCATGGTTAGCTGTGTGTCTAAGACCACACCCAAACTCTTAACAATAGCGGATGGAGATAGGGGACACCATCAAAGGTGGGCAGATGGCCAGGCTACAAGATCTCAGTCTTGGCCGGATTCACCTTCAATCTGCCCCAGCAGATTTTGGACGACACAGCCATTCTGGAATCACATTCAGAGCCGGTCACATTCAGAGATGGAGGAACAGTCTACATAGACTGCTAATAATTTCAGGATACCGTTATGGAAATAGCATTTGCTTCAATTGCATCCTTTATAGTCCGACCTTGCACAAAGTTATCTTGTCCAATGCCCTGCTATTGCTACCCAAGGACGATTACAGTCAACCTAGCAGGCACCGATCTATTATTCTTATTCTGTACAAACTACAAGTTTGCTTTTTGTTTAATTCCTCCTTTGCTACACGTTGTTCTCAGTGGCAGATTTTTGGAAGAATATATGCCTATTATTGGGGATCACATCTGCTAGTCCAAGCCTGATTGTCTTGCTGGAGCAAGTCGATGCAAAGCCTGCCACCCTCTACCTTTGTCATATTGTTCTGGTTATGAGGATGCCCAATGAAGCAACATTGGCAATTGAAAGGAAAATCTATTTGGTTTCTTCATTCATCTGAATGATTTATTAAACCAGGCTATTCAGCTGTTTGTTTTTTTAATTCACCAAGCCTGTATTTTTGCTTGGTGTGTTTAAAGACAAGTTGGTCAGCTGCAACTAGCAATTCTTGGTACCAATCTCTGCTTAATGGTCCTCAGTTCAAATTCCTGATCAATGAGCATTGCTAGTCAAGTCATGTTCCAGTTTCTATGCATACCCCACAAGTCTCGTAGGACTGTCATTCCAATCTTTTCTTCATTATAGGCTTTCATTATTAGAGGATGGACTGGATGGATGGCCTATGTCAGGCATGAGTCACCTTCAGCCTTCCCTGCAGGTGTTTTGGACTCCAATTCCCACATTCCTAACAGTCTACCAGCTCTTAGGAATTGTGTGAGTTGGAGTCCAAAACACCTGCAGGGAGGGCCCAAGTTGGCCTATACCTGGCCTATGTGGTCTCTTCCAGTTTGATTATTATTATTATTATTATTATTTCTTACCTGCTTCTCATGGCTCAAGGCGGGTTATAAAATAATTAAAATACATAATCACAGCAAAAATACTACAAATACACACACTAAAATTTACCTCCATAAAAGTTGCACACCAAAACGTATCTCTACAAAATACATACTAAAACACACAAAACAGAGATTAAACAATGGAGACTCAAAATTCATGTTTAAAGACTGGGTAGGCCTGCTGAAAGAGATAGGTCTTTACATGGTTTTAAAATTCTGACGGCTCATTTAGCTGTCAGAGTTCTTCTTCCGGCAGGTTGTTACACAGTCAATGATTCTATGATACAACGAGCCAAGGTTTTCTTAAATGCTGGTGGAGTGACAAGGTGGAATCTGATGACGGAGTGTGTTGGGAGAAGTGTCAACGCACAGCCAGGACATTGTCTAAGGGAATTCTCCCAGAACTCCCACACGGTCATTCAGTGGCTTTGGAGTGACCTCCATTTCCAGCACTGTCCAACTGCCATTCCATAACCGGGCGTAAATAATGGTCAAGAAGATTGCTATCAATTGCTATGATGTTGGCAACCCTATGAATGAGGGAGTTCCAAAGATGGGTCTACTACACTGAGTGCTGGCCACCCACTTATCTTGGGAGGTTATATTTTCTACAACTGGGTTGCATGTCATGAGAAGGGGGGGGGGGGAGAAAGTAGTGGGGAAGCTCCTTGCTCCCTCATCTCATTCTCCTTGGTGGGTCACTCATTCCAGTTGTAGGAAGGGAGATCCCCAAGGATGGGTTTGCTCAATAGCAAACAAAGGAAAGAGACTGGAGAGGACAGCCATCTCATGTCCCTGTCCACCTAATCCTAGGAAGCATGGCATGACTGTAAAGTCAGCTGCAAGTAGTTCCACCTGGGAACCGGCTCTAGCCATCCATCCAGTTCCTAACCTGGGGAACAACCTGCTTTGGGAGTTGGATTTCCTCCCAGAGCTAGTTTAACCTGGGGTAAAGGCACATTAAAGCAGCTTTCATCCAGGTTAATTTGGATCAGCCCTGTGTGATATTTAGCTTTTTATGTTGGCCAAAGTGGTCCATGGAGATCTTACCCCAGTCACCCTGTCAACAACCCTGCTCAGGTTTTGCAAATTCAGAGCAGTGGTCATGAATAAATGCTGTCTGGTTGAAATGGCATCAAAGTACCAGCATTCTGTGTGATTAAAAAATGCCTGAACAAATCAAGGCTAAGATCTACATAGCAGTAGCATTCCCTCTATGGGGCAGAGTGCAACAAAGAAACACGAACAAGCCCTTAACACAATGGAAATGAAAATGCTGAGATGGACACTTGGCTTGACACTTCTTGACCATGTGCCAAATGACTAGAAAAAAAATCAGCAAGAAAATGCAGGAAGCAAGACTATGGCGGTCTGGCTACATCATGAGAAGAGAAACAGCACTGCCTTTGGAGATTGCAAGATGGCAACCATGTTGACAAAGGCCAAAGAAAAGATGGATGGACACCATCAACAGAGACATGTGTGCTGCCAACTTGAGATTTGAGGAGGCCCAAAACAAACCCTGTGGGAACGACAGTCACTATGCTCACCCCTTCATTGGGAAAATAGTTTAGAAAGGAGAAGAGAGATAGAGATGTATAAAGAGATAAGATATAGATAGAAAGAAAGAGAGATATAGAGATAGAAATAGAGATAGGTAGGTAGATAGATACATGTGAGAGTTGTTCAGCAGTGGATCTCTCTGCCCCAGAGTGTAGTGGATGCTCCTTCTTTGGAGGCTTTTAAACAGAGGCTGGATGGCCAACTGTCTGGGATGCTTTAAATGCAAAATTCCTGCTTCTTGACAGGGGTCTGGACTGGATGGCCCACAAGGTTTCTTCCAACTCTATGATCCTATGATTCTATTGAATGGGTGGATGGACAGACACTTGGCTTGAAACTTCTTGAGCATGTGCCAAATGATGACATCTGTCCAAGACTAGAAATAAAAGCAATCAGCAAGAAAATGCAGGAAGCAAGACTATGGTGACACAGCCACATCATGAGAAGAGAACCAACATCAGGAGAACAAACAGCACTGAATTTGGAGATTGAAGAATGGCGACCATGTGGACAAAGGCCAAAGAAAAGATGGATGGACACCATCACTGAAGACATGCGTGCTGCCAACCAGACCTGAGGAGGCCCAAAACAAAGCCCTGTGGACACAATGCTCACCCCCTCCATTGGGGAAATAGCTTAGAACAGTGTTTTTCAACCAGTGTGCCGTGGCACACTAGTGTGCCGTGAGCGATCATCAGGTGTGCCGTGGGAAATTGGCACTCTCCCCATCCTAGCAGCCCCCTCACAGGTTTCCAAGAGCCTCTTCGCTTGGAAATGGTTGGTTTTTTAAAACTTTTTTACTGGATTTTTCGAGAGTCCCCCGGAACTGTTTATAACAGCTTCATGACATCTATAGTTAACTGGAAGCAAGTTTCACTCAGGGTGAAATTTCACAAAGGTCTGAGAACAAGCTCTATGAGGAGCGGCTTGAAGAGCTGGGCATGTTTAGCCTGAAGAAGAGAAGGCTGAGGGAAGACATGATAGCCATGTATAAATATGTGAGAGGAAGTCATATATATATGTTGTGTTCATTGACACAGGCCCAGGTTTCAAAGTATAAATACATTTAAAACATATTAACTATAGAAAAGTCATTTTGGCAGTGGCAGGATTTTGTACACCTCAAGAAAGGTTGAAAAAACAATGCATTCTGATTTTTCGACTGCCAAGGATTGTTATCTACCTTGCCAAGTTTCCTCACGGTATGTCCAAAGTGCAACAGCTTAGTTATGTTGGATTTTAGGGGTCAGTTCAGGCTTGATTTGTTCTAGGATCTATTTATGTGTCTTGAAATCAGCAGATTTCTCTTCCGGCACAATATTTCAAGCAAGTTGATTTTCTTCCAATCAGCTCTCTTCCCTGCCCAGCTTTAACATCCAAACATAGAAATTGGGAATACAATGGTGTAGACCAGGGGTGCTCATTAGGTAGCTCGGGAGCTACTAGTAGATCTTCGGCCCTCTTCCAGGTGATCTTCGGGCCTCACCAGCCAGATGGGGTGCTCCTGCCATGCGCGCGCACACCCTGTGCGCATGTGCGCTCCTGCTGCTGGCTTCCGCTCTTGTGGTGCTTCTTTCGCCTGCGGAGCATTGCAGGAAGAAGGAAGCACGAGGTGGGGCCCCTGGAGGTAGCACCCTGCCCCTCTATCTCATCCAGAAGCAGCTGTGCAGCCTCCGTTGCCGGCAAGACAGGCAGGGCGGAGCGCTCCCTCTGGATGCCCTGCCTTGTGCTTTCTCCTTCCTACAATGCCCCGCAGGTGGAAGAAGCGCTGCGCGAGCAGAAAACAACAGCAGGAGCACGCGCGGTGGGAAGAGCACGTGGTGGCGGGAGCGCACGGGAGCACATGGCGGGGGCAGGTAGATCTTTTGGACTTGGTTGCTTTAAGAGTAGCTCGCATGCTGAAAAAGTGTGAGCACCCCTGGTGTAGACTAATTCCCCTGAAACTGGGAACATAATGGCCTGAATGTAGAAGGGCCAGCCGTGAAGGAACTGGGTAAGATGCAAGAAATCTTGTCCAGTTCCTTCACAGCCGCCCTTCCAAGTCCTTGCCTTCTTCTGATTTCTTGACTGCAGTCTATTATTTTTAATGATAGAGCCAAGATATGGACAGTCCTTGACCATCTCAATGTCTTAATTGAGGTATCAATACCTTTTTGAGAAGCATTGGAGAAAATAAAAAATGTGTGACTCCTGCTCATGAGACACACGGAGATAATTCCTGACTAGGGTTCGTGGAAACCACTGCCAAACAACATCCAAACAACAACAACAACAACCTCCTCCTCCTCCTCCTCCTTCTGTATATTCATAACCTGATTTATCGCCCCAAAGGGGCATATTGCCAATATTCCTCTCGTACTATAAGAAGGAACTTCTAACACTGAGATCTGAGGCAATTTCAGTTTATGCAAACTAATTGGATTACACCCCCTTGAAATGATCCAATTATTGAGGCAATGGTCAGAAAATGAGAGGTTATTCTCAAAGGCATTTCCCACTGACAAACACGACGTGTGATTAACCTGTGGCAGATACAGGGACGGTCCCTGTGTGGTGAAGGGCAGCTTGAAGGTATGCAGATGATCCTTTAGGGGTGAAAAGCACAAGCCTTTGGCGCAAGGAGCATGACTCACTTGGGCTTTTGCTTTGCACCCATGGTTTCTCATAAACCGGGCCCCAGAGATCTGTATGCAGATTACTAGAGCAAGGACCTCAAAAATCAAGCAGACTACTAGACCCGCTACTGACTTTTGCTGATTCGATTTTTGTGTTCCCCAGTTCAGTATTCTGAATAGTAAAAGGTGAAAGATTTATATGATCTGAAGAGAAACCAGAGTGTACCCTGATGTTTGTACATCCTGATGTTTGTACATTTTTTATGCTGGTCATTGACTGTAATAAATATTGTAATAAGTATTCTGAATACTGTGGCTGATTTCAGCAGACCTTGAGATTTCCCTGCCATGCTTTTATTTATTTATTTATTTATTTATTTATTTATTTATTTATTCAGGCTTCTATGCCGCCGACTCCCGGGGGCTCGCGGCGGCTCACAGAGCCAAAGGCACAGTAAAAACAAAACAATAACAACAATAAAAACAATAAAAACAGTTAAAATAGCAATGGTAGCAGGAACAACAACACAGTTCAGCAATAGCATACTTAAAGATACACGGGCCTACTCGCCAAAGGCCTGCTTGAACAGATGGGTTTTGCATGCCCGTCTAAACGGGAGCAGGTCCCTCAAGGCCCTGGTTTCGGCCGGGAGGGCGTTCCACAGCGTGGGAGCTATGACAGAGAACGCCCTCCGGCGAGTGGATGTTAGGCGTGCCAACTTTGTCGATGGTATCTCCAGGAAGTTAGCATCCTCGGACCGTAGTGATCTCGAAAAGCAATATGGAGTGAGACAGTCCCTCAGGTACGCTGACATTTTGACAAAGTCATCATTACAGGGGCCTCTGGGAAGTTTTGGAGCATGACTCACTTGAGCTTCTGTATTGCACCAATGATTTTGAATCAACCTGGGTTCAGAGATCTGTATATGGAGGAATGGAACAAAGACCCTCAAAACAAAACAACATCCCTTGCCCCAAGCAAGGGGGATGGTGGATGTTACAGTCTCTAAAAGCAACTTTTTCAACATCTCAGTATGGCTGTCTGGCAAAACTCAAAGGCACAGATTGAGCCAGATTTGGCCCACAGCCTGAGGCGTCTCACTCCAATGTTCTGTTTTGCCACCTCATCACACTGAGAGGGGAAAGCACAGGTAACCATCCTTTTAATGTAGAGAATCGCTCCTCTTATATCGTCAGCAGTTCCGTTTCGCGTTCTGCCTCCCCATTAGACTCACACATTCATCTTACATTCATCAGTCAGTTTTACTTTTTTTTTAATCAGGAGAAACAATGATATCCGAAAGCCAAGAGATCCTTTGCCCTGCCCAAAGCCCCTGACATTAAAGGAGACTGGCATCAATTTTAAACCACTTCTTTCCATGGGATGCTATGGTTCTGCATCAAAGCCCAGAGGATACAAGAGACAGTGATCCAAGTTAAAACCATTAATTTCCTTGTGATCCTATGGTTCTGCATCTAAGCCCATAGGATACACTTGGACTTCAACTCCCAGAAATCCTAACAACTGGTAAACAGGATGAAGTCCAAAACACCTTTGATGGTTCACTAGACTGCTGCTGACGGTTGGGCAATAAAACAGGATGGGAAACTTTGATGGTTCCCATCACGCTTGTTTTTTAGTTGTAAACATGGGAGTGAAGTGCAATATGAGACAGGAGCTCTGAACAGGATTGTTGGCCCATGTTCAGCGTTCCCTCATTTCAGGACATTTCTGCCTCTTTTCATCCCTGCTTGGAAAGAGGCCGAAGTGTCCTCCCAGGGCAAAAGGTCTCAATGTGATGAAGGTGATTGCCTGAATTCTCTCCTTTCAGGACACTTCAGCCTCTTTACAACTACGGATGGCTATGCATGATGA
Source organism: Anolis apletophallus (assembly GCA_030556195.1). Lineage (NCBI taxonomy): Eukaryota > Metazoa > Chordata > Lepidosauria > Squamata > Anolidae > Anolis > Anolis apletophallus. Next base: position 50,340,997 of record JARBWK010000011.1, on the reverse strand, counting down.
CCAGAAATAGTTTAACTCACGTAATGCGCTCAATGCTTTTTCATGCTTGAAAGAGGTTGAAGTATCCTACAAACCTACAAATGTAAGTTCAACTAAAAAAACTGGTGTTTAATGGCTGGTTGGGGAGTAAGAGCTGGCCTGTCAAGATTAGGAATTGGTTGAGTTTAAGAGTTAGCAGAGTTAGTCTGGATTGGAGATCGAGATTAGTAAAAATGCAGGTCTCAGCTAGGAGATGTGTGAGAAAGAGAATGAGAGTTGCGCCTGACAAAATTAGAACTAGAAGTTTCTCAGAATGAGGATTGGAGGAAGCAATGTTGGGACAGTTGCTCGGGGTTCAGGAAGCCAAATTGTTCCTGGTGCAAAGCCAGTTACCCTGGGCTGTGCCCTTGAACTGGTAGGAGCCATGTATGTGAAAGGGTGTCCTAAGGAAGAGGGAGCAGGCTTGTTTTCTGCTGCCTTGGAAACTAGGACTCAATGGAGCCATGGGTTCAAATGGCAGGAAAGGAGATTCCACCTGAACGTTAAGAACAATTTCCTAGCCATAAGAAGAGCTGTTCAATAGCTCTTCTTATGGTTAGGAAACTTTTAAACAGAGGAGTAATGGCCATCTCTCAGGGGTGCTTTGATTGGTAGAAGAGGTAGGGACAGCTCCTTCATGCCTTAGGCTTAGCCGATTTTCTGAAGAAAGGTTAATCGTCCCAACTGCCACCTTTGTGGCTTCAGATGAAGAGACCAGGCAGTATATACTGGACTCATTCCTCTTCCCCACTGCTGTCTTTTTTCTTTGTGTTTCCTATCTGAGAGCAAGGAACTTCAGATTCACAATTTTGAGTATTTTGGCTAAAGGTGGGGTAGAAATATTCTAAATGAATAAAAAATAATGTTATGCATGTGTCTTAAAAAGAGAAACATAGAAATTGGTTGCCCTACTTATATTTCTAACCAGTATTTATTAATCCATAGTAGTAATGCAAGGTTGATTAAGGAATGCATCTGAGTATATGTTATAGAGTTATGCACCCATGCAAGGCATGCAAAGAAATGTTTACACCCTCCACTTCCTGCATCACATCTTGATCCACAGTGGAGGTGGGTGTCATTCACAATCCTGCTGCCTGTAGGTGCAGTTTCAGACGTTCTTTGGATCAGAGGAAGTGGGACACCATTGGACACTTTCACCCCATACCCTAGAACAGGGCTGTCCAACTTCTTCAGGCCAAGGGCCGGAATTCAGGTGACTGATCACCTTGGGGGCTGGAGCGGGGCGTGGCTGCTCGCGGGGGCGTGGCTGCAGCAGGGCGTGGCCGCTCGCGGGAGGCGGGCCGCTCCCACCCTGGCGCGCATGCCCAGCGTCCTGCGCGGCCCGCCCTTTTCGACGTCACTCAGCCCCGCCAAAAGGGGCGGGTGGCGCAAGAGACCGGGCTTGCGCGCCAGGGCAGGATCGGCAAGCCGCCCTCCGCCGTGTCCCTAGCTCTTGCAGCGGCCGCGCCTGAAGGAAGGTACGCTCCCAGGCTTACCTTCCTTCAGGCGCGGCCGCTGCAAGAGCTAGGGGTCATGGCGGAGGGCGGCTCGCCTATCCCCAGCCCGCTTCCCACCCTGGTGCGCATGCCTGGCATCTTGCGTGACCCGCCCCTTTTCGGGCGGGGTGACGTCAGGCGCCGGGGCAAGTCGCGCAAGATGCCGGGCATGTGCGCCAGGGCGGGAGGCAGGCCGGGGATCGGCGAGCCGCCCTCCCCGTCTCCCTAGCTCTTGCAGCGGCCGGCTGAAGGAAGGTAAGCCCGGAGCTTACCTTCCTTCAGGCATGGCCGCTGCAAGAGCTAGGGACACGGGCGGAGGGCGGCTCGCCGATCCCGCCTGGCGCGCAAGGTCCGCGAGCGGCCCTGCGCGAGCGAGGAACAGGCGGGGGGAAGTCCCGCCCCTAGGGCATCTGAGGTGGCTTCCCTCCGCCTCCTCCTCACTCGCGCCGGCCCCGCCCCTCCTGCCCCCCCCCCCGAGGACGAAATTTTTTGAATTTTTTTGGAATGTTTTTAAAAAAAACAAACTGATGTCTTGCAGGGGGTTAGGGGGCCATAGGGAAGGGGCTCGGGGGCTGTGTGCGGCCCCCGGGCCGCCAGTTGGACAGCCCTGCCCTAGAAGAAGGGTCTGCTGCTGACCTACGGCCTTTCTCTTGATGCTGTTTGTGTGTAACCTCTATAAGTGAGTAAGCAGTAAGGATTACTTTCAGCGGCTTTTGATAGCATCGATCATGGTCTCCTTCTGGGTCGCCTTTCTGGGATGGGACTTGGAGGTACTGCTCTTCAGTGGTTCTGTTTCTTCCTAGAGGCATGTTCTCAGAAGGTGGTGCTCGGGGACACCTGTTCAACTCCTTGGCCACTGGCCTGTGGGGCCTCCCAGGCCTTTGTGCAGTCCCCCATGCTGTTCAACATATACATGAAACCGCTGGGAGAGGTCATCCTGAATTTTGGAGTGCGGTGACATGTGTATGCAGATGGCACCCAACTCTATCACTCCTTTTCACCTAATTCCAAGGAAGTGGTTCCTGTGCTAAACCGGTGTCTGGCAACTATAATTGACTAGATGATGGCAAACAAATTGAAGCTTAATCCAGACAAGACAGAGGTGTTCCTGGTCAGTCAAAGGACATATCTGGGAATAGGGAGTCAGTCTGTGGTCCCACTCCCCCTGTAAACAGAGGTTTGCAGTTTGGGGGTTTCCCTCCTGGATTCAGCTCTGAACCTGGAGGCCCAGGTATTGGCAATGACCAGGAGTGCTTTTGCAAAGTTAAAACTAGTGCGCCAACTTCCTTCATTCCTGGAGAAGCCAGATCTGGCCACAGTAGGACATGTCTTGGTTCCACCCCAGTTGGACTATTGTAATGAACTCTTCATGGAGCTGCCTTTGAAAACTGCTCGGAAACTTCGGTTGATTCAAAGAGACTATTAACTGGGGCTGCCAACACGTTTCTGAGTACAATTCAAATAATCCTAGTTGGAAGAGATCTCATGGGCCATCCAGTCCAACCCCATTCTGCCAAGAAGCAGGAAAATCGCATTCAAAGCCCCCCCCCCCCCAACAGATGACCATCCAGCCTCTGTTTAAAAGCCTCCAAAGAAAGAGCCTCCACCACATTGCTGAACAGCTCTCACAGTTAGGAAGTTCCACATTAGACAGTGATTCTATGATTCTATGAATTCTATGATTCTAGGATTCTATGATAAATGTTAGCTGCCTTGCATCTCCAAGGGGAGAAAGGTGGATATAAACAAAGGAAGGATAAGGAAGAGGAGGAGATACAACAACAACAACAGGAGTCTCACTGGGTCAGATCTATCTAGTCCAGGCATGGGTTAACTTCGGCCTTCCAGGTGTTTTGGACTTCAACTCCCACAATTCATAACAACCTACCGGCTGTTTAGAATTGTGGGAGTTGAAGTCCAAAACACCTGGAGGGACGAAGTTGGCCCATACCTGACATATTCCATTTGTCTATCTATTCCTTCATTGGCCAACTCAATGCCTTTGGGAAGCCTACAAGAAAAACATGGGTGCAATTGTATCCTCCTACTCATGTTCCTTGCAGCTGGTATTGAGAAGCGTATTGCCTCTGATATTGGAGATAATGTATAGCATTAGCCTTCCTCATTGGCAATAGCTTTCTCCCCCACAAATGTGTCCAACCCCTTTTTAATGCCAGCCAGGTTGGTGGATATCACTATATCTTGTGGTAGTAAATTCCAGAAGTGCTTTCTTTAATCTGCCCTAAACGTCCCACCATTTCCCCTCATTTGCTAGTCCAGGGATTGTGTATTATGACAGAGCAACAGTTCTCTAGCCACTTTACCATATTGTGCCTGAAACACCTCTATCATGCACCTTTCACATTCCTTGTTACCCAAAGATAATAGCCTCCCTAAATATGATGGAAACTCAGTGTAAGGAAGCTATCTCCATTCCTAAGGTTTTTTAGATTCCCTTTCCGGAATTGTATATCCTTTACGTCTTTTTTTGGGAGACACTGAATTGCATGTGCTGAATTCTAGAGCAGCATATCTCAATCTGGGGGTCGGGACTCTGGGGGGTCGCAAGGGGTTTCAGAGGGGTCACCAAAGACCACCAGAAAACACATATTTCTGATGGTCTTAAGAACCCCTTTGGCAGAGAAGGCTGAAGATCGCTCTGCCTGTTCTTCTTTTCCTTTTTGGAAGCAGACAGCCAATCCTCCCACCAAAAACCCTCCTCCGCTGTGATTGGCTGGCCTCTCAGCCAAGGGGAGGGCTGTTTCTGAGATTCCAAGTGAGGAGGGGAGAGCAGGCAGGCTTGGCACATGGCAGCATGGTGCACATGTGCAGGTGAGGAAGAGCGTGTGAGGCTGGAGGGAAGCTCGCATCAAGGCTTGAACCCCTTCAAGGCTTGGGGATTCTATGTGGGAAGTTTGGCCCAATTCTATCATTGGTGGGATTCAGAATGTTCTTTGATTGTGGGTAAACTATAAATCCGAGAAACTACAACTCCCAAATGACAAAATCAACCCCCGCAACCCCACCAGTATTCAAAATTTGGGCGTATTGGGTATTTGTGTCAAATTTGGACCAGTGAATGCAAATATCAGATATTTACATGACAATTCATAACAGTAGCAAAAATACAGTGATGAAGTCGCAACAAAAATAATGTTATGGGTGGGGGTCAGAAGTACAGGAGAAACACTTATATACAGATTGAAAAGTCACTTTTGTGACTACAACTCCTAGAAGTCCACAGCCTGAGTATTACTAGGTGAGGGAGGCACGGAGATGTTGTCCAAGAACGACCCCCACCAGCAACCCTTTTTCATCCTCTGTAGTATTAGAAGGACAGGTTCCTCTCATTTTGCACTCCCCTTTACAGGGAATTGGAATGAGAGAAATTAGGAGAGCAAGCTGAAGAGAAACACACCTAAAATTCCTAACAACCTGCTTATTTTTTACAGTGTCTTCATTCATTGTAAGAGAGAGAGAGAGAGAGAGAGACCTTGAGTTAAGACTTAAATTTTTGTGTGACTGAGCACTTAACTCATATTGCTCTCATCTCAAATCAAATGTTCAATTTAAATGCTTTTAATTTGTTCCAGCCCCCCCAAAACCCCAATTTTGTTTGTTGTTGTGTTTTTAAATAAGAAAATATACTTTATAAATAGCAAATAATGTCTAAATGCACATTCACTTGAAACAATAAAAAAGAAAGATCTACTTTTAAATGGTAGAAGCACCAAGTTGTTGCAAGGAAGCCCAAACCAGCAGAAAGTGAAACCAGCAGAAAGTGAAAAGGCAGAACTTTGTTTTCTCTCTCTCTCTCTCTCCCTCTCCCTCTCTCTCCATGAAGCCAAACACCCAGGAATAAAAACTACACAAATTAAACTAGCCCAAAGTTCCTCATAGCGGACAGGAATCTCCTAAAGCGGACAAGAGCATGAGGCTCGGAGGCTGCTTCCTCAAATCCCTAAAGCCCTGGACTCTCGCATTAACACTCCCTCTGGCGTTTGTCCTTAACTAAAAATGCTGCTCTTATGTCAAAGCAAAACCAGCTGAGCAGTTACTTTTAACTCAAATCATTTCTTCTTCCTTCTGTCCTCCATCCCCCTCTTTCTCTCCCTCTCCCTCCTCATGAAGCCAATCAGACCGGGAATAAAAGCCACACAGCATCAACTAACCCAAAGTTTCTCAAAGCGGAAAAAAGCAAAGTAGACAGACAGGAATCTCCCAAAGTGGACAAGAGCACAAGACTCAGAGGCTGCTCTCTTGAAGCCCTAAAGCCCTGGACTCTTGCATTAGTGCTCCCTCTTGCACTCCCTCTTAACTCAAAATGCTGCTCGTATGTCAAAGTGAAACTTGGGCCGACCGATGGCTTGTAACTCAAAATGTTCTTAAGTTGGGGTACTCATAAGTTGATGCTCCACTGTGTGCATGTGTGTGTATGTGTGTATTGTGAGTAGCTCCATTTATAATGCTACAGCAATATTTTAAACAAAGCAAAGGAGGAAAGGGTGTTTCATAAACCTGGGCTGCCTCTCTCAATTGAGTGGAGCAATCACTAATTGAAGGATGTCAATAACCTTCAGCCTTAGATTACTGGCAGATTTGGAGTAGTCACATGCACATACACACACACACACACACACACACACACATGCATCATGTCAGTCCTTCCCTTTCTTGAGAGCTGAATGCCTTATGGGAAGGTATGGAGGAAGTTAATTTTGACACCTTCCGATCCCAGGTCAATTCTAAGTAGGGGCAGTAAGACCCATGACTGAAACACACTGGTTCAGTTTTTATCTTCCACCATTTAGTAACTTGAGCACTGTGACTGATTTTAATAGACATATAATTTTCCTACAATGCCACTGATATTACATTGTTTCAGGGGATTATGGGATAATTCAACCTGCCGTCATTTTGCCCAATGGATGATGAAATGTTGGGGTGCAGTTGTGGCCAGAGCTTGAGAATATTAACTTTACTTTTTGGACAATGACCGGAATGTCCCAGCTGGAGCCTGATGTTCCCCTGATGTTTTGAGAATACTTGTTCAGCTATTGGGATGTCTATATTCAAATGTGAGTGCATCTCTCATGCTGTGAAAATGGCTGTTCCTGAGGTCTTACCTTCCTATCTGTCACATCACTGTATTGACCTACCTCAGAGCAACAGCGGTAGAATAAGGCTTATGCATTACTTGCATATAATTAATCTAATCCATATTCCCAGAAACGAACAGAGGAGAGCCAGAATGAACTTAGCCACCTACACACACCCAGCTGTGTTGCGTTGTGAAATATAGATGTCACAAGTAAGCCCGGAGCATCCTGAGACCAGGCAGTGATTTGCAATGCAAGGGAAAGAAAAGTACAAAGAGGCATCAGAACATGAAAGCAATACCTCTGTGGAAAGAGGTGGCCTTATCAATTACTAACTCAATTGTTGCTAGCAAAGAAGAGAACACAGGTTTCTTGCACACATGAAGTCGGATTTTACTTGTAAACAAATTCTGTCGGGACTACGTACTCACTTTGTGAAAATTTTGATGTGGCGACAGTAAGAAATTAGGCTCAGTGACAGTGTATTGCAGTGCTTTGGAACTAGAGACGGGAATTGTAAGCCACGCTCAGCCATGGAAACCTACCAGGTAACCTTGGGCGTATGAGGGGTGTTCATTAAATATTTTCCCTGGCCCATTTCTACTTATCACAGGCTTCTGAAACTGCACATATGCAATGAGAAAGGTATCTATAGGTTATGTGCCAATTTACAACTCCAAACTGATACCTGTCTTGATTTATCTCAAACTCCGTGCTAATCGCTCACCTTGGTTTACCGAGGAAGCGATGAAACGGGAAAAGAGACGGCTAGAGGACGTGTTGCGAGAGCTCCGTGACGGAGCATCGAGATTAGCTTATAAACAATTTAAAGAGGTTTATGAGCATGCTATCAGGAGGCCAAAAAGGGTCATTATTCTTCCCTGATAGAGTCGGCTAGCTCACACCCAGCACAACTATTTAAGGTGATTCGATCACTGATGACAATTCCGACTGTTCAAAACGATAGGGAATTGGCTCCAACAGCGTAGGCTTTCCAGAGCTATTTTGCCGACAAAATCTCGATGCTCCGCCGGGACATCCCAGCCACAATTGATACAGTACAATGGACAAACCTTCAGCTGTTTCCAACTGCTGGACGCAGCAGCTGTCGATGAGATTCTGGTTGCAGCTAGGCCAACCACATGCTCCCTCGATCCGTGCCCCTCCTGGCTAGTTAGATCTTGTCGGGAGGGGTTACAAGACCCCCTGTGTAGGATACTTAACAGCTCCCTTGAACAAGGAGTGTTCCCAGGGGGTTTGAAAGAGGCCATGGTACGACAGCTACTGAAGAAACCAAACTTAGATCCCTCGGTTCCCTCCAGTTACCGCCCGGTTTCGAATTTGCCGTTTCTGGGCAAGGTAATTGAGAGGGCGGTGGTAGGTCAGCTGCAACAGTTCTTAAATGACATCACTGGACTTGATCCCTTCCAGTTCGGCTTCCGTATTGGGCATGGGACGGAGACTGTGCTTGTCTCCATTAGAGACCAACTTTGCTGCCAGTTGGACCGTGGTGGGTCAGTGCTGCTGGTGTTGTTAGATCTCACGGCAGCCTTTGACACGGTAGATCACGCATTACTGACCCACCGTTTAGCCGCGACAGGAATTAGGGGGACTGCCCTTAAATGGGTGGCCTCCTTTCTTCAAGACCGGGGACAATGTGTGGAGAGGGGAGGGATGGTTTCTGGGAGGCTCTCATTAAGTTGTGGAATCCCCCAGGGAGCTATCCTCTCCCCTTTATTGTTTAATATCTATATGCGTCCACTCGCCCAACTGGTTCGTGATTTTGGTCTGGAGTGTCGTCAGTACACTAGGCAACTGGCTCCTTACCTATCCAGGAATGACCTAGCCACAGTAATCCAGGCGACGGTCATCTCAAGGCTAGACTACTGTAACACCCTCTACATTGGCCTTCCCTTGTCAACAACCTGGAAACTCAAGCTAGTGCAAAATGCTGCTGCCCGCTTGCTGGTAGGAGCACCTGCAAGAGAGCACATCACACCAATCTTACAGCAATTGCACTGGCTGCCAATAGAGTACCGGATTGTTTTCAAGGTGCTGGTTTTGACCTTTAAGGCCTTGTATGGTCTAGGGCCAGTGTACCTGAGGGGTCGCCTCACCCCATATCTTCCCCCGAGATCACTACGATCAGAAGAACAAAATCTTCTGGTGATTCCATCAGTTCGTTCCTGCCACCTCTCAGTAACAAGACAAAGAGCCTTCTCTGTGGTAGCACCGACTTTATGGAATGCGTTACCAGACGGAGTTCGCGCTATCACGGAGTTAGCCTCCTTCCAGAGGGCCTGCAAGACGACCCTCTTTAAGCAGGCCTTCAATTTAAGTGCTTCCTGACAAGTCTGTTTTGCCCTGCGTTTTTATATAACAAATTGTTTTATCTGTATTTTATCTTGTTGTATACTGTTGTTTTATGTAAACCGCCCCGAGCCTGCAGAGAGGAGTGGTATATAAAAGTGAACAATAAATAAATAAATAAATATTTACAGGTGCTGAAATGGTATGAGGTTTGATAATGGGCCCAGCAGAATATCCAGCAGTCCTCAAGTTCCTTTCCTTAAAAGGCCACACACCAAAGGAGATGCTAAATGAGATGGAAGAAAGAGATTTATCGTGATGATTCCCCATCATATGATGGAGTCGTCCATACTGGCATCATCCATTCAAATGTGGTCAGACTTCAGTGCAAACAGCTCCAATTCCAGGGTGACCCCACTCTGCTATTGATGAACACACCATCCAGCAAGTGGAGGTTGCCATTTTGGAAAATCGCTACATAACCATTTGCCACCCAACCCAGAAAATCAAGATTACTGTGGAGTCCATGGAAAAAATCACCGAAGACCATCTTCACATGCATAAGGAATCCGCTTGCTGTGTCCCCTGGCTACTCACACCTTTCCAAAAGCAAGAACTAGTTGAATGCTTGCAAGCTCCATTGACAATGATGTGCCATGGAAACCAGGAGGACTTTTTCAACAGACTGATCACACAAGAGGAAAGCTGGGTCCATCACTCTGATCCTGAGACCAGTCGGTGCAGTGGAAGCATCCTGATTCACTGTCTCCAAAGAAGGAATGTGCCCAACTCTCAGCAGGCAAGGTCATGCTCACAGTATTTTGGGACCAGCACAGAGTAGGGTTGATGGATTTCCTAGCAAAGGGTACCATGGTTACTGGAGCATACTAGGCTTCACTGTTGTGGAAATTGCGGAAGGCATCAGAACCAAGAGATGTGACATGCTCACCAAAGATGCCCATCTGCCTTCTGCAAGACAATGCAGCAGTTCACCACTCACCAGTTGCCCAAATGGAAGCATGCTCCCATGGCTTTGAAATTCTCCTGCATCCCCCTTATTCACCCGACCTCACACCATCAGACTTCAACCTATTTCCAACCATGTAGTTATTTTTGAAGTGCAAGCATTTCTCAGATGATGAGACTCTGAATTCCAAAGTCACAACATGGCTTTTGGAACAACCTGTTGACTTCTACATGTGAGGTGTTTACAGTTGCTTAAAAAGAGGGGAGAAGTGTGTGTCCTTAGGTGACACTGATGGAGAGAAGGACTCAGAACTGGGCCAAGTTTCATTGCTCTCAGTCCACAGGAAATGGGAAATCTTTAATGAATGTCCCTCATGTCTCTCTAAAACATGAATGGGAAAACTTAGTAAATATTGCCAATTGCCCCCTTGATAGTATTGCCTTAGGGTCACCAGGAGCTAACCATTATTTTACGGCATGTGTGTACATGCTCACACAACAGCAGCAGCAATCCTTACATAACCAAAGCAACAAGTGTTTGGATATGGCTCCTGGTCAAACTATTGATTGAATTTTTTTTTTAAAATAACAGAATAATCACCCTCGGTTCTGAAGTGCCTCAAGGACTTAATGATAACATCTCTTTGAATACCTTGTTAATTAGATAATTCAGCTTAATTGAATTTACATATATCCATAACCTTGCTACCTGCTTAGCCACACATTTCACTGACCTGATGTGATGACCTACATACTGAGAGTTTGTTATGCATTGGTAATTATTAGATTCTCTTTTCTTTACTATATACAGTATATACGTTTTCTTACCTGTGTTTAGATAGACTTTTTGTTACGATGATTACCGTCTTTGAGTGTTTCTGATTATATATACTATTTTTACAGATAACTTAATGGAATATATATCTATGATGATTATCTAGACGCTGTTTATTATTATACACCAGCCCTGAAGAAGTTCCTCCGGGAACGAAACGGTTCTGCCGGCTCTAAACGGATTATACACTTCACCGTTGGCTGCTTTGTACAGCTCTTACCTGCCACAGGCGGCGGCCCTCCCACCCCTGTTTGGGTGAACCATTAGCGGCGTGGTTTCTTCACTTGGTTTCTCCACTTGACTTTGGAGACCTTACCCATGCCGATTTTGGCTTTGGAATTGTAATTGGCGTCCCTTTGAATCATGTGAACAGCGTCTTTTGACTCCCTTCCCTTTGTGGACTACAACTTTTGGATTTATGGCGTTGTCTTGTTTATTCTTCATCCTATCTTGAACTTTGACATGTAAGACTCTTAATAAGGAAGACTGTTTACTTTGCAGAGCCAACTAGGATCTCTTCACTCACTGATGGATTTCCAATTTATTACCTTTATTTTGTAGACGATTCAGGATAGTTGTTGATGCTGTTCTTCTCTTTGATCATAATTGTTGTCTTCATTGATATCTATAGAGCAGGGGTGCTCACACTTTTTCAGCATGCGAGCTACTTATAAAACAACCAAGTCAAAATGATCTACCTAGGTTTTGCTGGAGGTTTATTTTAGGTAGAACTTTTTCTGTGCGGGGTGGGGGGGGGGTGGGGGTGAGAGATGTTGTTGCTGTCTGTCTATGTTGTTCTATGGGTCAATCTATGGCTGCTGCTCCTGGATGACCAGATGGCCAGGAGTGCTATCTCTCAGTTTTGAATCAGTGAGGTGGTTCTTGCACCCTGGACATTCCACAGATATATAAACCAGGCAGTAAGAAGCCAATCTTGAAACTGCAAGGCCATTGAATGCTAATCAAGGTGGCCAGTTGAAACATTCACACTTACCTCAAACAGACAAGAGTTCCTTCTCCCACCCTGACATAATTATACAGATATAAACTGGCAGAATGAAAGCACACAGACCTTTCAGCTGCAAGGTCATTAAATGCTGGTCTATGTGGCCTATGGGACATTCAAAAATGCATCCAAACAAGAGCTCCTTTTCCCACCCTGACATCATTCCACAGATATAAACAGCCACGGCCACGAGGGAGGACAACAACAGCCTCCGCCGCCGGGCAAGAGAGAGGCAGGGCGGAGCGTGAGGCGGGGCCTCCGGAGGTCCGGGGCAAGGCGTTGGGCGCTGCTCAGGCGGCGCTCGCCATGTTCCCACCTGGGATGGAGATGGATGGCGACGGGGATGAGGCTGAGGCGCCCCCGCCTCCTCCCCTCAGCTGCCTCTTTGGCTCCCTCCTTGTTGTCGTCCTCCCTCGTGGCTCCAAGTGCGCATGGGCGGGCCGGGCACCCGCCCCCTCCTTCGATCTCTGTGTTATATCTTTTTAAATCAAGGTGTTTGAACACTTTCTCTTATGGATTTATTCCTCTCCAAACAAATCATAGAAGCATTCTTGATGAATGAAAGATCTCAAGTCACCCTGTCATCAACAGATCTTGGAGACTCAGACATGGCTTTTTCAACTGAGGCCCCATCTACACTGCCATATAAAATCCAGATGATCTGCTTTGAACTGATTTATCCGACAGTGTAGACCAGGTATGGGCAAACCCAGGCCCGGGGGTCAGATGCAGCCCCTTGGGCTCTTTTCTCAGGCCCTCCTCTCTCTCACCATCCTATCCTATCCTTCCTTCCTTCTCTTTCCTTACTCCTTCCCTCCCAATTTCTCCTTCTCTCCCACCCTTTCATCCTTCCTCTCTTCCCTCTCTCCCTCCTTCTCCTTACTTCCCTTTTGTCTTTCCTTCCTTCTCTTTCTTCCTCCCTTCCCTCCTTCTTTCTCCCTTCCTCTATTCCCTTCCACCCTCCCCTTCCACCCTTTACCCTCCCCTTCCTTCCTATTCTCTTTCCTTTCCACCCTCCTTCCTTCCACCCCTTTCTCCTTCCATCCTTCCCTTCCACCCTTTCTTCCCTTTCCTCCCTCTTTCTCCTTCCTTCCTTCCTTTGCTTTTATCTTTCCTTCCTTCTCTTTCCTCCCTCCTTCCCTTCCACTTTTCGTCCTTCCTTCCTTCTCTTTCCTTACTCCTTCCCTCCCAATTTCTCCTTCTCTTTTATCTTTCATCCTTCCTTCTCTTTCCTCCCTCCTTCCCTTCCTTTTGTCTTTCTTTTTCTTTCTTCCTCCCTTCCCTCCTTCTTTCTCCCTTCCTCTATTCCCTTCCACCCTCCCCTTCCACCCTTCCCACCTACCCTCCCTTTTGGCTTTCCTTCCTTCTCTCTTTCCTTCCTCCTTTCCTCTCTTCCTTCCCTCCCTTTCTCCTTCCATCCTTCCCTTCCACCTTCTCCTTCCTTCCTTCCTTTGCTTTTATCTTTCCTTCCTTCTCTTTCCTCCCTCCTTCCCTTCCAACTTTTCGTCCTTCCTTCTCTCTTTCCTTCCATCTTCCCTTCCACCCTTTTGTCCTTCCCTCCTTCCCTACTTTTTATCTTTCCTTCCTTCTCTCTTTCCTTCCATCTTCCCTTCCACCCCTCCCTCCTTCACCCATTCTATTTCCTTCCTTCCTTCCCCTTTTCATTCTATCCCTTCCTTCATCCTTCTCTTTCCCCCTTCCCTTCCTCTTGCTCCCTCCCTCCATTCCCTTCCACCCTGATTGATTCTTAGGTGATCTGTAAAAATGCCGTCTTTCTCTGAATGGCAGAGCAATCCCCTTGCTTGCGGGTAATTCTCCTTGTGCCAGCCACCGATGCCAAATGCTGATGTGAATGAGTTGAATGTATTGCTCCTCCTGCCATCCAAAATTAATCTTCTCAGTAAATGGCAACCTCTCGAATTGTGCAAATTATGGGCTTCCCTACAAACATCCTGTTTCTCAGTTTCCTATTCTGGCGGCAATCCTGTTGGCGCCCAACCATCCGAGTTTGCAGTTAAAAGCAATATTTAAAATGCTGGTAAATATTCAGGGTGCTGTCTGCCAAAGAGAAACTAAATCTAATCACGACACCATCCATGGAATTCCTTTCATCCAGAAGGAGAGAAAAGAGCCACCATTTTCCGCATTATCTGAGAATAACAAAGACTTTGAGCAGAGGAAGACAGACATTCCTAAAGAATATTAAGGATGATTCCCTTCCTCTTTTTCATTTCCTTATCTTTGGTTATCTCCCAGCTTTAGAGAAGTTCTGCCCTTGAAGTGTATAGGGACAAACCCATAGATTATTATCTGCTCACCCTCTTGGTTTGTGGCAGTGACGTATGTGTGTGTACTAGAGGTGTGCAATTTTTTTGTTAGTAGTCATAATTCGGGTCAAATTAATTAAATTTGTACTTTGATATCTGACACGTGGGCATTTCCCATGCCAAAAACTTAAGAATCCAAACTTTCCCAATACTTTTTCATTTGCATTTTGTAAACCCCGGAAGCTTCCCAAAGCCATGTTCATGTTCAGCACAAGGAGGCAAAGCAAAGCCAAAAAGGCTGCCTTTCCTCTTTAAATGAATGGCCTCTCGCCATTAGGAGGGGGAAGCAGCAGGGAGAAAGCAGAGTTCGCTGGAAAAGAGACTGAGAAAGCAGAGAATTCTGGGAAATGTAGCTTGGGAAGGCAAGGAGCCCCATGGTAGAGAATGCAAACAGCCCTGCCCTGAACTTCATTTCCCAGAAATCTGCTCAGCACCAGGAAGCCCAGGGGGGGGGGGAGAGATTTAATGAGATAGTTGTTGTGGCTGACAGTGGTCAATGTGTTCTGTAATTGTAGCAAGTTTCACCCCAATAGCTGTACATATGAGGGAGAAAGAAGCCCCTAAAGTTTGCCTGCTTGCGCAATTACTATAACAAAAAAGTAACTAAATTTCATTACTCTCATTATGGTAACAACATTTTCACTAATGCTAATTTATAAACACTTTAGACGTTATGTCCGTCGTTGTCAGTAAAAAGCCTTGGTGTTACTTTAGACCAGGGGTGCTCACACTTTTCCAGCATGCGAGCTACTTGAAAAGTAACCAAGTAAAGATCACCTACCTACCTTATACACCTTGCACGAGCTCGTGCGCACGCGGCTTCCTCCGCAGGCCCAGCCTTCCTCTTAACCCGCCCCTCTCTCGCCCGGCTCCAGAGAGGTGGGAAGAGTGCCAGGCTGGCAGCTGCTTCCGGACGAGAGAGAGGCAGGGCGCTGCCGGAAGCCCTGCCTCCTGCTCCCTTCTTCTCGCGGAAGCAGCTGCTGGCGAGAGAGAGGCAGGGTAGAGAGGCAGACGGGGCACGACCTGGCCACAGTGGTCCAAGCTACGGTCATCTCATGGCTAGACTACTATAATGCTCTTTACATTGGCCTTCCTTTGTCAGTGATCCGGAAACTTAAGCTGGGGCAGAATGCCCCAGCCCGGCTGCTCGCGGGAGTCCCGGCGAGCTGCCATATTACACCGATCCTGCGGGAACTGCATTGGCTTCCTGTTGAATGCCGGATTACCTTCAAAGTGTTAGTTTTGACTTTTAAGGCCTTGAATGGTCTGGGGCCAGTGTACCTAAGGGACCGCCTTATCCCATACTGTCCCACTAGATCCTTACGTTCTGAGGAACAAAATCTCCTTGCTGTACCAAGTATTAAGGCTTACCACCTGACAGCAACACGGGGAAGGGCATTTTCAATCATAG
Source organism: Anolis apletophallus (assembly GCA_030556195.1). Taxonomy (NCBI): domain Eukaryota; kingdom Metazoa; phylum Chordata; class Lepidosauria; order Squamata; family Anolidae; genus Anolis; species Anolis apletophallus. The sequence goes on along the minus strand of JARBWK010000011.1, from coordinate 50,325,526 downwards.
CCCCGGTCCTTTGGAACGCGTTGCCCTCCAAAACCCGTGCCCTTCAGAGCCTTCCAGCATTCCGGAAAGCTTGCAAGACGCTATTTTATTGGCAAGCTTTCGGGTCTTGAAAAATCATTGGACTTCCCTTCTGCTGTTAATGTTGTTTTATTGTTGATACTTTTAATGGGATGATGCTGTTTCAATGGGCTGTTTTAATGGGATGTTTTTAATTGTTTTATTTGTGATTGGTTTGTGAGCCGCCCCAAGCCGGCTGGGAGTGGTGGTGAACAAGTTCAAATAAATAAACAAACAAACTGTATGGTTGCTATCTGTTGGAAGATGGCTGTTCGTATTTCGTATCAAAAGCATTGCATAAATGAGCATAAAACTATAAGAAATAGAAGGAGCACAAGCAGCTAATTATCTTTTGACCAAAAACGGGCAACAGCAATGGCCTTGTCTGTAGCCTCCAACAATTCTTCCTCTGTACATGAGGCAGGGCATAGTGGACAAGCATACAGATGCAGAGTTGTCTGTTCTGCTCCACAGTCACACAAGGTGGGGGATTCTTTTAGGCAGTGCTTTTGATCTGCCCTCTCAAGGACTTCCAAGTTGCCCATTATTGGTTTGCCCCTGGAGGAAGACCCTCGTGGATGGCCATCCAATTGGGATTTCCTGGTTTAGCTGCCCAGAGGGAGACTCTTGCTGTTGCTAAGGGGACATTAAGAGGAGTAGCTGGCTGTTGAGGATCTACAAATGCCTGGAGCACAGTTTCTCAGCGTTCCTAATGCTTAGACCCCTTAATACAGTTCCTCATGTTGTGGTGACGCCCAACCATAAAATTATTTTAGTTGCTACTTCATAACTGGAATTTTGCTACTGTTGTGAATCATAATGTCAATATCTGATATGCAGGATATATTATCGGTCACTGGACCAAATTTGGCACAAATATGCCCAAATTGGAAAATTGGTGGGGTTGGAGGAGGATTGATTTTGTCATTTGGGAGTTGTAGTTACTGGGATTTATAGTTCACCTGCAATCAAAGAGCATTCTGAAATCTACCAACGATGGAACTGAACCAAGCTTGGCACACAGAACTCCCATGTGCAAGATAAAATACCGGAAGGGTTTGGTGGACGTTGACTTTGAGTTTGGGAGTTGTAGTTCATCTGCATCCAGAGAGCACTGTGGATTCAAGCAATGATGAATCCGGACCAAACTTGGCACAAATACTCAATATGCCCAAATGTGAACACTGGTGGGAAAATTAGACCTTGACATATGGGAGTTGTACTTGCTGGGATTTATAGTTCACTTACAATCAACGAGCATTCTGAACCACACCAATTATAGAATCTTGCCAAACTTCCCACACAGAACCCCCATGCCTTGAAGGGACTTGCTGGTGCGAGCCTCCCTCCAGCCCTGCACGTTCTCCCTCGCCTGCGCGTGTGCACCATGCTGCCATGTGCCTGCTCTCCCCTCCCCCTTGGAGTCTCAGAAATAGCCCTCCCCATGGCTGAAAGGCTAGCTGAGTGGCCAGCCATTCACAGCAGAGGAGGACTTTTGGTAGGAGGATTTGGTGGCCATCTGTTTCCAAAAAGGAAGAGAAAGACAGATGGAGAGATCTTCAGTCTTCTCTGCCAAAGGGGTTCCTAAGGCTGATGTGGAAACCCCCCCCACCGTGGCCATTACAGACCAAGGCCAGGAAATCAGAAGATGTGTACTTCTTGGGAGAGAGCAATGACCAATCTGAATAAAGTAGTGAAGAGTAGAGGCATCACATTGGCAATAAAGGTTCGCATATAGTTAAAGAAACGGTATTCCCTGTAGTAACCAATGGAGGCGAGATCTGAACCATAAGGAAGGCTGAGCAAGGGAAGAGAGACGCTTTTGAACTGTGATGTTGGAGGAAAATTCGGAGAGTTCCTTGGACTGCAACAAGATCAAACCAGTCTACCTCCAGGAAATAAAGCTCGACTACTCACTGGAGGGAAGGAGATTAGAGGCAGAGAGGAAGTCCTTTGGCCACATAATGAGGAGACAGGAAAGCTTGGAGAAGAGAATGATGCTGGGGAAAATGGAAAGAAAAAGGAAGAGGGGGCTGAACAAGGGTAAGGTGGGTGCATGGTATCCTTGAAATGATGGGCTTGACCTTGAAGGATCTGGGGGTGGCAACTGTTGACAGGGAGCTCTGGCCTGGACTGCCCAAGACCTCTTTGGTCTGACTTCTTTACCTGGAATAACATTGTGTCCAATTCTGGGCACCACATTTCAAAAGAGACACTGACTCTAAGCTGGAAGGTGTCCAGGGGAAGAGGGAGATTCAAAGAATCAAAGGTCTGGAGATCATGAATAATCCCTCTGAGGAGCGTCTTAAAGAGCTGGGTCTGTTTAGCCTGCAGAAGAGAATGCTGAGAGGAGACATGAGATAAGAACATAAGAACATAAGAAGAGCCATGCTGAATCGGGCCTCGGCCCATCTAGTCCAGCATTCTGTGTCACACAGTGGCCCACTAGTTGTACACAGGGATCTCTAGCAGAAAGGAGGGCAAAACCCTCACCTGCTCCCGACCCCCACAACCAGTACCCGGGAAAATCCTGCCTGCCTCCATCAACACAGAGGTGGCACTTGGATGTCCATTTCAGTAGCTACTGATTCCCTTGGTATCCATGAATCTGTCTAATCCTGCCTTGAAGCTGTCCAGGCTGACAGCTGTCACAACCTCCTCTGGAAGTGAGTTCCATAACCCAATGACCCTCTGGGTGAAGAAATATTTCCCTTTATTAGTCCTAACTTTCCTACCTTGGAGCTTTAGGGAGTGCCCCTAGTCCTAGTATTGTGTGACAGAGAAAATATTTTTCTTTGTTCACCTTTTCTATCCCATGCATGATTTTATACACTTCGATCAAGTCACCTCTTAAACGCCGTCTTTCAAGGCTGAAAAGACCAAGGCGTTGCAACCTGATTTCATAAGGGAGCTGATCCATCCCTTGGATCATATTTGTTGCCCTTCTTTGTACCTTTTCCAGTTCCGTTATATCCTTCTTGAGGTGCGGAGACCAGAATTGTACACAGTACTCCAGATGTGGCCTCACCATAGATTTGTAGAGAGGCAATACAACATTTGCCGACCTATTTTCGATTCCCTTCCTGATCATGCCAAGCATAGAATTTGCTTTTTTCACTGCTGCAGCGCATTGGGTTGACATCTTCATTGAGCTGTCCACCAAAACCCCAAGATCCCTTTCCTGGTCTGTCTCGGAAAGCTTTGACCCCATCAATTGGTAGGTGTATTTGGGGTTCTTTTCCCCGATGTGCATGACTTTACACTTGTTTAGGTTAAGATGAATCATGTATCAATGATACCGGGCAACGCACAGACCCCTGCCTTCAAGCTGATCTGAACTGGATGTCTAGTTGGGTCAGCATCGGTGGGAATGTGACCACAGCAGCAGTCTCAACTAAAAACTTCTTTTTTTCTTGTGTTCTTCCCCCTTACCCTAACATTGTAACTAATCCCCCAATAACGTATCTTGTAATTGTAACTTTTTCCTCTCTATAGCAGTGTTTCCCAACCAGTGTGCCGTGGCACACTAGTGTGCCGTGAGCGATCATCAGGTGTGCCCTGGGAATTTGGAACCTCCAATACCCTTCCCCCCCCCCCCTGCCCACAGTGCTCTCTGGGTGTAGGTGAACTACAACTTCCAAACTCAAGGTCAATTCCCAAGCAAACCCTTTCAGTACTTTCTCTTGGTAATGAGAGTTCAATATGCCAAGTTTGATTCAATTCCATTGTTGCAAAAGTTCATGATGCTCTTTGATTGTGTGTTAACTATAAACCCCAGAAACTGTAACTCACAAATGTCATGGTCTATTTTCCCCAAACTCCATCTGTGTTCACATTTGGGCATATTGAGTATTCATGCCAAGTTTGGTCCTGATCCAACATTGTTTGAGTCCACAGTGCTCTCTGGATATAGGTGAACTACAACTCCAAAACCCAAGGTCAATGCCCACCAAACTCTTATAGTATTTTCTCTTGATTATGGGAGTTCTGTGTGGGAAGTTTGTGTCTTTCTGCCATTCCTGCCAGGATATCTATGTTGTGTTCATCGAAACAGGCCCAGGTTTCACACTGAGTGTATAAATACATTTAAAAACATATTAACTATATGTATTACTGAGTTAGTGTGTCATTTTGTGTCATTTTGGATGGTGGTGTGCCCCAGGATTTTGTAAATGTAAAAAATGTGCCGCGGCTCAAAAAAGATTGAAAAACACTGCTCTATAGTGATACATTGTGTCCATTCACTGCCTCTAACACTCTCTTCAGATAAACCTTCCCTTTCCCAAGCCGCAGATTGCTGCGGACTCGCCCGGGATGCTCTTACAGCATCCTGGGGAGGCCAAAACTGCGTTCCTCTGAACTGCGGATACGGAAACCCATTGGACCCCCATATCCACAGGTCAACGGATTGCTTCCAAACCGGTGTCATTTTTCTCCTAGACTAATTCTAAGACTAACTGCTATCTCGCTTTTTGCATTCTGGACCCCTATGCTCCGGGAACGTTGTTCCTGCCACCGTCTTGCTGATGTCCAGAAGCCTGTCAACCTGGGGAACCTGCAGCGGTCACCCCTTGGGACCCCCAGGCCGCGAATAGGCCATCCTGGCCCTTAGATGAGATGGGATTTATAGTTGTCTTCTCCCAAATGAATGGACCCTGATCCTCAGCACTCACAATGATCCCAGTGTGAACCCAATGGATTCTTAGAAACATTTCCCCTTTTTCATGAACTCTTTTTACTCTTATTGAAACTTTGCCAACTTTTGGAAAACTTGGAATTTCTTGGGAACTTTTCCTCCCCAAACCCCATAGACTCTCACTATGTTTTATGAACTTTTAATGGACTCTGGTGGGTGGGAAGGGCTGATATAATTTCCTTTTCCCCTCTATATGAATGTATCCCCTATGATCCCCTTGTATGCCTTCTCCTGTCCCCATATCCCTATATGAAATATGAAATATCACCTCTTCGTGAACCCAGCATCTCATGGCTTCAGGAAACCTTCTCTCACTTCTTGGGCCAGCTAATCCCTAAACAAAAGGACTCAACAGAAACTCTTGCATGAACAATAAAGTAATGAGCATGCTCTTTCAGACCCCGAAGTAACCCACGTTTTGTTACTTAATCCTCTCATCGGTTCATTGTTTCCCACCTGGACCGCCTCCTCTCTCCCCATTGGCCCAGAGGCCGAAGCGGCACTGGCTCACTGATTGGCTAAGCCAGCCACACCTCCCAAACAGCTAATGACTCCAACCAATCAGCATGAAGCCGGCAAAGGGGGTGGGGTGGGTGCGAGAAATTTGAAATTGACAGCTCTGTTTTTCCTATAAAAATGTACTGTTTCGCCTTGCATGTTATGTCAGCTTTGGCAAATGATTGCAGTTTGACATCCACTCCAGCTGGAATGAAATAAACAACTTGGTGGCATTTTCTTCAACTTTGGTGAGATTGATTTGAGAAAAATTAGATATGTGAAAGGGTGTTATAAGGAAGAGAGAGCAGGCTTCCTTTTTGCTACTCTGGAAACTAGGACTCAACTGAGCTATGGGTTCAAATGGGTTCAAATGACAGGAAAGGAGATTCCATTGAACATTAAGGAAGAACTTCCTGACCAAAAGAGCTGTTCAAAGTGAAACTCTCTGCCTCAGAGTCCAGTGGGAGCTCCTTTCTTGGAGGCTTTTAAACAGAGGCTAGGTCAGGGGTGCCCACACTTTTTCATCATGCGAGCTACTATATGAACAATCAAGTTGAAAAGATCACACTCCTACTGCAGCCTTCCGTCCGCGCGAGGCTTCTTTCTTGCCTGCCCACGAACTCGCTGCTGCGCGCACCTGGGAAGGGGATTCTCCTTGCCTGCGCATGCGCTCTCTCTTAATGTCTTCGTGGCCTTCCTCCTTCCTGCTGCGTGCTTTCGCGAAGCAGGAAGTCCCCATCCCATCCTGCTTCTTGCGTGCACAGCAGGCCCCTCCCATGCACGTAGCAGGAGGGTATTTATAGGTGCACCCGCCAGCGCTCCGGCCAGATATGGCTTCGGCGGCGGCTCGGAAGGCGCAGGGCTGGGAAGAGGGGCCACCTGGCTGCTGCCTGGGCTGGGAAACTCAACCGAGAGAGGTACCCTCGTGAGGCTGGAGCCTCCCCACGGCAGCCTCCCCCCTTCTCTCCACCCTCGAGGCTTCCTTACCTGGGCAGGAGAAGGAAGAGTGGAAGAGGTGCTTCCCCAAAGTGACAGATGCAGCGGGGGGGGGTGTGCCCTTCCTTCCTTCCTTTCGAGGGTGTCACTCAGAAAGGACGCCCAAGTGGACGGCTGGCAGGAAGAAGGACCCCTCCCACTGGTGGCAGTTCATGTCCACGGGGGGGGCGTGGGCCCTCACCGCCTTTCTCCTTCGAGGGCGAAGGAGGGCGAGGCCGAGAAAGGCGGCGAGGGCACAAGCAGCAGCAGCAAGTGGACTCTCCATCCCTGCAGCCCCCTCCTCCTCGGGTTCAGCCCCAGGAACACGGCGGAGCCCTCCCTCCTCGCTCCCAACCAAGGAAAGAAAGCGGCCCCACACAGCTCGCTCGCCCAGGTCTCTGCTTGGAATGGAGTCCCGAGGGCAGCAGCAGGGTTTGCGGCGGGGCTTGCTTGGCTTTGCCCCACTTTGCCTGGCTTCCTTCGCCTCTTTCTCTCTCTCTCTCTCTCCCTCTCTCCTTCCAGCGCCCACCTGCCTGCCTGCCAAAAGGATCTGAAAAAGTTCTCCGGATTTCTTTCTTCTCTCCTTGGCTCTCTCTCTCTCTCTCACACACACATTCCCTCCATCCCTCCCACAGCCTCACATCCTATCTGTGCGCATGCCTTCGCCTTGCTCCCGCCCCCCTCCCCAGCAGCAACCAATGGGCGGTCATGTCACCACACTGTGCGTGGCAAGACGAGCGCCAGGGCCCGCCTACTAAAGCCTCATTTTGGCAAAAGAAGTCCCGCGAAGGCGGCGGCGCAAGCGCACATGCGCACACATGGCAGGAGCGCGCCATCCGGCTGGTGAGGCCCAAATATCACCTGGAAGAGGGCCGAAGATCACCTAGGTGCTCCCGATCACCGTAATGAGCACCCCTGGGCTAGATGGACATCTGTCAGGGGTGAATTGTGCTGTTCCTGCATGGCTGACTGGAGTTGGACTAGATGGCCCATGAGGTCTCTTCCAACTATGATTGCATGATTCTAGGAGTCTACACTGCCATATAAAATTCAAATGAACTGGATGATATAGCAGTGTAGACTATGGCCCCTTCCACACAGATGTACACATTATCTGCTTTGAACTGGATTATATGGCAGTGTGGACTCAGATACCCCAGTTCAAAGCAAAGATGGGATCACAGTCCCCGCAATGCTGGCCCTACAGGGCACCCAGGAACTGCGGAACTCCCTGCTGCAGGTCAAATCAGCTTGAACGCAAGGGGCTCTTGGTTGCTGCCTTTGGAGAGTGACCATTTATCCCATTTCTGTCTGCTCCATCCATAGTGTTGTCTCTATAATGCACTTTCCCCCGTCCTAAACTGAAATCCTACCTCACTGTTTATCCTTTTTGGGCTCCCCTCAATCACATATTTTTATTCCTACCTCATCCAGGGTTTTATCATTTTACCTTGTCCATTTGGCCTGCCCATTCCATTTGATTTTATATTGTGTTAATTTGCTTTGTTATTTTTTTACTGTACGTATTTTATTCTGATGCAATTTTTGCTGTCTGCAGTTCGTATTTTATTTTTTGCTGTATTGTATCTTTGGGCTTGGCCTCATGTTAGCTGTCCTGAGTCCCCATTGGGGAGATGGTGGCGCAGTATAATTAAATATTATTATTATTATTATTATTAAAGCAGATAATGTGGCTTTGATAATCTGGATTGTATGTAAGTGTATGTACGCCAAGATTGACAAAGAGATAGATCACAGATTATCAAAGGCATATAGTGCATTCGGAAGGCTTCACAAAAGAGTCTGGAGCAACAAGCACCTGAGGCAAAGCACCAAAATCAGTGTGTACAGAGCTATCATACTGTCTATTCTCCTATATGGGTCTGAAACATGGGTCACCTATCGCCAACACCTATGACTCCTCGAACGCTTTCATCAGTGCTGTCTTCACACAATCCTAAATATACACTGGACGGACTATGTCACGAATGTTGCTGTCCTTGAGCAAGCAGGGATCACCAGCATTGAGGCCATGCTATTGAGAACACAGCTGCGCTGGGCAGGGCACGTCTCTAGGATGGAGGACCACCGCCTCCCAAAGATACTACTCTATGGTGAACTCGCCACGGGTCAGCGCAAGAGAGGCGCCCCCAAAAAGAAATATAAGGACTCCCTGAAACAACATCTCAGGCTCGGCCAGATTGATCACCAACAATGGTCTACCCTGGCCTCACATCGGGAGACATGGAGAAGCACTATCCACAATGCGACATGTCTTTCGAGAAGACATGCCGAATGGGTCTCGAAGAGAAACGACAACGCAGAAAGAACCGCAACTTGGAAACAACATTACCCAAGAAGACTTTCTGCTGTGCTTTCTGCAACCGGACTTGCCTATCTCAGATTGGCCTTTTTAGTCATCAACGCGCTTGAAAAAAGCGTGGGATGAGTCCTTCCTGAATCTTCGTTCGCGAAGTAATGCGAAGAGAGAGAAGAAGAGTATGTAAGGGGCCAATGCGATTGTATGCCGACTCCCCACAGGTCTGGTCAAGATTTGTGTGTGTGTGTCAGGAGCAACTTGAGAAATTGCAAGTTGCTTCTGGTGTGGGAGAATTGGCCACCTGCAAGGACGTTGCCTAGGGGACGCTGCTTGTATGTTGTTTTTTTTTAATGTTTTGCCATCCTTGTGGGAGGCTTCTCTCATATCCTCGCATGGGGAGCTGGAGCTGACAGAGGGAGCTCACCCACACTCTCACCAGATTTGAACCTCTGACCTGTCAGCCTTCAGTCCTGCCGGCACAAGGGTTTAACCGGGGGCCCCATATGATAGGTAATGAGGAGGAAGACAGAAGTTGCATCTGGAGGGAAGGAAGGGGGCCAGAATGAATGCAAACTTGTTTTTCAAATCAAATCAAAAACTTTATTATGGTCACAGACCAGCACAAAACGGGCACAAGCGCCCTAAGAGGAGAAGGACAACTCCCCAGTAAACAGTTATTTAAAATCAGACTAGAAATCAGTATAAAAACTTGCTTTTCAATCAGGCCCACATCCTGACAATGCAGAAAGCACAACCCTGGCCGGCTGGCTGTGGCGGCTGCTGCTGCTGGTGGGTCTTGGCAGCCTCCCGAAACTGATGCAATCAGCCGTGATTAACCACCGCGGGGAGAGGCCTGGCCTGACAGCACTCCCCCACCTGGGTTTGCCATTGTGTTCCTGTGAGCGGCTCTCTTGCAGGTGTTTGCTGGCGCCAGGCTGTCTGAGCTCCCAGCCGCGCTCCTTCCCCACCCTCCTTCCTTCCCGCCCGCCTGGCCTCTCCCTCCCTGACTCTCGCCTTCGGCCCGCTCCCTCCCGCTCCCTTCCCAAAGCCATTCCGTCACAGGCCATATAAAATCCAGATTATCTGCTTTGAACTGGGGTCTAGGGCAGTCTAGACTCCGGCCCTTTCTATGCTGCCATATCATCCAGATTGGCAAAGCAAATTACTATGATCATCATCTGTATTTATACCCGCAGGGCCGTAGCCAGCATTTTGATTTGGGGGGGTGAGTTTGGTTGGGGGGCTGAGACTGGGTGGAAGAGGGTCTACCCTAGCAAACCTTTTGTATTGTTATCCCAATAACCCCATGAATGTGGGATATAATGAGCACCATGATATGAATAAACATAACAGTTTAAATAATGTACCAGGAAAGGCATTCTCGCGGACCACCCTGAGAATTTCGGGGCTGAAGCCCCCTTAGGCCCCCCCCTGGCTACATGCCTGACCCTAGGTTTCTCTCTGTGGAGACTCAAGGCAGCTAACACTCCACACTAGGAGAGTTTTAAAAGCGCAATAGAAAAGTTTAAAAAAACACATAGTAAAAGCGTGGCAAAAACAGAATTAAAATTTAATAAATACACTTAAAAGAGCCTTTAAAACTCATTCCTCCCCCCTCCCGAATCCCACCCAACCTCCCCAAAGCCTGTCTTTTCCCACTTATGCCATTGGCATACGAAGGTCACATAATCCACATTTTTCCATGTCAGGAGCAACACGAGAAACTGCAAGTCACTTCTGGCGTGTGAGAATTGGCCGTCTGCAAGGGCGTTGCCCAGGACAGTGTTTCTCAACCAGTGTGCCGTGGCACACTAGTGTGCCGTGAGCGATCATCAGGTGTGCCGCAAGAAAAGCTCTCTGCCCCCCCCTTCCTTCCCCCCTCCTCCTGCCGAACTCCTGCTGCTGGGGGGGGGGGAGGAGGAAGGGCCGGGCGGTGGCGAAGAAAAGAAGGGGCGGGCGCCGCCTCGCCGTTTCCCCAGTCAGCCTCCAATCCGTTCCCGCCAGTCTTGCCTCCAACCACGCGGAGGAGCCCCACCCACTGTGACGCTCATGCCCTGACTCTTGCCCTCACTGCCAGCTGAAACCACGGTGGCAGAGCCAGCACAATGCTGGAGCCCACCCACTGAGAAGCTGGGGAGGGGCATCGCGGCCACTGCTCATGCTTTAGCCTCCCACAGCTCTTGTGCCAGCGGTGGCAGAGCACAAGCTGCCCTCAAGGCTGGCGGCTGTGGGAGGAGCTGGGGGGGGGAGGCATTGTGCAGCCTGGCTCCTCCCCCGGCTTCAGCGCTCCCACAGCTTTGCCAGCCTTGAGGGGGCAGTGCCAAGCCAGCGGTGGCAGAGCCAGCACAATGCTGGCTTGGCACTGCCCCCTCAAGGCTGGCGAAGCTGTGGGAGAACTGAAGCTGGGGGGGAGGGGCATGGCGCGGCCTGGTTCCTCCCCTTCCCCCGGCTTCAGCGCTCCCACAGCTTTGCCAGCCTTGAGGGGGCAGTGCCAAGCCAGCGGTGGCAGAGCCAGCACAATGCTGGCTTGGCACTGCCCCCTCAAGGCTGGCAAAGCTGTGGGAGAACTGAAGCTGGGGGGGCGTGGCATGGCGTGGCCTGGTTCCTCCCCCTCCCCCGGCTTCAGCACTCCCATAAGCTGCTCCCAGCAGGTCACCCCAGCCGTTCTTTACTGTGTTAGAGTGTCATTTTGGTTGGTGGTGTGCCCCCAGATTTTTTTAATGTTAAAAGTGTGCCGCGGCTCAAAAAAGGTTGGGAAACACTGGTTTAACCCATTGTGCCACCAGGGGCTCCACATGATCGGCTTTTGAACTAGTTTATACGAGTCTACACTGCCATATAATCCAGTTCAAAGCAGATAATCTGGATTTTACATGGTGGTGTAGAAGAGGCCTCATATAATCCAGTTCAAAGAAGGTCCCTTCCACACAGCTGTATAAAATCCACATTGAACTGGATTATAGGGCAGTGTGGACTCAGATCATCCAGTTCAAAGCAGATACTGTGGGTGATCTGCCTTGATATTCTGGATCAAATGGCTGTGTGGGAGGGCTCCGAGACAATGTGGATGATCAATTTGATCACAGAATCATGTAATCATAGAATCCTAGCATTGGAAGAGACCTGGTGGGCCATCCGGTCCAACCCCATTCTGCCAAGAAGCAAGAAAATCGCATTCAAAGCACCCCTGACAGATGGCCGTCCAGCCTCTGATCATTTGGATGAGATGGCAGCCCCTGCCTCTTGCATGGCATTTCTGCGCAAGGTTTTTGTTTTGTTGCCATGCACAGGAGGAAGGGGAGGCAGAAGAAGAAGGCAGAGAGGAATTTTCTTTAGTCCCCCCCCCACCCCCCTATCTCCTGTTTATTGTTCTTCCTCCTGAACTTCTGAGCATGGAAATGCGGAAAACTTTCCGCCTTGCCCTCCCCGCCTTTTCCGCCTTCCTTTTCCCTTTGCCTGAAACCTTGGGAGAGGAAGGCAAAGGGGCGCATCCATGTCCCTCCTTGGAATCTGTTTCATCACCTTGGGAAAGTGGCTGGAAGGGGGAAAGGAGGAAATACAGCCCTTCAGTGATCCTCAATCATTTCCAAGAAAATCAAAGGAGTGGGGGGAGATATGAAATTGGGTTGCTCATATTGTTTTGTTTCTTGGCAAAGATTCTGGGTCTCTCGCTGCTTGAGCCAAATTTCCATCAAACCGCACATTCTTTATTCCCGGTGCTTATTTGCACATAGAGGAGCCCCCAGTGGCGCAGTGGGTTAAACCCTTGTGCCGGCAGGACTGAAGATTGGCAGGTTGGGAGGTGGGGGGATGTTTAGGGGTTCACCCCCCCCAAAATTTTCAAGTTAAAAAAACCTGGTTTAACCAAATCCCCACACTAAGTCTATTAGAAGCAAACATTAAATTGATTTAATTAAGTCTATATAAGATACTAGCTGTACCCGGCACGCGTTGCTGTGCCCTATTTAGGAGTTGCGAGAAAGCCTGAGTATGTAAGGGTTGGAATTGATGTTACTTATGGTCTTGGTGGGGTCATGGCTGTGTTGTTGTGGGTTGTTCTGGTGGGTGGGATGTTGAAGTTCTGTGGAGTTGTTGGTGTGTGGTATTGTGGCGTTCTGCAGAGGTTGTGGATATACAATGTTTTTTGTCTTTCCGTCTGCTGTGTTGATGTAGAGGTTGATGCGTGTGTGGGTGGGGTACTTTGGAAGTGAGTGGAGGTACTTGAAATCCCATCATCCATGGTGTGCCCTCCTCTAAACTGCAGTTGGATGGAGTGTGGGTCATGGGGGCACTGTGTGCCAAGTTTGGTCTTTATCGGTCTTGGTTCTGGGCCACAGTGGTCTGTGGGGAATGAAGGGTTTGAAAGTACTACAAATCCCATAATCCATGGAGGTACATCAAATCCCATCATCCATGGTCCACCCTCCTCCAAACTGTAGTAGAATGTAGCGTGGGTCATAGGGGCTCTGTGTGCCAAGGTAGGTTACTGTAAATTCAGGCCATACACAATGTCCCATGAGCTGAGGCCTAGTCAGGAAAGTCAAGTTAATGAAGCCTTACTGTCAATTCAGGCCATACACAATGTCCCATGAGCTGAGGCCTAGTCGGGAAAATCAAGTTAATGAAGCCTTACTGTCAATTCGGAGCTTAAACAGCATCCCATTAAGTGAGGCCTAGTCAGGAAAATCATGTTAATGAAGCCTTACTGTCAATTTTGGGTGTGGTCTGTGATTTGTAGGGGTTTAAATTTTCTGTGGGAAGTGAATTGGGTGTTCGTGTTGGCGACTGCCTCAGGCCTTTGCCTTATCCTCCTCTGCCAGTTTATAGGGTCGGAATGTTCATGTTGGCTGGCCAATAGAGGCTTTATGCAAATACTCCCTCACTGGCAACCAATCATGTTGTCAGAATGTGGAGGCTGGGAGACTGGCTGGCGGCCGCAGAGGACGCTGGGAAATGTAGGTTTTTTTGTATCGTTGTTTTGGGGGCCTTCTAGGTTTTGGGGGGGAAAGCTCCTTTGCTAAAAACCTACCTTGCCTGAGGCCTATTTTTGTTGCCAAGTTTGGTGTCTCTGCCTTGTAAGGTTTCTCTGCCTAGGACGGTCGTTCCATGACGAGACCTCCTTTATATAATACAGGGCTGTCCAACTTCTACGGGCCCAAGGGCCGGAATTCCGGTCACTGATCACCTGGGGGGCCGAAGAGTCCGCCCCCGCCCCCAGCTCCACCCCCTCCCCTGGCTCCGCCCTGCCCCTCCCCAGCTCCGCCCCCTCCCCGGCTCCAATTTACTTACAATTGACCTTGAGTTGTGGAGTTGTAGTTCACCTCCATCCAGAGAGCACTGTGGACTCAAATAATGATGGATCTGGACCAAACTTGGCATGAATACTCAATATACCCAAATGGGAACACTGGTGGATTTGGGGGAATGTTTCCTAATACCTTTGAGTTATTTGAGTCCACTGTCACGATGCAGGGTCTCGGCCCAGCCCCTTAATCACACACACAGAGACGGTAATCAGCTAACTATTTATTGAATAATAAGAAACAGGTGAAAAGGTAAATTGTCCATAAAAAGTATCAAAAAGTTCGATCAAAAAGGTAAAGAGTCCGTAAGTAAAATCCAAAGGCAAACGTGGCAAAGGCTCCACAAAACTATGCGGATCAAGGACTTGGTCCATGGCGAAGAACAAGGCAAAGTTCATAAACAATCCCAAGAAACTTCTTGGCAAGGCTCGAGCCGGCAACTTGGCTCCCTGGAACTCCGCTCGATTCACTCCTCTTAGAATAGAAGTGGCCGAGCTACTGAGGATCCTTTCCCACTGATCCTATACTTAATCCCCTTGGCGAGGCCCCCGGCGCTCTAGGCTTCTGCGCCAATCTGTGCTACGGGATCTAGCGCTTCTCTGGCGCTCTAGGCTACGGTGCCAATCCCTCCTGCTGGACTCAATGCTCCGTCTCCTATCAAAGCTCCGTCCTTGCCTCCCAGCACCTGGGTCGCTATCTTCATGAGGGCCGAACTCCCTTTCAGCTTCCATGGGCTCATCCTCCACTGTTTCCCTGATCCTTTCCTGCGACCCGTAACCACCTGGTTTCTCATAATGATCAGAATCATAACTCTCAGGGTCAGCCTGAACTTCCAAGCTAGCATAGCCGTCAGGCCATTCATCATCCCAGGCCAAGCTCTCTGTGGGAGAGGAAGGCCCAGCTAACTCATCAGCCCCTTCCTTCATATCCTCATCAACTGCAGCTGGCCCTAATGCAAGTGGGACCCCCGGTGCTGCCCCCTAGGCACGAAAGGGAACTGGGTTGCTACATCCACACTCAAATTGGGACACACCAAAAAAAACCAAACACCTCAATGCCGTCGCACGGCTTGATGGGGCCTCCTTTCCCAGAGGCGGGTGGAGGAGGCCCAAAGAGCTCCCTCCCTCCCTGAAGGGAAAACAAGCCGCGGGGGCAGGCGCAAAGGAAACCACGTTGCGCCCTGCACACAGGGGAAGGCAGCACAACAAGGGGGAGGGGGCGCGGAGGAGGGAAAGGAAGCATCGCCAAGGAAACTGCCGCTGAGGGACCCCTCCCCCCCTCACCCAACGTCCCACTGTTTTTAGATTGATTGATTCGAGCCAGGCCCTTCCTTACCCATACTGCGGGAGCCCCGCCATAGGGCCGAAGCACCAACGCTGCCGCCGTCCCCGAAGAGCCCCGCTGGAGCCGAGGCCAAGCTCAGGTCGGGCGCGGCGGCTCTCCCATCCGTGGGGCAGGAAGCGAGGGCCCTCCACAGGAAGAGGACGGAGCCAGCAGGGTCTTTCCCTGCCTCACTCCCCTCCTCCCTCTCTCTGAGGGAATGGGGGCTGGCCTGGAAACAGCCGCGAGGGAGGAGGAGGCGGCCGCAAATCCCGCGGGACCCCGAGATTTCGGCAGCTATCACGAGTGAGGGGGTGTCGCGAACCCCTTGGGGCACCCGTAGATCCCAAAGATCTCTCTCCCCTCAAGGAGGGGGATCTAGAGGGTCCGGGGCAGCTCCAGGGAAGGCGAGCCGCTCCGTGAGAAGCAGACGGAAGACTGCAAACCGCCGCCGCTACTCCCACCCTTCGAGAAAGAAGTTAAAAGAGAGAAACCTCTGAAGAAGAGGAGGAAGGACGTAAGTTCTCAAAGAATATATTTCTAGCCTGCAAATAAAAATCTAACGGAGAGAAGATAGAGAAGACATCAAATAGTCTACAATAAGAGAAATAGCTTGTAAGGATAAATTGGTGAACCCGCAAACCTCAGAGTAAAGATTAAAGAGCAAATAGAAGAGTGAATTGAAAATAAGAAGAATTAAGAGATAAGAGCAGAGGGAAAGGGGAGAAAAGACAGAGTAGCCCCCCGGTACGGCTGGAACCCCCACTCCCCTACGAGCACCCCGAGAGAGTAAAAGAAAAGAAAGCCCCCAAAGCGAACTGCCTGAAAAGTAAATAAGGGAACTGACCTTGAGCGCCATATTGTTTTGACGGGCAAGCCTCGTCTTTATAAACAAAAGGAAAGGAGGAGAACGGAAGTGGAAAGAGGCAAGAAGAGAGGCTTGTGGGAGCGCGTGGGGCGGAAGACTGGAAAGACTACAGGGAGAGGGCCTTGGGAGAAGGGCAGAAGTGACGAAAGTAATAGAGCCCGCTAGGAAGAAAGGGGGAGGAGTAGGAGGCCGGAAGAAGACACACACCAGAGAGACCAGAGAGACTATAGAGAAAGTCCGGGAAAGAACGCCAAACTCCAAATAAGGTCAACATTACGAAAAGAAACAAAGAGCTACGACGAGAGACAGAGAGACGGAGTGACGCGACTTGAGGATTCGATTGCGACGGGGAAACAGAGCGCCGAGACAGGACGACGGGAAGAAGAAAGGAGAGGAACCAGGACGTGAAAAGAACAGATTAATTTTAGATATATTTATAAATTGATTCTTCTTTAAAGGGGACAAAAGTAAGAGAGGCAAATCAATTGGCAGTGAGCAAAATTAATACATTAACTTACCAAAGTCCATTATTTAAATTCAAATCTATTTTGACATTGGAAAATTGTCAATCACCGCTTCCCCTTTGATTATTGATTATAGATTACTGAGTATTGATAGTATGATGAATTCATTCAGAAATAATTAAATAAAATTTAAGAAACAATTGAACTTAATGCAGAATATAAGAAATTAACACCAGGCAGCATGGATAAAATGAAAGATATACGAACCCCTGTAAGGAGAGGTTCTCAAGGGACAATAGACAATCCAGCTATCTGGACAGATATATTGAAGGAAATCCAAAAACTGAGTGAAAAGAATGATAAAGTACAGAAAGAAATCCACGAAATGACACAGAAGCAGGATTTATATTATAAAGCTACACAAGACGAATTGTCAAATTTGAAAAAAGAACTCAAAGAAGATGTAGGACAAATCAAAAAGGATATAACCCATTTATACGGAGATGTAAAAGGGTTACAGGAAGGGAAAGAAAAGACGGAAGAAATTCAATCCAATTTGATCAAGAAAATCAAGAAGCTGGAAGCCCAAAATGAAAGACTGGAACGAAACCAAGAAAGATCTCAACAGATGGAGATGGACTACCAGCTTCGCCTAAAAAATATACGAGAAGAGTCAAATCAAGATATACTGAAAATAGTATTGGAGTTATTATCTAAAGCATTGGGAGAGGAAGAACAGGATATAGAGCAAGAAGTCGACCAGGTCTTTAGGATCTCCTCCGCCTACGCAAGGCAACATAAAACACCAAGAGACATGATTGTTCAATTTACGAAACAAAGAACGAGGGATGAGATACTCAAGAAAACCAATCAAAACCCGATGGTATATAAAGGTACGAAGGTAGTAGTGCTTAAAGAATTCCCCCAATCGACTTTAAATAAGAGAAGAAAGTACTTCTTCCTGATGGAAGAACTAAAGAAGCGCCAGATTCGGTATAGATGGGAGAGAAGAGAAGGCCTGATGGTCACTTATAAAGAAGAAAGATTTTGGTTGACTTCGGAGGAAAAGGCCAAGGATTTTTATAAAAAATTGACACAAGACCCGGGTAAAGAGACTAAAAAAGAAGACATACTGACAAAGGGAGACACAAAGAAAAGACCGAGATTTAACTCCCCGGAGGACTACGAGGGATATAAGAGTGAACAAAGAAAACTGGAAATGGCAGCAGCAATGCCCCCTGATGGATACGACAATGACCAAGGAAAGCTGGCTATGGCAGCGGCGACCCCCCAAAAGGAATTGATGGAATTTGGAGAAAATTAACGACTGATGGCGGAAATACAAATAAAATGTTTATCAAATAATATTAACGGCTTGAATTCTCCCCAGAAACGTAAAAAAGTTTTTAATAAGTTTAAGCGTCTCAATTATGACATATTGGCATTACAAGAAACACACATTTCAGACAAATACGTCTCCCACTTAAGAAATAAAAAGTTGGGTAAAGAATACTATTCATCATTTGAGAAAAAGAGAAGAGGAGTAGTCATATATGTTAAAGAAAATCTAAATTCGGAACTGGCGTTTAAAGATCAAGAAGGTAGGATGGTGGCAATCAAAATTCAGGCTGGGGAATCGAAAATCCTAGTATGTAATATATACGCACCAAATGGTACTAAAACAAATTTTATCCAGACCCTTAAAG
The DNA here is from genome assembly GCA_030556195.1 of Anolis apletophallus. NCBI lineage: Eukaryota > Metazoa > Chordata > Lepidosauria > Squamata > Anolidae > Anolis > Anolis apletophallus. The sequence continues at coordinate 50,307,319 of JARBWK010000011.1, read as the reverse complement.
AGAAGATAGGGGAAGTTGAATTTGATGAACTCCTTCTTTTAGGGGATTTCAATGGGGTCTTGAGCAGTAACTGGGATAAGAGTAAAAAATGTAAGAAAGGAATCAATCAAAGCAATAGCCAATTACCACAAAAATTTCTTGATCTGAAAGAGGAATTGGAATTAGAAGATATTTGGAGAACTAAGAACGAGAATAGAAGAGACTACACTTTCTTTTCAAATCGACACCAGACATGGTCAAGAATAGATATGGCATGGGGGACAAAAAATTTAGTAACAAAAACAAATGAAATAAATATCTTGCCGAGAGATCTATCAGATCATGCACCCATAGAAATGATGATTAACCAGAGGAAAGGGTCACGTAAATGGAGACTAAACGAAAATCTCTTGAAAAGGGCGGAGGATTCAGACAGATACAAAAATATAATCCGCGACTATATCCAACTGAATGACATAAGAGAAACCAAATCCCAAATAATATGGGATGCACTGAAAGCCGTTCTAAGAGGACATTTGATCCAACACAATGCAAGAATTAACAAGGAGAGGAATAAAAAGTTGAAGGAGATTGAAGTAAAAATAGCTTCCAGGGAGAAAGAGGCTAAACTCCAACCTAAAAATAAAACCCTGGCTCGAGAGATACAAGTACTGAATCAGGAAAAACATCATTTGGAATTAGAATTCCAAGCTAGCAAATGAAATTTCTGAAACAGTCATTTGAAAATGCAAATAAACCAGGAAAATGGTTAGCGAGACAGGTCCATAAAAGAAGACAAGCGAGACAAATAATAAAGATTAAGGTGAAAGATAAGGTAATAACAACGGAAAAGGAAATAATGGAAGAGTTTGGAAGATATTATAAACAACTGTATACAAAGGATGAAATCCCTAAAGAAAGATAATGGAATATTTAGGCAGGTTCAAATTAGAAAAAATTAAAGACATACACAGGGAAGGCCTAAATAAGGAAATAACAATAGAAGAAATAGAAAAAGCAATCAATAACCTCAGCCCGGATAAAGCTCCTGGTCCGGATGGATATACGGCAGGCTTTTATAAGTCAATGAAAGAGGAAATCTCTCCACTATTAAAAAGAATCTTTAATGAAGCAATGTCGGCACAGTTAATACCGGATTCTTGGAAATATGCGGAAATAGTGATGATTCTTAAGGAAGACACGGATGGAACCGACATTAGGAATTATAGACCAATCTCTCTTTTAAATACGGACTATAAGATATTCGCGAATATCCTGTCCTCCAGATTAAAGGAATTCATGAGAGAATGGATAGGGGAGGAACAAACAGGCTTCCTCCCCAATAGAAGTATGAAGGATAATATACGTACGGTAACAAATTTGATTGAATATTATGAACAAAATCCTCAAAAAGAATGGGCAATCCTATCAGTAGATGCCGAAAAAGCTTTTGACAATTTAAATTGGGACTTCTTTAAAATGGTGCTACAAGAATTAGACATGGGATTTTATTTTAATAATGCCATAAATGCGATATACGAAACCCAAAAGCGAAGATTACAATAAATGGTCAAACGTCACAGGAGTTCGAGATAACAAAAGGGACAAGACAAGGGTGTCCTCTGTCCCCATTAATTTTATAATGGCATTAGAAATTTTAATGAAAGCAGTGTGAGAAGATGAAAATATTATTGGGTCAAAAGTAGGGAAACACCATTACAAAATACGGGCTTTTGCAGATGACGTGGTGGGATTGATTGAAGACCCATGCAAAAATTTAAACAATTGGCTACAAAAAATAGAAGAATTCGGCAAACTGGCAGGATTCAAGTTGAATAAAAAAAAAGACAATGATCTTAACAAAGAATTTAGATAGGGAAAAACAAGAAAAAATAAAAGAGCAAACAGGATTACAAATGATGACAAAGATAAGGTACCTAGGTATATGGTTAACAGCAAAGAATTCACAACTTCTGAAAAACAATTATGAGATGGTCTGGAAAAAAATTCAGAAAGATCTGACAAAATGGAAGAACTTAAACTTGTCGCTGTTGGGGCGTATCTCATTAGTGAAAATGAATATACTTCCAAAGTTATTGTTTCTATTCCAAAATTTACCAATAATCCGAAACCAAGGGAAATTCAAAGAATGGCACAGAGACTTGTCAAAATTTGTGTGGAATGGCAAGAAACCCAGGATTAAACAACTAACACTGATAGATAAAAAAACAAAAGGAGGCTTTGGCTTTCCGGATTTTAGGCTCTACCACGATGCCTGCGCTTTAATGTGGTCAAAGGATTGGATGACCCTACAAAGAGAAAAAATAATAAATTTGGAGGGTTTCAACCTGAGAGTAGGCTGGTATGCCTACGCTTGGTATGAAAGGGGGGGAAAAGAAAAGAATTTCGGTAATCATTTTGTGAGATCTGTGTTATTAAGGACATGGCAGAAATATAAGAAGTATTTTTATACCAAAACCCCACTGTGGGTCTCCTCGATGGAAGCCCACCAAAGAAGACTGTTAGGGTGGACAACCTGGCCCACTTACAATGACATACTAGTTAAAAACACAGATCAAATGAAATCCCATGAGGAATTGAAAGTAAAATTTAATAATCTCACTTGGTTAAACTATATCCAAATTAAGGAATTATACAACAAAGATAAGAAAGTAGGATTCAATCTAGTGGACAACAGTTGGGATAAGATTCTAATGTCGGACAAAAAAGAAATAACAAAAATTTATAAAATTCTTCTAGAAAGAGACACTGAAACAGAAGAAGTAAAAGATTGCATGATCAAGTGGGCTGAAAATTTCAGAAGACCAATACACTTAAGGGAGTGGGAACAGATATGGAATAAAAAATTAAAATACACGTACGCCTCGGACCTAAGGGAAACTTGGCTAAAAATGTTCCACAGGTGGTACATGACACCGGTGAAACTAGCAAAGATGAATAAGGAACTGTCAAGTAAGTGCTGGAAATGCAAGGACCAGGAGGGAAGTTTTTTTTAATATGTGGTGGCATTGCAAAGCAGCCATAAAGTTATGGACAGAGATACATAACGAAATACAGAAAGTCCTAGAAATAAAGTTCAAGAGAAAACCGGAGTACTACCTCCTGGGATTTACGGACTCGGAACTAATATTAGAGGAAAATAAAGACAAACTGTTTATCTACATGACGATGGCAGCAAGAATGGTCTTCGCGAGGTGTTGGAAACTGGAAGGTGCGCCGGAAATAGAAGACTGGAAAATTAAAGTAAGAGACATAAAAGACATGGACAAATTAACTTTTTTCTTGAAGAGGCATACGGGCAACCCAATAAAAGAAACACAGTGGGAACTTTTCCAAAAATATGATGAACAACATAAAGGTTTAAAGAAGTAACAAGACAAAGAAATAGACGGTGAGAGTAAATATGAAGAAAACCACAAAGCAAGCTTGAAATGGAAGTCAGATTACTTTTTTTTCTTTTTCTTTTTTCTCTTTTTCTTTTTTCTGGCTCCCACACAAACCTTTTGCAAGGGTGGTGGCGACTACGGTGTGTCGTTTCCTACTTTTCTATCTTCTTGATTGTTCTCCCTCTTTCCATGTATTTAAATATCGAAAATAATAAATATCTATCTAAAAAAAAAAGAAGAGTCAGAAACGACTGAACGAATAAATAACAACAGAAGCAATCCAAGTGGCCAGCTACTGGTCAAAAGAACATTTAGTATCATGCCAAGTTTTTTTAAAACGTTGTGTCTTTTAAATACATTACAACTGTACCCTTGGTTTGCTTCTGATACAATAAATAAATAAAATCTATATATGAAGGAGTCAATCACCCATCACCTTCAGGGCCAGTCCATCTCTACTGGCCCCATAAATCTAGCTGTGCAAAGGACAATAGGAGCCTGAGTTCAGACTACCATCCTTTGTGCAGCTACCTGGACATTACAAAAGCCATTAATCACCTCGCATGACAGTTCCCAATGCTGAGAAGGCCATGTGCTGTTTTCCACAATGACATTTCCCCTTTTCCCAGAAACTGGATTCTTAATCCCATCACCTTGGACAATACTCTGCAGGATGCACAATGGACACAGGCACTCAGTCATTCCAGAAAGATACCATGGTTGATAGTATCAAAAACCGCTGAGAGGTCCAGGAGAACCAAATAGGTCACACTCTCTCCTTATCTAGTTCTGAGCATAGATCATCCACCACAGTGACCAAAGCTATTTCTGTTCCATGACCCGGCCTGAAACCAAATTGAAATGGGTCAAGAAAGTCCGCTTCATCCAAGAACCCCTGGAGTTGTTAATTTAACAAATTAATTAACTAGTTATTTCCAAGCTCTGCGTGTCAAGGACAGGGTTCACAACTTTCGGCTCAACACAGAGGTTTTGTAGACACTGAGGCCCCTTCAAGGCTGCCATATAAAATCCAGATTATCCACCTAGAACTGGATTATATGGCAGTATGGATTCATATAATCCAGTTCAAAGCACATTATGTGGATTTAGTTATCGTGTCAGGAGTGAACCAAACACTTGTGTTGCATTAAAAACAAACAAACAAACAAAACACAAAGTTTGCAGACTTGGTATTCTATTAAATGTCCTTGGACCAGTAGCTGGCCACTTGGAGTGCTTCTGGCCATAAGAAGGTCCTCCATTGTGCATGTAGCAGGGCTCGGGTTGCATTGTAGTAGGTGGTCTGTGGTTTGCTCTTCTCCACACTCGCATGTCATGGATTCCACTTTGTAGCCCCATCTACATCTCGTGGAGCCAGAGTGCAGTCTGTTCAGCACCTTCCAAGTCGCCCAGTTTTCTGTGTGCCCAGGAGGGAGTCTCGTTTGGTATTAGCCATTGATTGAGGTTCTGGCTTTTAGCCTGCCACTTTTGGACTCTCGCTTGGTGAGGTGTTCCAGCGAGTGTCTCTGTAGATCTTAGAAAACTATTTCTTGATTTAAGTCACTGGCGTGCTGGCTGATACCCAAACAGGGGATGGGCCGGAGATGCCACTGCCTTGGTCCTTTTACTATTGGTTGCTACTTCCCGGCGGATGTCAGGTGGTGCAATGCCAGCTAAACAGTGTAATTTCTCCAGTGGTGTAGGGTGTAGGCACCTCGTGATAATGCGGCATGTCTCATTAAGAGCCACATCCATTGTTTTAGCATGGTGAGATGTGTTCCACAGTGGGCATGCATACTCAGCTGTCAGGAACTTCAATGCTTTCCAGTAAAGATGCTACAGAACTGCTGCTTCTTCCAGTGGTAGTTTATTGAAGACACAAAACCTATAAAGCTGAAGCACCCGCTTCCCATCACCACAATCCTTATATACTAATCCCTCCCCCATGCAATGCCGGGAGAGGGTTGCATCCTGACTCAGCAATCCCAGTGAGCCTTTGCATTACCCAGAGTTCCCTGGGTATTACATCATACCCCAGAGTCTTATCTAGACCAAAGGTCATAGTCCCAGTATATTCAACTGCAAAGAAATAGAGCAAAGTTCATGGTTGAGTCATCTCTCTCTGACTCAGCAACTCAGGTGAAAGTAGTAGGCTCATGGCAGGCTGGGATCTGTCTCTGGCCCCAGGCATATAGATTCTAGCCCTGACACTCAGCAGCAGAGTAGCATAGCACAAGGGCAGATGTCTTCACTGCATCTGGTTGTGATCCCCAGGTTGTGCCTGTCAGCTATTGTATGACATTGTTTCTTGCACTAACTTTTTATTTGATATTCAGGCAGTGCTTCTTGTAGGTCAGAGCACGGTCCAGGGTAACTCCCAAGTATTTGGGTGTGCTGCAATGCTCCAGTGGGATTCCTTCCCAGGTAATCCTCAGAGTTTGGGATGCTTTTCTGTTCTTGAGATGAAAAGCACATGTCTGTGTTTTAGATGGCTTAGGAATCAGCTGGTTTCCCTGTAATAGGCAGTAAGATCACCTAGAGCAGGGCTGTCCAACTGGCGGCCCGTGGGCCGGATCCCCCCCCCAGGACCTTCCCTACGGCCCCCTACCCTTTTAAAAAGAAATCGGCTGTTTTTAATTTTTAAAATTTTTTTTTTTTATTTTTTTTCCGCAGAGGGGCGGGGCTGGGAGGAGGAGCAGGCTCCCTCCTACTCTCTCCCTCCTCCCTGCTAATCGGCGCTCGCGCTGGCGCAGTCGCACTCGCGCCAGTGCAGGCGCTCTCGCCGGCGCAGGCGCACTCTCGCCGGCGCAGGCGCACTCTCGCCGGCGCAGGTGCACTCTCGCTGGCGCAGGCGCCGGTGCACTCTCGCCGGTGGCGGAGACCTGGTCGCGGAGGCCTGGCCGCGGCGGCCTGGCCCAGTTCGTGGAGGCCTGGCCGTGGCCGCGGAGGCCTGGCCCAGTTCGCGGCGGCGCTCCCGCCTCCTCCGCCGCCACCTCAGGAGCCCCAGCTGCCGCCCGGCCTTCTTTCCTCCCCCTTCCCTCTCTTTCTCCTTCCTCCCTTCCTTTCCTTCCACTCTTTCCTCTTTTCTTCCTTCCTTCTTTCCTCCCTCCCTCTCTTTCACCTTCTTTCCTTCCATCCATCCATCCATCCACCCTTTCCTCCTCCCTCCCTTCTTCCTCCTCTCTTTCTCCTTCCTTCCTTCCTTCCTTCCTTCCACCCATCCATCCACCCTTTCGTCCTTCCTTTCAACTGTTCTCCCTCCCTCCTTGCCCCTCTTTCACCTTCCTTCTCACTTTCCCTCCTCCCTTTCCTCCCTCCATCCTTCTCTTCTTCCCCTCCTTCCTTCCTTCTCCTGTTCATATTTGGGCATATTGAGTATTCATGCCAAGTTTGGTCCTGATCCAACATTGTGCTCTCTGGATGTAGGTGAACTACAACTCCAAAATTCAAGGTCAGTTCCCAAGCAAACCCTTTCAGTACTTTCTGTTGGTAATGAGAGTTCAATATGCCAAGTTTGGTTCAATTCCATTGTTGCAAGAGTTCAGGATGCTCTTTGATTGTGTGTTAACTATAAATCCCAGAAACTGTAACTCTCAAATGTCAAGGTCTATTTTCCCACAACTCCATCTGTGTTCACATTTGGGCATATTGAGTATTCATGCCAAGTTTGGTCCAGATCCATCATTATTTGAGTCCACAGTGCTCTCTGGATGGAGGTGAACTACAACTCCACAACTCAAGGTCAATGCCCACCAAAGCCTTCCAGTATTTCCGGTTGGTCATGGGAGTTCTGTGTGCCAAGATTGGTTAATTCCATCATTGGTGGGGTTCAGAATGCTCTTTGATTGTAGGCGAACTACTAATCCCAGCAACTACAACTCCCAAATGTCAAGGTCTATTTTCCCCCAAATCCACCAGTGTTCACATTTGGGCATATTGAGTATGGGGGGCGGAGCCGGGGAGGGGGCCAGACCCTTCGCCCCCCCAAGTCATCAGTGACCTGCAATCAGGCCCATGGTCCGGTAGATGTTGGACAGCACTGACCTAGAGCAAGGGTCAGGAACCTATGGCTCGGGAGCTAGATGTGGCTCTTTTCATGATTGTATCTGGCTCTCCAGAGCAGCCCGGGCCTCGGTTTCCCAGGATGCAGCGGGGAGGAGTGACGCAAACGTGCCGCAACTGCCGCTTCCCCACCACCACCTCTTCCTCGTCCCCCGCTGCTCTCGGGGCCCTGCGCCCTCTTCGCCAGGGATGCCGGAGCCCGGCGGCAGCACCTCATCCTCTTCTTCCTCTTCGCCGTGGACCTGGCCTCAGTGCCCCTGGGGGACGCCCAGCTCATCGCCCTCATTGTCGGGCAGCTCAAGAGTTGGTCCAGGCCTGATACAGATCTTTAATTCAACAGTATAGCTTCACATATTATTATTGTTGTTGTTGTTGTTGTTGTTCAGCTGTTAGGAATTGTGGGAGTTGTAGTCCAAAATACCTGGAAGGCCCAAGTTGGTCCAGGCCTGATACAGATCTTTAATTCAACAGTATAGCTTCACTTATTATTATTATTATTATTGTTCAGCTGTTAGGAATTGTGGAAGTTGTAGTCCAAAATACCTGGAAGGCCCAAGTTGGTCCAGGCCTGATACAGATCTTTAATTCAACAGTATAGCTTCACTTATTATTATTATTATTATTATTGTTCAGCTGTTAGGAATTGTGGAAGTTGTAGTCCAAAATACCTGGAAGGCCCAAGTTGGTCCAGGCCTGATACAGATCTTTAATTCAACAGTATAGCTTCACTTATTATTATTATTATTATTATTATTGTTCAGCTGTTAGGAATTGTGGAAGTTGTAGTCCAAAATACCTGGAAGGCCCAAGTTGGTCCAGGCCTGATACAGATCTTTAATTCAACAGTATAGCTTCACTTATTATTATTATTATTGTTCAGCTGTTAGGAATTGTGGGAGTTGTAGTCCAAAATACCTGGAAGGCCCAAGTTGGTCCAGGCCTGATACAGATCTTTAATTCAACAGTATAGCTTCACTTATTATTATTATTATTAGGCTGTTAGGAATTGTGGAAGTTGTAGTCCAAAATACCTGGAAGGCCCAAGTTGGTCCAGGCCTGATACAGATCTTTAATTCAACAGTATAGCTTCACTTATTATTATTATTATTATTGTTCAGCTGTTAGAATTGTGGGAGTTGAAGTCCAAAACACCTGGAGGGCCCAAGCTGGCCCAGGCCTGATACAGATGTTTAATTCAACAGTATAGCTTCACTTATTATTATTATTATTATTGTTCAGCTGTTAGGAATTGTGGAAGTTGTAGTCCAAAATACCTGGAGGGCCCAAGCTGGCCCAGGCCTGATACAGATCTTTAATTCAACAGTATAGCTTCACTTATTATTATTATTATTATTGTTCAGCTGTTAGGAATTGTGGAAGTTGTAGTCCAAAATACCTGGAAGGCCCAAGTTGGTCCAGGCCTGATACAGATCTTTAATTCAACAGTATAGCTTCACTTATTATTATTATTATTATTATTATTGTTCAGCTGTTAGGAATTGTGGGAGTTGTAGTCCAAAATACCTGGAGGGCCCAAGCTGGCCCAGGCCTGATACAGATCTTTAATTCAACAGTATAGCTTCACTTATTATTATTATTATTATTGTTCAGCTGTTAGGAATTGTGGAAGTTGTAGTCCAAAATACCTGGAAGGCCCAAGTTGGTCCAGGCCTGATACAGATCTTTAATTCAACAGTATAGCTTCACTTATTATTATTATTATTGTTCAGCTGTTAGGAATTGTGGGAGTTGTAGTCCAAAATACCTGGAAGGCCCAAGTTGGTCCAGGCCTGATACAGATCTTTAATACAACATATTATTGTTGTTGTTGTTGTTCAGCTGTTAGGAATTGTGGGAGTTGTAGTCCAAAATACCTGGAAGGCCCAAGTTGGTCCAGGCCTGATACAGATCTTAAATTCAACAGTATAGCTTTACATATTTTTAGTATTATTATTATTGTTCGGCTGTTAGGAACTGTGGCAGTTGTAGTCCATAATACCTGGAAGGCCCAAGTTGGCCCAGGCCTGATCTATACTGAAAAATTAATGCAAGTTCACTTGACACCACATGCGTTCAAGGCAATGTTTCCCTTACTTTTTGTCAAAATATTGTACCTTAAAGGCACCAGATCTTGCCTAGTCTTGGAAGCTAAGCAGGGCCAACTGGTTGGGACTTGGATGGGAGGCCACTAATACATCCCAGGTATTTTAGGCTTTGCTTATGACCCTTTCCAAACAGTTATATAATATCCACATTGAGCTGGATTATATGGCAGTGTGGACTCAGATAACCCAGTTCAATGCAGATCTTGTGGATTATCTGCCTTGATATACTGGGTTAAATGGCTGTGATGAAGGGCCCTCAGAGGAAGGAACTGGCAAAACCACTTCTGGGGATTCTTAGCCTAAGAAAACTCCATTACATTAAATGCATGGCTCACTGTAAGCGGGCAAGACATTTAAAGGCACATGCACATGCTATCAAAATAAATAATGCCTGTTGCCTTAGTTTTCCTGCACTGTGGACTTTGTATTTTGGATCTCACTGGCTATTCTCATATATAAAAAGGTACCTGCAAGTAGGCTCTTATTTCAGAGGAAGGAAATGGCAAAACTATTTCTGAGGGCCCTTCCACACAGCCATAAAACCCAGAATATCAAGGCAGGAAATCCCACAATATCTGCTTTGAATATCTGAGTCCACACTCAGATAATGTGGGATTTTCTGCCTTGATATTCTGGGATATAGGGCTGTGTGGAAAGGCCCTGAGAAGGAAGGAAGGGGAATAGATATAGACACACACACACACACAAAGAATAGGAAGAGGGCAGGGAAAAGGGTGGGTGGGAAGGAAGGGGAATACACACACAGGCCTGGGCCAACTTTGTCCCTCCCTCCAGGTGTTTTGGACTTTAGCGCCCACAATTCCTAACAGCTGGAATTGCGGGAGTTGAAATCCAAAACATCTGGAAGGAGGGCCAAAGTTGGCCCAGACCTAATATAGAGAGATAGATGAGATATAGATGCACGCACGCACGTGCGCGCGCGCACACACACACACACACACACACACACACACACACACACAAAGAGAATAGGAATAGAGCAGGGGAAAGGGTGGGTAGGTAGGTAGGAAGATATATATATATATATATATATATATATATTTATATCCAACTTTGCCCCTCCATGTGTTTTGGACTTCAATTCCCACAATTCCAAACAGCCAGTAGGAAGTCCAAAATACCCGGAGGGCCAAAATTTGTCTATGCCCATATATATATATATATATATATATATATATATAGTGATGGGGGGGCGCCAAAATACTGTTCGCTTACCAGTTAAAATTACCTACGTCCGGCCCTGTATGTACATATATACTCACATTTAGTTGTATTCAGTATATATATATATATATATATATATATATATATATATATGACTGTCACTGAATTAAATTTCCAAATATATATATATATATATATATATGACTGTCACTGAAATAAATTTCCAAATATTTTGCTTTTATGGCTCTTTGAGTCAAAAAGGTTCCCCGCCCCTGACCTAGAACTTCAAAGAGCTTCTGTTCAACCATCTCAATGCTCTCTGCTTCAGGTGAAGCTCTCTGTCCCTTCTGGCAGTGGCTGGTCATTTGTGTAAATGTTGAACATTGATGGAGCAAGCACGCTCCGCTGAGGCAGGCCGTTCTTCTGTTTTCGCCATCTGCTTCTTTGGCCCTAGAACTCAACAAAAAAGCTCCTGTTTTGTAGCAGATTTCCTATGAGGCAGGTGAGGTGGTAATCCTTTGTGATATTATACATTTTTCTCAGGAGGAGGCAGTGGTTTACAGTATCATAAGCCACTGACAGGTCTATGAAGACAGCTCCTGTGATCTGCTGCCTTTCAAAGCCATCTTCTATGTGCTGAGTCAGGTTCAGCACTTGTGATGTGCAGCTTTTGCCTTTCCTGAAGCCAGCTTGCTGTGGGATCAGGCATGGGTCTCTCATGGGGGACATGAGAGAAGCCTCCCCGCAGGATTGCAAGACATTTGGGCGTCCTCTGGGCAAGATCTTCATAGACGGCTTAGTCTCTCACTCCAGAAGCGACCAGAAGCAACTTGCAGCATCATGTGGATTATCCGCTTTGATAAACTGAATTATATGGCAGTATAGAAGGAGCCTGAGCTGGAAAACTGACAAAAGAAAGTATCTTCCTTCTTTAGAAAAGAAGTTGAAAGGTGATAATAAGGGATTCGCAGAATGAAATTCAACATTAGGGGCTGGGGGAAAAAATTCCAAGTGTGTGCTTTGCTACCCCACTTTCTAACCACGAAATGCACATTTTGAATGTCAGTTTCTCAGTTTGGCTTCATTCACTGAAACTGTTGGCATCCGCATTTTGTGATTGACTTCCTGTGATAAGAAATGCCCTTACAATCAATGGCCCCTCGTTTTTTTCATTGCTGCAAACACTTGCAACTCTTTGTCTCCATCTAGTGGGTGAGTTACATAGATAGTTGGCCAGTGATTCTCAACCTTCCTCCTGCCAGTCTCATGTGTTGTTTACACCAGTGTTTCTCAACCTTCCTAATGCTGTGACCCCTTAATGCAATTCCTCATGTTGTGGTGACCCCCAACCATAACATTATTTTCGTTGCTACTTCATAACTGTACTTTTGCTACTGTTATGAATCGTAATGTAATATCTGATATGCAGGATGTATTTCCAGTCGCTGGACCAAATTTAACACAAATACCCAATATGCCCAAATTTGAATACTGGTGGGGTTGGGGGGGGGTGATTTGGTCATTTGGGAGTTGTAGTTGCTGGTATTTATAGTTCACCTACAACCAAAGAGCATTCTGAACCTCAGCAATGATGGAATTGAACCAAAATTGGCACACAGAACCCCATGACCCACAAAACCTCAACACTGGTGGAGTTTGGGGAAAATAGACCTTGCCATTTGGGAGTTGTAGTTGCTGGGATGTATAGCTCACCTACAATCAAAGAGCATTCTGAACCCCATCAATTATAAAATTGGGCCAAACTTCCCAGACAGAACCCCCAAGCCTTGAAGGGACTCGCTAGCACGAGCCTCCCTCCAGCCTTGCATGCTATCCTTTGCTTGCACATGTATACCACACTGTCATGCGCCGAGCATGCCTGCTCTCTCCTTCCCCGCTTGGAGTCTCAGAAACAGCCCTGCGCTTTGCTGAGAGGCCAGCCAATCACAGCGGAGGAGGGCTTTGGTGGGAGGATTTGCCAATGGAAGAGAATGGCAGGCGGAGAGATCTTCAACCTTCTCTGCCAAAGGGGTTCTAAGACTACCAAAAATACATGTATTTCTGGTGGCCTTTGTTGACATCTCTAAAAACCCCTCACGACCCCTCCAGAGATCCCAACCTCCAGGTTGAGAAACACTGCTCTAGGTGTCTCAGCAATTAAGGTTTTTATATTATCGATTTTCATGTAGCCTTGTGTCTGTATGATCAGATGTTAACTTGCCAAACTCCAAATCCATCTGGCATCTCATTTAAAGGTACACTCTTATACTGTAGGAGTAGATTTGGTTTGATTTTACAGAATGTTCAAAAAAGTCTTGTTGGATAACCAAAAGTAAACTTGCACTCCTTTAGGCTGAGAACAATATAATTGGAATATATCACATCCAATCCAACCCCCTTACACGCACAAAACAACAACAATAAAGCACATCTGACAGATGGCCAACCAGCCTCTGCTTAAAAACCTCCAGAGCAGGAGATTCAAAACTTTCCCCGGCAGCATATTTCAATGCCAAACTGTTCTTTCTATCAGGGCGTTTGTCCTGTTGTTTACGTGGAATCTGTTTCCCTGAAATTTGAATCCATTGCTCTGTGAGCAGAGGAAAGGAACTTGCTCCACCATCACTGTGACATCCTTTCAAATATTTATACATGGCTAACATACATGGCCTTGTAGCACAGCGGGTTAAGTGGCTGAGCTGCTGCTGAACTTAGTGACCGAAAGGTGGCGGTTCAAATCTGGGGAGCGGAGTAAGCTCCCACTGTTGGCCCCAGCTTCTGTCAACCTAGCATTTCGAAAACATGCAAATGTGAGTAGATCAATAGGCAGGCCCGGATTACCCATGAGGCCAGACTAGGCCATGGCCTCGGGCGGCAGATTTTGGGGGGCAGCGGATTTGGCCCCCTGAAAACATTTTTTTTTTAAAAAAACAAAAAACCGTCCCCTCGCAGCACTTTCTCCCCGCCCTCTCCCAAGAGAGTCATCATACCTCGGGAAAGGGCGGGGGGAGAGCACTGTGAGGGGGCGGGGAGGAGGGAATGGCGCCCTCCCTCGCCTGGGCTGCCCCTTGCAAAGGAAGGAGGCAGTGAGGAGGAGGAGGAAGGGAAGTTTCATCCTGCCGGCAGGCATGCTTGCATGCGCATGCATGCCCGCCAACGGGATTCCCTTCCTCCTCCTCCTCCTGGCCGCCTCCTTCCTTTGCAAGGGGGCGGCCCAGGCGGCGAGGAGGAGGGCGGGACTTCCCTTCATCCTCCTCACACCTTCCTTTCGGTTGCGGGAGGATGAGGAGGTGGACGGAAGCCGCGCGGCACTGCTCGTGGGGCTTCCGTCCGCCGCCTCTTCCTCCCGTGACCGAAAGGAAGGCGCGAGGAGGATGAAGGGAAGTCCCGCCCTCCTCTTCGCGCCCTCCTTTCGGTCATGGGAGGTGGAGGAGGTGGCGGACGGAAGCCCCACGAGCAGTGCTGCGCGGCTTCCATCCACCTTCTCCTCCTCCCGCGACCGAAAGGAAGGCACAAGGTGGACGGAAGCCGTGGGGCCGGTGCCGCGCGGCTTCCGTCCACCTCCTCGGGCCCTCCTTCCAGTTACGGGAGGAGGCGGCGACGGAAGCCGCACGGCCGGGGCTGCTGCCGCACATGCACAGCAGCGCCCTGGGGGGGGGCGGTGTGGGGCGTCTTGGCCTCGGGCGGGCGAAGAGCCTAATCCGGGCCTGTCAATAGGTACCATTCCGGTGGGAAGGTAATGGCACTCCATGCAATCATGCCAGTGGCCACATGACTTTGGAGGTGTCTACGGAAAACGCCGGCTCTTCAGCTTAGAAATTGAGATGAGCACCAACCCCCAGAGTAGGATTCGACTAGATTTAGTGTCAGGGAAAACCTTTAAACTTTTTAAGTGTGCGTAGGAATTTGTTCGTGTTTTTTGCAAATTCTAGTCCAGCTCCCCAACAATCGAAGGGACTGCAAACTGACTCTCAGCTTAAGAAGTTTGGGGAGCCATGAAATCCAGCTTGAATGGTTGCTTCTACCCACAGGAAAGATTATGGGGTGTTCCAGTGAGGTGTGCTGCAGAATTATAGAAAGGTTTGAGCTGCCCACAAACACAGCCAGTAGATATTAGGGGTGTACATTTTTTTATTGGTCATCGTAAGTTGTATCAAATTCGTTAAATTTGTTATGATGCGATATCCGACATGTGCACCAAAAATTTAAGAATCGAAACTTACCCAATACTTTCTTGCTTGCATTTTGTAAACCTCTGAAGCCTACCAAAGTCATTTTCATATTCAGCGCAAGGAAGCAAAGCAAAGACAACAAGACTGCTTTCCCTCTTTAAATGAATGGCCTCTCACCATAAGGAGAGGGAAGAAAGCAGAGTTTGCTGGGAAAGAGACTGCGAGAGCACAGAATTCTGGGAAATGTAGTTTAGGAAGGCGAAGATGCCCTATGGCAGAGAATTCAAAAGGCCCTGCCCTAAATTACATTTCCCAGAATTCTGCTGAGCACCAAAAAGCCCAAATCAGGAGAGGGAGAGATGTGTTCCTCCGTCGCAGCAGCAACCAGAGTTCCAATGAATGGTTGAATATGCAAAGGGGAGAACTGGCTGATACTAGTAAGGAAATCTTTGTGCTGAGCTGGGAAGAAATCCCTCAATGGAAGTTCTGTTGGTTAATATGAGAGAGAGACTTTCAGTGAGGTAGCTGTTGTGGCTTCTTAAAAATGTTTTGTCAAATATTTACAAAATTCCCTAAAATCAGTAAATGTATTAATATTTCTGAAAGTTGGGGAAAATGATCCCCTGTCATCTTGTGTCATTGTATAGAAAATTTAAGTAGATAGCTCTTGCAGCTTTCTTTAAAAATTTTGTTTATAAAAAAAATGAAAATTTCCCCAAAATCCGAGGATAAGTGAAAGTTGATGGGCCAACAGTTGTCAATGTATTCTACTGTTAGGGACCCCCAAACTTGGTCCCCATATTGGGTCCGGTCACAGGAGGCAGAAAGGCAAACACCCAGTCTCAGGAGTAAAAACAAAAGCAAGGTTTATTTCGTCATAATTATGAGACAGGTCAGCCGTACCAAACACGCAGGTTGGTACTTTCAAGAGGCTGCCGCGCCCAATGTCTCCCAGACTTACATTATATACCGGTAGGTCAGACCCTTTGGCACTGCAGCAAAGTTATCCAATTACAAACTACCACCTAGGCTTAATTCCTATTTGGCCCATTGACCAACTGACTTCTTGTAGATCAGTGTTTTTCAACCTTTTTTGAGCCACGGCACATTTTTTACATTTACAAAATCCTGGGGCACACTACCAACCAAAATGGCACAAAATGACACTCTAACACAGTAATACATGTAGTTAATATGTTTTAAAATGTATTTATACACTCAGTGTGAAACCTGAGCCTGTTTCGATGAACACAACATAGATATCCTGGCAGGAATGGCAGAAAGACACACACAAAGGTCTTGCTCAACAGCTGTCAGTCTCTCTCTGTGTTTAGTTTTTATCGCAGTCAAGCTAGAGAAGCTCATCTCACACAGATATGTAGTTGAAAACGGGAGCAATGTCAAAATAGACCAACAGAAAATACTGGAAGGGTTTGGTGGGCATTAACCTTGAGTTTTGGAGTTGTAGTTCACCGACATCCAGAGAGCACTGTGGACTCAAACAATGTTGGATCAGGACCAAACTTGGCTTGAATACTCAATATGCCCAAATGTGAACACAGATGGAGTTTGGGGGATAATAGACCTTGACATTTGGGAGTTACAGTTTCTGGGATTTATAGTTAACACACAAACAAAGAGCATCCTGAACTCTTGCAACAATGGAATTGAACCAAACTTGGCATATTGAACTCTCATTACCAACAGAAAGTACTGAAAGGGGTTGCTTGGGAATTGACCTTGAGTTTGGAAGTTGTAGTTAACCTACACCCAGAGAGCATTGTGGACTCAAACAATGTTATGTTATGTTGTTGTTTGTTTTCTATCCAGAATCACAATGTTGGAATGAGGCTCGCCACTTTAAGGTCCCTAAAACAGTACACTTTAAGGTCCCTAAAACTTTGGCCCTCTGGGTGCTTTGGACTTCAACTCCCACCATTCCTAACAGCCTGAGGCCCTTTCCTGCTTAAGTGGCTGAAGGGGGAAAAGGAAAAGGGCCTGAGGCTGCTAGGAATGGTGGGAGTTGGAGTCCAAAACATCTGGAAGGTCCAAGTTTGCCCATGCCAGCTTTCGATTCCATCGCCACATCTATCTTCAGCCTCTGGCAGTTTGAATATATGTGATTATCTACATGATTTTCTACCTTGTCGCTATGATAATGGTGCTGCTTCTTTAAATTGTCCGCAAACTGACTGTGTTATTGTGCGGATCCCGGAACTGACATTGGATAACATCATGAGGATACACTTTGTTTTTTGCACTCACTTCCGTGATTTCATCAAATATCGCAAGTTTTCCATAGAGGAGTGCTCTGTGAACTCGCTACTTCCTGGTTCGCAACTCCTCCGCTCTCTGTGGCGACCACGCTGAACTACCTTATGTTTTGATTTTCTCCAGCAGGATTGGGCACTTTGAATGTTTTTTTGCATATGATTATGTATGATTAATTGTGCATTTTGTACTGTGACGTAGCGCCGCTCCTTTAATAAGTAAGGGTATTGGAGGTTCCAATTTCCCATGGCACACCTGATGATCGCTCACGGCACACTAGTGTGTCCCGGCACACTGGTTGGGAAACACTGTCGTAGATCACATGATTTCTTGACAATGGAAAGTACAAGACCCGCATAGCTCTTTCCCCATATGTTGCAATAGACACTTTGTCAGCTTTTTAGCCTTCTGTACGAACAATCTTGTGAAAGTTGTTGATTGCACATATTTCTTAGGTGCTAACCACAAACGTTCCAAACAAGACGGACCCTTAGTGGAAGCTCATTTCTAAATACAGAGGGGGTACATTTTAAACTTTGATTTCTCTAGTTTCATGATTATTGCCCTATCACTACCATTGTAGCAAGTTTCTCCAATAGCTGTAAAAATGAGGAAGAAAGGAGCCCCTAAAGTTTCCCCACTTGCGCAATTACTATAACGAAAAAGTAACAAAATTGTATTACTCTTGTTAAAGTAACAACATTTTAACTAACTATACTTTAGAAACACTTTAGAAAGGAAATGCCAACGCCCCTTAATTTTGTAATCACTTTTGAAACTTTTTTTATTGATTGCATAGCCCTAGTAGTTATACTTCATGGCCCAATTCCCATGTGTCCATTAAGGGGCTCTACTTAGGTACCAATGTATTGTACACCTACCATGATTTTCCACATGCGATCATGGTCTGATGGGTACAATGGCCCTTGCTCACAAGTTCCCTAAGCAATGCTTGAGGAACATTTCCCATTCCAGGCATTTCAAATCAATTCCCAGAAATGCGATTCAGTATAGCTAATGGTCATGAACTGTTGGGTTTCCCCACACCACCCGATTGCCATTTTCTCTGCTGTTTTCTATCCTTCAGCACATTCCATGCCTTCCATTTCCTTACCTACAGAATGGTCTTACAAGAGGCATGACTTCTGTGATTTCATGCTGACAGAATTCCACAAGGTTAGAACATCAACATCATCACAATGCAAGAGAAGCAACGGTGTGGTCAGGGCTGGACTGTGCTGCAGGAAGAATGGAGAACCCTCAACGGAGCTCATTGGTGAGACCTTAGCAGTTGATTTCTCAAAAACGCCAGGCTGTTAGGCATTAACTCCTCCTTAGTGTAC